>OZ029920.1:325403-365815 GCA_964023275.1 Norana najaformis | reverse complement strand
GGTTGGACCCATGACATCAAATCCCTCCTTTACCAGAGATGTAGGAATGGTGTCTATTATACAACTTTTGTTAGATGATGAAAAGATAAAGTTTTCTAACCTCTGCTTGAGGCTGTTGTGAATCAAGAGATAATTATATCCTGTGATGTTACTTTCATCTAATTGTCAGCCGTAATCCCTTAAACAAGCGTCGCATTCCTAAATCTCCCTATAATCTTTTGCACGAGACAACGTTACCAATCTCCACATCAAAAACAATCGCTATTTCCTCTTAGATTACATACACGGGGGCGTTAAATGGTGTGGCGCCCACTGAAACGGGCAGCGATGGTGAAGGATCTCACCCGATTAATTCATTGACAAATGAGAATGGTCGTATGGTTGCTATAGAAAAACGTGTGCATTTACATTTACATTTTGGATTCTATATTATAGCCTTTTCTTTCAAAGAACAAGAGTTATCACATACATATGTACAGTTTCTAGATTAACCGGTCTTCATTCACCACCTCTACGACAATCTACAATGAACTGACCTAAATCAGGGCCTTTTGACGTCGACCTCTCCTTAAGTTACAAAGAAATGTTGAAGTAAAATATGCATAAGCATTTTAAAGAAATGAACATAAGTAGTAGTTCCTCGGTTTAACGAGAGCTTATGGCATCGAAGGCCGTTGCTGTCGCCCTCCTCCTTTATCCAGGCTTGGGACTGGCACTACCCCAAACAAGGCAGTGGCGGAATTTTCCCCGATTGACAAATGAGCAACATATAATGTTGCGGAAAGCGATTTAAAGGTGTCTAAACACATTCTGAATTATGTGTGTGTGTACATATATATATTTACATAAAAATCATATATATATATATATATATATATATATATATATATATATATATATATATATATATATATATATATATATATATATATATATATATATATATATATATATATATATATATATATATATATATATATATATATATATATATATATATATATATATATATATATATATATATATATATATATATATATATATATATATATATATATGCGTAAATTATGATTCTTAAGCAATATTTTGTAATACACTGAACTGAGCAGAATGAAATGTAAATAGCGTCGAAGAAAGCGAAACAAAGGTTTGGGATCATTTTTAATAAATCCGGCACCCCAAAGCCAACGAGAGAGATATGTTATGTCACAAAAAGAGATAGAAAGTTGCTTGAACAGAGGCTTTTTATTTAAAATTTTAGATTTATATTAATATAATATGCAAAATGGTTTGTCGTGACTTGTGATTTATAGGAGTAGTCTCCAATGTTTAACGACATCTTTAAGCATCAAAAGCCGCTGAAGACGATAGGAAAAATTGTCTATTATGTTTTAATACTTTTTGTTGCGGTCGACGTCAACTGGTAGCCGTGTACAATGTTGCTAAACACGCCCTACAAAGAATATTGGGTAACGCTTAGACACCTTTAAATCGTTTTTAACAAAATTACATATGACTCATTTTCGTTCATTTAGTGCTCTTAATAAACATCTGTTTGTAGAAGAAGGAAGATGCTAATGGCTTTCACAGCCGTAAGATGTCAGTAAACACTGTACAGAACTCACGTTTAATAGGTTACTTGGTGTAGTGGGGTGACTCCAACCCAGTTCTATGCCCTGCTACTTTTGTTATAGGCTAAAATGGACGTTCCATGCCATCCCTGCCCCCATAGTGTCCGTTCTCTCAAATGAAGATTCAGGCTTGGCCACTTCCTTAAGAGAATCAACGCTGTAGCAATCGGTCTCGGGATCCGATTCTGCCTCTTCCACGGACCCCAGATGGGCAACGTCCTGAGGATGGCCTTTACTCAGAACAGGGTTCGTTCTATTACCGGCAATAGTCGTTCCTTTTTATGTGCCTACAGCTTTATCTTCATCACATTCTGTATCGAGATTCTGTTCAATTGTCTTCTCGGATTTCCTTCTAGCATTTGAGACCCGTCTCACCCGATTTATCGATGCTTAACAGCAACCACGATTGATGTTCTGAGCATTCTGGCAATGGCGCTGTGGAAGTTCTTCAAACAAATTCCGTGCATCGGAAAAAGAGGATGAGTTCGGTCGCAAATGCTAAAGGGAAGTCCGAGAAGTCACAGAAACAGACTACTTACCTTGACACTGGGTCACCTACCTAGACCCCGCTGCCCACCTGCGTGTCAGGCAACTCAGTACTGCCGTTGTTAACCCCACGACTTGAAACTGTTCATTGCGAAAATGTTTCTTTAGTGGAAACGGGTTTAACCGGTCGTGAAAGCTATCCTTCCTTCTACAAAGCACAGCGAATGAAGCCAATGAGAAATCCTGCTGGTACTGAATTCTAAGTTATACTAACCTTGCCACGTGCTGCGAGTAGCACCAGCGACTCGTGTCTATTTCTCTTAACTGCGCTTTGCACGAGAGACTGAGTGACTTTTCATAAGACTTCCTTGTCTCAGGAACTTAGAGAAAAAAAGAAACCACTGTTGCCGAAAAGTAAAAAAAAGCCCATCCTCAGGATCATGCCCATTCGGCGACCGCGGAACAGAAAGAGTCGGATCGCGGAAAAGAGCTTCACAGTGTTGACTGCCTTAAGTAAGTGGCCGATCCTGAATCGTCACTGGACAGAGCTGACACTACGTAGGAGTGAAGGTACGAAAGGCCACATTACCCTATGTCGAAAATAGAACGTTGTAGAAAGTAGACAGTTATGTGCTCAGCGCACACAACTGGGGTCCAGTCACCCCACCCCACAAAGTACAAATCACGGCTTCTGCAAAGTCTTTAGTGACATCTTACGGCTGTCATGGCCGTTAGCATCGATATTTATATTGTGGTATGGGAAAAGATTTGACAAAATGATGTGTATATATATATATATATAATCTTTAAAAACTTGCTTTAAAGGTGTCGAAGAGTAACCCAAGATTCGAACTGTTGCGTGTTTAGCAACACTGTACACGGTTGCCAGGGCAATTGACATCGATCCTAAATTATCTAACAAAAACTTTTAGCGGGAATGGTCGTCCCTTTTATTCAACTCCTTTAACGAAGAAATTGTATAAAAAGACGATTTTAGTTGGTAAAACAGGGTCGACCTTAACCATCTTAGTAGCCGCAATAAGTCCTTCGTATACCAATAAAATTAGCCTAAAGAGATCTGACATCTTTGATTTCCTTTTTTGAAGTTACAAATCCTTCATTTCTCTCAATCACTTCTGTCAGATTAAACACGTAAGAAACGTGAGGTTACTTCTTTGTCAACGCCCTGGCCGCTGTAGTCGTTAAACACTCCATAGAATTAATGTCAGTTTATGCTCAGACACCTTTAAAACACTTATATTCAATGGTATATATGTGTATAATTTGCTAAACATACACAAAAAAACATACACAAAAAAGCCTTGACGGCCGCAAAAGAACCTTAACGGCTACAAAAGGGCCTTATGGCCACAAAAGAGCCTGATGGCCACAAAAGAGCCTGATGCCAAAAAAGAACCCGATGGCCACAAAAAAGCCTGATGGCCACAAAAGAGCCTTAAATGGCCACAAAACAGCCTGACGGCTACAAAAGAGCCGAAATGGCCAGTGAAAAGAAAAAAAATACAGAAAATATATAAATCAGATATTGAAAAAAGGCTTTATAGCAACTGAGAAGACCCTAAATGGACACACAAGAGCCGTAATGGACAGTGGACAGTCTTCCAACAAGAAGAAAACCAACAAGAAGTCGACAAAGGTGCCATCAACCAGTCAACAAAACCCCCCTCGCCTGCATTTGGTCTCTCAGCCATGTCGTGCTGCAATCAGTTAAAAAACATACATACATTACCTACGGAAACAAAAATCTTAAAGGAAACGATAAGAAGAAAGAAATGAACTTATGGACAACGTCAACAACATTTTCATGTCGAAGACGTCAACGGCCTTAGTTGCCATAAGATGCCGTTAAACCCATGGACAACAACAACATATCAAACTATGCGTATAAAAAAGAATATCTGGGAAAACTAAGGTCGAAGTTAACGGCTATGGACTGCTTAAGAAGTCATTAACACTTGATCTTATTAAAATATGTAGAACTGGATGTAACGTTGGAGGTCAACATCTTCGATGTTAGGGCCTCGTTTATTCCCGAATACACGCAAAACCACAACAATTAATCTGAATTAAGAATGTGATGTAAAGAAAATGTCGACGCCAATGGTTGAAGCAGCAGTATGTTGTCATTGCAACAAACAGATGCCGCTAATAATAATCGGATCTATTTCATAGCTTTTAATAGCATTATGCACTTCCCAGTTTCGTTAAATAGGTAGCTTGCACATTAACAGTTATAATATTAAAATAGGTTAGGTAGACGTCAAAGGCCCATACAGCCACAAGATATCGCTAAACACTCGATTTTAATAATAACACTTGTTAGTAATAATCCATTTTTAATTACATCATGTCGCATCCAGAGCCTTTGACGCAGACTATAGCTTACAGCAACGACATAATAGCGATTAGTAGTAGTAGTTCCAGTGTTTAACATCTTATGGCATCAAAGGCCGTTGACGTCGCCTCCTCCTTTATCCAGACTTGCAACTTATTTTTAAAATTACACGACTAAGGCTGGGTCATGTCCTCTGCAGCATCTCATTTGAAAACGTGGGAACAAGTCCAACTGACCTCTGCTCTAAGAGCCAAGGGTCAGAGTTTACTTACATTGAAAAAACACAATATACCAAAAATAAATTAAGCGAAAATATTATGAAAAGAAGGTAGATTTTACCATAAAAAACATTCTTTCCATTCGAGGTGCTTATCTTGAAGTTTTCAATATTATTACGAGAATAACCAATGGTGAGACTTTATAATTAATTTATTTTAATAAAATAATGTAAAATAATGTACATATTATATGTAACTGTACCTAATAAATACATCCTTATGCCCTTGATGGGTAGCATGTAAATAATGTCTATCAAGAATTAATGCACATCTAGATAAGGCAAAGCTGTAGGGAAACCGTAGCTATACATTTGTAAATAGAATCAATGCGTTTAACTGAACGCCTCTATTGCATTGGCCACATGAAATAGCTTTACACTCAAATATAAAATTATTGTTTCCACATTAAACTTACTTAACTGCAAAAAACTTTCGATGGGAATCGATAGAATACATTGTACTTTTATTATTATATCATCTGGATTAAATTGACAAAGAAATTTAAAATATATCTAAGAGAGTCATCAATTAATTAGTGTGCAAACAGATTATTATCATTGCAATAATCGTCATACGACCAACACCACATCCCCATGGCATGTTTAAGCAGTTAGCATATAAATAAGGACACGTGGTCTGTTTACTCCTTGACCTCAACTCCCATCCCTTCCTCCCTCATCCGTAACACGATCTCTTCGCGTGTCGTTTCAAACACTCAATATTAATTCAATGCAAATATTGTAACGTTTCTGGGGCTGTACCAAGGACCCCCGAGTGCTTCCTCAATGCAGCTGGTCCAAACTACACCAGGATGACCTAACCAGCGCCGTTCTGGGGTCAGTCCGCAGGGTAAGGCTCCCGTGGTCTGTCAGGAGGCTGAACACAGAGTCTTCAAGTTTAAATCGTGTATTATTCGCAACTCAAAATGACAATCATGACAACTGAAGTACAATTACGTCAACGACTTAACTTCTATACTAGTAAACTAGGTTAAAACCTCAACTTGGCCGACTAACTGGCTAAACCACGACTGCGGAGTCGAACTCGAACACACTGCGACTACTGCTGACGGTCTGTTGCTGACGACTCTCTTGCTGACTGCCAGTCCTCCGTTTTTTTTACTGACTGTACTGACTGTGCTTATATAGGCATCCTTAGAGGCTTAGAGGCAGAGGCTTAGAGGCTAATTAGCATAGAGGCTAATTAACATAAAGGCAGAGGCTTAGAGGCTAATTAGCATAGAGACTAATTAGAATAGAGACAGAGGCTTAGAGGCTAATTAGCATAGAGGCTAATTAACAAAAAGGCTGAGGCTTAGAGGCTAATTAGCATGAAGGCAGAGGCTTAGAGGCTAATTAGCATAGAGGTTAATTAGAAGAAAGGCTTAGAGACAGATTCTCCACAATATGTTCACGATATCAAATTACCTCAGACACCTCCCTCCGCATACTGAGTTCCTCAATGCACAGATTACACCCACCCACCCATCCACCCACACACACACACGCACGGTTTATGAGATTTCGAGATTTTTGCCCCACTTGCGCCCTCTAACGAACTTAAGATAAGTACTGCAACTGTACACTGTCAATGGGAAGACGAGTCCCAGTCCTCATACGCCGAGTCTAAACAGTTGAAGTCGCTTACATTTTGATCTTAATTAACAAAAAGGCTGAGAAACCTCAACGAATACCGAACTCTTTGTTCAGAGCCATAACTGTTGCATCAATATATCAGCATAGGTATATAACAACTGTGCTTAAATCCTTGCATTGGCTTCCTGTTAGAGGAGAATTTCTTTTAAATTAGGGCTTTTAGTTTACAAAACATTGAACTCTGGACAACCACAATACTCAAAATCAGTCCTCACGTCTCAAACTCATCATTATGCACCTAGGTCATCTGAATGCCTTTCTCTTGTTGAGCCAGAAACTAGAACTGTTCTTGTAGGAGACTGATTTTCTGGATATTTACCTGAATGCGGCTTAGATTTGAGGCGCCATCAGTTGATGCCTTGTGCGCTAGATATCGGCGCTCTAGAAGTTTCTAATGTATTATCAATTCTATTACTTACATTAGGTTACGCTTAGACACCTTTGTGTCGCTGTTCTATCTTTCTATATATATTTCATTCGTTGCAATTATTGACACGGGATCTTGCATCGAGTTTTTAACGACATATCCTGAAGTCGTCAGGGCCTTTAACATCCACTTTAGAGGGAGTGGCTACAAAAATGCGAAAAAGGGAGAAGGGGTTTTGGCCATTGTGGACGTCCTCTATTTCCCTTAACCCTGAACGGCAAATTTGAATTCTTAAAACTCCGTTCTTTACTCTTCGAACTTTCATATGACAGCGTTGAGACAGCGGACCATGCTTATCAAGATCTCATCTGATCACTGTATCGTCCGCAGTTGCATTCATCGCAATTCATCGCATTTTGCCTTAGTTTTGAATTAAGGTCTAAACTTCCTTTAGTTCTATATATTCAGTGGACTTTATTTCCGATAATTGAGAAGTAGTTGTGCTTAATGTGATAAGTTAAAAAGACATTTAAGTTTAGAGATTTTTCGTTATTAATAATCCAGTTAATAGACTCCATCATGGCTGACAATATAGCACAGTAAGTTGATGAGTTATATGCTAGTCTTTGAATTTTGTATAACAATTATTTAAGGAAGGGATACAATATGTAGAAGATACACTTTCTCTTCTATTTTCGATCTGTCTGCAGACCATATTACAGTATCGTTGGAAATTCTGTTAGTCTAAGTATTACCCTCACACACCAAAAGGCAAATCCAAATGGATTGATTTGCATGCATACTAAATAAGGACACGTGGTCTGTTCACCCTACACCTCACCCTTCCCCCTTCCTCCCTTCCTCCCTCACCCGTCAAACACCCTCTTCATTCATCGCTCGAAAAATTCAATATTGCTTGAATATAAATATGTTAACGTTACCAAATTACACCAGACACCTCCCTCCTTTACTAAGTTGCTCAATGCGCTGATAACACAAACACAAACACACAGGCACGCACGCACGCACACACTAGATGTACGTGAAAGCATTGTGCGCGAATGTACTGCTTTGAGAAAAGTTTATAGGAAGAGAAGAAAAGCTCGATGGCTGATAAACAAGCTTTAGTTTTAGAACTTTAGTGGTGAACACTGTAAAAATGTCTTCCAATCGATGTTAACGGCCTTTGATGACACAAGATGTCGTTAAAACATTGGAAGCTACTACTATTTTGTTCCTTGTGCATCGATGAAGCGAATCTGTAGTTTCTGTTTAACTTGCACCAACCGACAAATGTTGTGGCGGAGTTTCTTAATTACTTACGTATTAGTGTGAGAAAGTGACACCAGGCAAAAGACAGACAGTAGTTACATTATCCAGTTCTTAACGACATCTTGTGGCTGCCAGAGCCGTTGGAGTCGACCTTCACCACTCGGTACTCTGCACAACCAGCTATTGAACGAAAGTGAGGATGATATAATTATAAACAAATGGATTTAAATGTGTCAAATTAGATCCTAATATTTGGACGAGCGAGTATTTAGCGACATCTTGTGGCTGCCAAGAGTCGTTGACGTCCAGTTAACCTCGCACACAAAAACAAATGTAGCCTGTAAACCAATCGTAATCGTAATCTCGAGATTTCTACAACGCCCAACGACAGGCGCTCAGTCAAAACAAAATCGATAGGCAAAAGGGTTCGGTTCCAGGTCAAGATCCAGGAGTCAGGCAGTATACCAACACGTATTAGCAGTGCCTTCTGTGCAACGACAGTGGGTTATAGCGAAGAGACAGAGCTTTACAGTGTTGTCTTACTTTATCGAGTCTTTATTTGCATTTTTTGGCTCCCAGGGCCGTTGACCGCGACATTAGTGTATGTATAATGATGTTCCGTTGACTTTTAGCCAATGGTCTGAAATGAGGTTTATATAATGTTGTGAAAACCGGTTTAAACTAGTAGTTCCCCTGTTTAACGACATCTTACAACATCAAAAGTCGTTGACGTCGCCCTCCTCCTTTATCAATTTTATACAGGCTTGGGGCTGGCACTACCCGACTAAAGGCAGTTATATATATGTGTGTGTATAATTTGCTAAACATGCAAAATATCAATGACTGCGGTTTGATACGTGAGGAAAGGTCGAAGTCAACGGCGTTGGTAGCCATAAGATGTGTTTAAACAATGGAAAACACTACTAATATCACATTTTCGATCAAAACACTTGCGAACTCTTCCGCTGCCCACACACGCAGACACACACGCACACGCACACACACACAAACACACGCATGCACGCACGCGCACGCATGTTCCTTTTACTTGTATCCTGCCATTCTGAAGGTCGGGGATTCAGATCCGCACCATGACTGAGATTTTTAGGTTTTAGTTTTACACGCGCCCCTAACGAGATGGGGCATAAATATATATTCCAACTGCCAGATTGTCAATGGGAAGACGAAGGAGTGGCATTGAGTGACCTCATTTCCGAAACGCAGATCTACAAGAAAGCTTTAAGTAAGAAACATGCGGTCCAGGTCAATGGCCCTGGGAGGCAGAAGATGATTTTAAACACTCAATGCTACGAATAATAATAATATTAATACGTTACGCTTAGACACCTCAAAATCACTATTAAAGACGCTATATATTACATTTTCGTGAAATTTTTCTACAATGCATAAATGCTCTAATGCTTTTAGTCGGGAATATATCAATGTTAACGATTAATAATAGTTAGCTAGTGCTAGACACCTTTAAATCATTTTAAATGACACTGGTTGCGCGTCCCGCAGCGGATCACTTACAAGCTGTGTCTGATGACATACAAGGCCTTAAATGGCGGTGCTCCGGACTATCTACTCGATTTCTGCACTCGACCAGAGGATATACGGCGGGTTTACCAACTACGGTCGTCTACGAGTAACCAATTAATTACACGTCCGCAGAACCACAACGAAATTCGGAGAACGCTCCTTCACGGTTGCCGGACCGGCGGCGTGGAACAGTCTTCCCGACCATGTCAAGTCGTTTCCTTCACTGGACACATTTAAAACACCACCAAGAAATCTTTCCTTTGAAGCCTATCGTTCGACGGCTGAACGCATTGGTGAATGTACAGCGCCCTTTTTTCGACCTCAGTCGTCTTACGGCGCTATATAAATTGTCTTATTTTTATTATTGTTATTATTATTATTATTATTATTATTATTATTATTATTATTATTATTATTATTATTATTAATCAATTGAGAACATTTACATGAAGTTCTTGAAAATGAACATATGCATAGGCAAAGCACGGTGTGCAAGAAGTGCTTAGCGAGATCTTGTCTCTGCCAACGCAGTTTAATCAGACCTAATCCTAAACACAAATATAGTGTGAGTTTCAGCGAATAATTGCAAATTTTTAAAGTCGCCAAGAGCGATTTAACGGTGTTGAAACATAGCCTAAAACATTAGTTGTTGTACAAGGCTTCAGTTGATCGTTGGGATTAGGGATGTTGACGTCGATCTTATACTTATTTTGGGGGGATAACCTGAGGTTGTATCCCTACTTCGTATTTTTGCATTAATGTTCCAAGTTTGTGTGGCGTCTTCTGCGTTGAACGACATCAGAGGGTAACACCCACGTTAACGGCTCAGGCGGCCACAAGACGTAATAATTTGGCTACGGTTAGACACCTTTAACTCGCGTTTCTCCGTTCTTATATAAATCTCATTTTCGTTCAATCGTTGTTTAGACCAAAAGGCCCAACGGCTCCGGTAACCACGAGATAACATCCTTAAAACTGAAATTTAAATATTAAATACGAGCGGATTATCCTCTGAAGATAACGACAATAGCCTGAAATAATAAGATGGTGCCACCGTAAAAAAGATGGCTCCTCATACTCGTCTTCTTCCTCCTTCTCCTGCTTCTGTTGCGACTCCTTCATCGTTGTTTTTTAATATGTATTCTTTCATTACATATTACGTTATATATTCCTCTTTTTCTTTCATTAGCAAAGATTACTTTTGACATATCAATTATTGTATCAGTGCATAAGAAAAATCGGCGCAAGTGGGAAAGATTCTTCAACTTATGGATTCCTAGCGCAGGGAAAAGACATAAGATGAGGTGGATCGACAACGCCAAAGTCGTGGAATTAATTACCGTTTGATCAGTGATGGAAATATAAAAGGGAGAGAAACAGGTGGAAGAAAATTGTCCGTGCTGCAGCCAATATGCCGCTCGAGGACAATTGACCCCGCATTTCAGTTTCATTAATGCTAGAAATATTAAGGAATCTCAGCGTTTTAATTTAAGAGCATACTTTTGAAACACACAACGTTCCTCGTTTATCTGCTCTGCTCATGAGCGATATGATGTAATTTGCCAATTTCTCTTATTTTTTTAAATTTTTTACCTGGTTGAATATAAGCTTCGAGTGTAACTACGCCACTGCCTTTAGTCAGGTGGTGCCAGTCCGAAGTCTGGATGAAAGAGGAGGGGGACGCTAATCAACTTTGCTATGACGCAGCATCGTTGCACAGAAACCCCAACTAACTGCTTTAGGTTAAAAGCAACAATTAAGTGTCTGGTATTGTTGTAGTTTTGTGTGCATGGTTAGTCACAAGATGTCGCTAAACGCTCGCTGCTCTAAAATGTTAGGATCTGTTTGAACACCTTTAAATCGTTTTATTCGACGTTATTTATATTTCGGTTTCGACGAGATGATATAGTCAAACTTCGTTTCTCTTTCGGAAAATTTGCAAAACATTTTGTGAATAATAAATTGAATACTTTGTTTTCGTCATGAAACGGTATTTATACGGAAATAGTACGGAATAAGCGTCTGTAGATTTCCCGCCAAGTTGGTGCGAAACGACCCCTTTCACTTAGCGGCTTGAAACTCTATATTACGTACAAAGTAAACAATTACCAAATGAATCGGAAAAAAAAGGATAAAGAAGAAAGAGACAATTTAACTCTTCGAACAGCTCATCAGATTTTTCCATCGATGAAACCCTGCATGAAGTGTCGTCTCCAATGATCGTAAAAATCGTGGAGGAATCCGTAATCACCACAGCAGACGCTGATAATGAGGGTTTTCATAGTCCTATCAAAGAGGATTGGAAGATGATGACACAGTGTCCAGCCAACATATCCATTCCTCCTCCTCCTCCTTCTCCTCCTTCACCACAACCTCCTCCTCCCCGTCCTCGTCCTCCTCCTCCTCCACACCCATCTCCTCTTCATGCTCCGTCGACAACAAAGATATCAAATACATCAACAAATCAAAGAAGAAAACCGACAACCTTCGTTATCTCAAGAAGAACTACTTCTACGTGAAAACCAAATTCCATCAGGACTCGTTTGACGAGGGATATCTTCCTTAGTCAATCAGCCTCTACTCAACCAAAACTGACGAAGGAAAACAACAGAACCAGACAACCAAAGTTAGGTATGAAAGTCCAATCTCGCTATAAACTGAAGCTTAAAACCCAAAGAAAAAGTCTAGAATTGATCTAGGCAATATTGATGAGATCAAAAATGAGGCTACTTTGGAGGTCAAACATGTGACCAAGAATGATGAGATAATCCCAGAGAAGGAAAACAGTACTGAAAATGAAACACATATATTGTCTTAAACAAATAGTCATTCTGACAAAATGCCTGACATCGCATTAAATGATAAAACAATCTCAGTGATATGCCGAAAATTCAAACCCAATTAGAGACTCTGCTCAGATCAGTCAAAATGGGTAAGATGGATAATAAGACAGAGAATAGTAAACATCTGTGGTTAAGATAACTCCATCCACTACCCATGTTTCCAATCTAATGAAAAACAAGACAATAGTCATTGAAAACTCCTTCAATAAGAACACTTCCAGACAAACAATCGATCCAGAAAAAGCTAAAGAAATTGAAGATTTGTTAATGAGAACAGTTTATATAAACTGTCCAAAAAGGGAGCTGATCGATTACTTTAAGTCAAAGCCTCGACAGCTCAGTAAGTAAGTATCTCTTGAAGCAGGAGGAGAGGTTGAAAGAATTCAAATTGCTGGAGATGGACTAAGAGTGTTAGCTTTCAATAACCAACAAATAACAAATTGATGAGTTTGATATTTCTGAATGGAAAGCCTGTAGTAACCAGTTTGCCTTTTGCCATTTCCAGGAAAAACAAAAAAAAATACATTAAATACTTAACAAGAAAACACTCAAACAGAAAAGTCTGCATATTTGGCTAAATCACCCAGGGTGTCCTACCAGAAAAGGTGTGTAGATGAAATTCAACTGAGCTATTAAACAAAATGAATAGTAAATAACGTCGAAGAAAGCGATTAAAAGGTGTGGGATTATATGAATGAATCCACGCGAACAAGATATATTATGTCGCAAAAAAAATGATAGAAAAGTGTGTGAACAAGGTTTTAAATCTTATATTTTATATTTATATTATATGCAAAGTAATTTGTCGTGACTTGTGTTTAATAATAGTTGTTTCCAGTGTTTAACCTCATCTTAAGACCTTGCTTTACCTTATAAAAACCGTAATTTTTACTCGTTAAAAGAGGTGAATTATCAGGGAAACACTCTTTGCAAGATAAGTTACAGTCGGCGTCAACTGTGAGCGGTGTATCATTTTACTTAACACACCGTGCTCAAAATATTATTTGCATTTAAACACCTTTAAATCGTTTCTTTAAGACTTATATATATATATCATTTAACTTCGCCATTGCCATGTTTGGTGGTAGTGTCAATCCCAAGCCTGGATAAAGAAGGAGGGCGACGTCAACGGTCTTTGATGCCATAAGCTGTAGTTAGACGTTGAAAACTACTACTATACATATCATTTTCACAAAATTTAGTTCTCCACTGCGTTTAATCGGGTGGTGCCAATCGAAGCCTGGAAAAAAGAAGGAGGTCGACGCAAATCATTTTGGTTACGACACATTGCCGTTAAACGTCAATTACACACACAAAATCACTAGCTACATTCTGTGATGGTCGTCAGTGTTAGGTACGGTCGACGTGAACGGTCCTGACGGCCATTAGAAGTTGATAAAAACTGGACACTATTAGAATAGCAATTCTCTCTGAAAGGTTCCCAACTGATTCATACAGCGAATTTCCTCCAACCTCTGCTGCCTTCTGCTAATCTAAATAAAAAGATAATTCTACCCAGTAGGGAAAGCTGCCCTTCTTTATGGAACTCGCAGAATAAGGAGTCCATTGAGTAATCCCACTAGTACCTGAATTCTAAGCTATACTCAGCCTGTCACGCGCTGCGAATACATTATCGACGTGTGTGGTCTAAATGAGCCCTACACAAAAGACGCCATGACTTTTCATAAGACTTCCTTGTCTCGGGAACCCAGGGTGCGACTGGCGTCTCAGATTAATCACTACATATGCAGAGGTAAGTCTCATAGCAGCCATGTAAAGCGACTGAATGAAAATCCATATTAGTAGAACGTCGGAAAATAAAACAATTTAAAGGCGCTTTTAAGAATATAGACATCTTGTCTCTGCAATTAATGCCGACTCTACAGACCATAAAACCGCATCAATGATATTACCTGATGGTAACGAAATGAGAGATTATATATTGTGACAAAGTGTTTTAAAGGTGTTATTAAGCAGAGTCCAATAAAGTTACTTGTATCGAGTGTCATCCTCGTGTCATCCTTACAATTTGGAAATCGCTCCATAGCTATAGCTACGCCACCCCCTGAATAAACCCCAGCCATAATTACGACAATTATCTGACCCATCATACAAACTCACCAATATTTCACCTCTTGCAATTTCTGCGCTGGACTTTCACTCAAAACTAAAAACATTACTTCTCCAAAAATCTTATCCGGATTCTTCCTCTTCCCCTTATCTCTCTTCTCGCTTCAATTTCAAACATCATCCACCATAGCCGTCCGACTATCTGAGTGCCTGACTCCTGGATCTTGACCTGGAACCGAACCCTTTTGCCTATCGATTTTGTTTTGACTGAGCGCCTGTGAATAAGCTGGTTCCCGCGACATAGCTTTCGTTGAGCGCTGTAAAAATCTCGAGATTACGATTACGATTACGATCTGTAAATGCTTGGAAACATAAACAGCATTCCGTCAGTTTCTGAAGTTGATGTCCCGCTTCAGTCATGTTCAATGATTTAATTTTTGCTTGCAAAACAAATTTTACTTTTCAACTCGGATTATTTTGAACCACAAATTAAGTAGGCCTTTGCTAATAATATAATTTTAACAGAATGACACAAATTTAAATTTAACAGGGAATATCATTTGACGAAACTTCTTGAAAGTGCTAGCAAGAGATAAGAAAAGATAAGAAAAGAGGTTGTAGGGAAGAAAAATCTCAGATTTTGGTATGTCAAAAATGGCCTCGCTAAATGCGGCAATGAAGATAGCAATTGTTTTATGTCGATGAATCGTCATGCACCACTTGCTCATTAATAATTCTATGTCATTGTAAAACACATGGTTAATTTCAACTGCTTATTTTTTACTTTCGATTTCAAATTCTAAGAGTTGATCTAATCGAATAAATTTATCTATGGCATTTTCTAAGTAAATTCACATCAATGGCATTAATTTCAAAAGTCTCTCCAAAACATCAAAGCCATCGCTGATTTGCATGTGTGCATGTGTCTAGTGTTACATATAGCGCGTTTGAAAAACCTCTCAGATGCTCTGTGAACGTGGCTGCCCAGTTAATGTGAACAAGTGCGTCTTAACTAACGAAGAGAATGTTTCTTGGGACACCAAAAAATCATAAACCGTTGGAGATGCCGAGTCGAATCCCAACAGGTCAGAGAAATCAGAAGCCAGGCTACGGTAAGTAAGCAAGTTGAAAGATAAGCGTCTTAAGTTTAGGCCTAAATGACATCAAAGAATTGACAGAACGAACTGAACTAATAGTCGTAGTAGTAGTGGTGGTAGTAGTAGTAGTAGTAGTAGTGGTAGTAATAATAATAATAATAATAATAAGATTATTTATATAGCACCGTAGCACAGCCATGGCCGAAGAAAAGGACGCTGTACATGGGTTCAAGAATCAACTACAGTCATAAGATATCCTAAAAAGATGTGTCTTGAGTGTGACTTGAATGTGTCCAAGAATGGGACATTTGTCACATTGTCAAGAAGACTGTTCCACGTATTGGGTCCGGCGACAGTGAAGGAACGTTCGCCGAACTTCATGAAAGACCGCGGGACATGCAGTTGACTCCTGGGCAGTGAAATCAAAAGTTGTGTACCAGAAACGTAGAAGGCCCAAGAGCCCAAACCAATGCAGTTCCTCACATGTGTAGCAATTAGGATATGCTGTGTAACAATGGCAACATCATAGCAACGAATCGCGCTTCATCACTTGCTCAATAGCTCTGCGTCATTTGAAGATAACGGGCTCTTCTCGCACGGCTTCATTCAACTTTTCGGTTTCAAGTTCTTAGTTTCAAATGTAAAATATGAACGTACACGTTTTTCTACAGCGACCATAAGGTCTCGTTCTGCTCATTTTCCTAGACGCGCTGTGGCCAAATTAATTTATCACTGGCATTTTCTGAAATAAACTGACATCAGAGATATGCAGATAAAAGCAGCCTTCAGACACAGCCAAAGTCTACAATGATTTGCACTCCGTCTTTTCTTTTTCCTACCTTTCTTCAATTCTATCAGCTATGACAAGCAACACTATATGACAAACCAATTTACCGTAAATTCAACTCCAAAATCGAAATGTGTGGCATCAATAAAATAGGCAATAGGATAAGGGCAAAAAGGATGAATCATAATAAAATATAAAACCCTATAGCAATGATATAAGAAACGCTGTAATTTAAGAAAGTCAATCTTTCGTAACTTGCATCAGAGCTGGTTTTGGCAATTTTCCGTTATTCTTCCACTAAATTCAAATTAAGGGATAGTTACGACTCAACAAAGAAGTAAATACTGTGTTACTTTGTGTCGTCTTCTCAACAGTTTCTTACTTGATACGGCGTCAGTTAAATTAGGCCTTAGGCCAGTGTATGCAATTGACAACGCAGCACAGTTTCTGCCGAATTCCTTCGTTTCTTACAACTTTCTAGACTCGACTCCTTGGCTACTTATAACGTCCTATCTGTAGGCTTAGGCAGAAACCTCAGCATGCTTTAGCTAAGTTATACAAGTGATAACATTGCATTTGACAAAAGGGGAAGGGTTTGAGACTGTTCATGTTGTCGTAACCAATGATTTTAAATGTTAAGCCTAATTTATTCAATGTAGAGAAGTCCAGTTGGCCCTAAACATACATGAATGAATACATGCAGACATGCATAAAGCACACATACATACATACATACATACATATATACATAAAGCGTGTGTCTTAGGAAATAAATGAGGGTTGGACACTGAAAGACTGCAGGACTCGACATACTGTTACTGTTCAAGCCCAGTCATTCGTAGGTTTATGTATTAACAACCAGCTCTCTAACCATAAATTCCTCGCTTCACTTAAAGCAATATGATTCATACAGATAGCAGTATAAGCAGTTCGAGAAGGAAGAAGAATGCTGCAGTAGTTCAACGCTGAAGCGGGGATCTCAATTGAACTGGAAGGTAGCCAGCCGTCAGAATTTGGGAAGGATATAGCATTACAACAATCACGTACTTATGTGAGAAACACTGTTGATTTTGAACTATGGGACAACACAATTCAATGTGTCTTAGGCCTCCATCAGAGATGGTTGAGTCAAATTTCCATAAAGTGTCTACTAAATTGGTTTATATTCCATGACATTCCGAAGAGGTACATAAAGTACGTCGTCTCTGCATTCCCATTTCACAATGCCATCTGTGCCCTGTTCACGGTTCCTTCATCCGATGACAAAGAGTCGTTCTCTCTCAAGAATCAAACCAAACGGAGAGACGTTAGTCTTGAACTGTTCTCGTTCAAGCCAAGTTCTCGTCTCAAAGTTACGTATAAAACAAGTATAGTAGCCGACTAAATTCACAGATGTCTCCCAAAGTGCAGCTCGCATCCAATTAAAATAAGGTCGCATTAGCTTCGAAAGGAGAGTGCATGTGTTCAGTTTGGTCTCGCAATTTTTACAAAATGTTTAAGCTGTGCAGAAAGTGATTTTATTTACTTTAAATGAAACGCACAGTTTCACGGACGCAGTAGAAGACTCGGATATCCGGCGTTAGCTCAGCTCCGTTCGTCTTCTCCAGCCGCGGGATAACCCCTCCACGGGGTTAGGATTCCTTCTGTAACCGCCACCGGCAAAGATAAGTTCGACAATGGTCCTTTGTAACACGTAAACCAGTCCAAACAGCTCCAATTCAACTCCAATTCACCTGTTCCACCAAAACCGCGCTATATTTACAAACAATAAACCTCTAACAATGAATACTTGGACAATAAATTCCAATAAGCAGTTAAAACATGAAAGCCTTTAGAGTTCGAAAACTCTGAATGTCACCCAACCCACAAAACACACTCTCTGAGGCAAACATTAAATACATCAGGTTTAAACATTCAACACATGCCAACGTATCTATATACACAAACCGGCCAAAACTGATGTCAAGTATTCAAATAGTTTATTGCACATGAGATTTCAACTGTTCAAATACATCTATATATATATATATATATATATCTTCAGTGTCTGATGTATCCATATACCAATATATGTGTCTTAGTTATCGATACATCACCTCAATTTTGAAACGTTGTGTGCAAATGAAGCAGATTCCTCAATTAAGCATACACACACACATATATCTATACTCTAAATAAATACGCTTTAAACAAGTTTAGAATTAACACTCGATATATATATAATCTATATATATATATAAGTTAAAACATGAAAGCCGTTATATATATAAATACGCTATATATATAGCGTATTTCGCAATTTCAATTCAAAATATTCATAACTACTGTAAATATATTAATAAGATTTCATAATTTATATTCGTGTTGTATATAATATATACACCAAGAATATTATTCGTTTATATCAATATGAATTATCTGATACACTGTTTGAGATGTGTTATAGTTTAGCGCTTAGCGTGCTGGACAGTCAACGGGGTTCAAATCGCGGCCAAAAATATTCTTTGAAGATTTCGAACTAGCCCCCGACCCTCATATGCTGAGGCTAAGAAAATGAAGTTGTTCCATATCAGGTCTAACTGAACAAGGTTTCTGCTCTAATAAAGAAAACGCAGTCAAGAGTAGCTAATATGTAGCTTTCAACTATCAAGGTATCGGTTGCTTCCACTGAGTGATATTTTTCAGATCAAGTTGCCATTTCCATGAAGTTCAACTTCCCATTTAAAATCTATTACATAGTGTTTATAATCGCATACACTATTAGTTGTCAAATATGCCTTTTAGTAGTAGTTCCTATGTTTAACGACATCTTATGGCATCAACCGTTGACGTCGCCCTCTTCCTTTATCCACGCTTGGGACTGGCGAAGCCGTATGCTTTTTTCCGATTCCCACTCTAGTACGAGGATGTCCAGTATAAGGATGTCAATGGTTATGGTTAGTGTTAGGTTTAGGGTTAGTCTTAGGGGTAGGATAGATACATTAGAAACTGGAATTGCGCCACTAAACCCTTTTCTTAACTCTCACGTTAACCGCTGACATCCTCCTACAAGGGTGGGAAAAGGAAAGATGCAAGCCGTATATGCCTTGTGAATGAACGACAATGAGGATTATAGAGAATTTGTAAAGCGATTTAAAGGTGTCTAAATGGAGCATGATGACGATGATGATGATGATGATGATGATGATGATGATGATGATGAAGGTGATGATGATGATGATGATGCTGCTGCTGATGATGATGATGATGACGATGATTTCTCTGCCCGAAGACAGCTCCATTGCCTTTATAATAAATAATAAAGTTAATGTTACAATTTATTGATTATGCAGCCTTCTTGGCTCGACAGAGCATAGATTGGACATTGTGTTACCTTGTGTTTCTATTCCTATTCACCAGGCAGAATATTGTAGTAACTGAAAATACCATCCAGTTGTTCCACAGTTTAACGACATCTTATGGCATCAAAGGCCGTTGACGTCGCCCTCCTCCTTTATCCAGGCTTGGGACTGGCACTACCCCTAAACAAGACAGTGGCGGAGTTTGTAGTTCATCAGTTTAACGACAGCTTATGTGAACGATAATGAGCCTTATACAGGGCGGGAGAAACCGATTTAAAGGTGTCTAGCAAAGTTAATATTTTAGTACTATGAATTATACAGATATAATGCAAGGCTGTTTGACGTCGACCTCATCTCATGTATTAACCAAGATGGATGAAAGAAATAACAGGAATTGTGGGTATTTTCTGTCTTACGACGCTGTGTCATAACGAAAATGATAAGGTTAGCCCCCCCTTTAAACAAATAATCGGATAATTTCTATAGCGTCACTGTGACAATGCTCAAGGTGTTGTCAGTCGATGGTGACTGCTGAGCAAAATCGTTTTGCAAGCCACCTGTCTGGGTGAGCCGGTTTAAAAGCCAAAGGAGGAACCCAAACGACACAGAAGCAATCTACGGAGTTTGAGTCCAGGAAGAGGTAAGATTATACAGGCTTTGGACTGGCACCACCCGAATAAAGGCTGTGACGGAGTTAGCACTGAATGGATTCCGAGAGTTTGAAGTGCGTAGCTCGGGACGAAGGTCTGTGGTCAAAAGGCGAAGGCTGTAGAGTGCAGACCTTCACTGACAAAATTCCACAAGATCTTTCCAGTATCTATCGAAGCAGAATTTATTAACTGTGTTCGTCGATAATTTCCAACCCAGAGACTCGGTAAAAGAGCTTAAACCGTTAGTTATGATGCATCAGAAACACACGTGTGAGGCTGGGAAATGAGGCGAGAGATGGGTGATATTGTGGGGAGATGCGTTGCCTGATATCCAGTTGCTTCTGGCCTAAAGAAGCCATTGTAACAATTTAAAATGAGAAAGTCAGAGCAGACAAGATTGTCTGTGATTGTCTGTAAGCCAGTAATTACATTGTTCGGTTTTTAACGACATCTTGTGGCTGGCACAGCCGTTGACTTCGACTTGCGCTTATATCAGGTCTAATCGACAATTAATTGACGATTAGTAGTAGTAGCAGTTCCTCGGTTTAACGACATCTTATGGCATCAAAGGCCGTTTACGTCGCCCTCCTCCTTTATCCAAGCTTTCTGGGAATGTTTGAACACACAAAATTTCATCTCTGAGTTTCCCCTCTTCGCTTTCGAACCGACTTATTTTGGCGACCATCGACTGAGGTATTGAGCATTACTAAAGTGGCGCTACTGTATAAACGGATTATTTATTATTGATATACATGGATTGTAGGATTGTGGTGTTAGAGAGTAAGAACAGACAGTACTTATCTTTAACTATTTTTTAAGGACATCGTGTGGCTGTCAGAGCCGTTCGCGTCGGCTTTCGCTTATTGTTATGTAGGCTACCCTGAACGAGCATAACGATTGCACGAAAATGAGACATATATAGCTTTGACCAAACGGATTTAAAGGTGTCCAAATCCTGATATTTAGCAGTATTGATTATTTAGCGACATCTTGTGGCTGCCATGGTCGTTGACACACACCTAACCGTGCCTACAAAAAATTCATATCTTGTGAAATGCAAACATTTAATTGCTATTAGTAGTAGTTCCAATGTTTAACGACATCTTATAGAATCAAAGGCCGTTGACGTCGCCCTTCACCTCTATACAGGCTTGGGACTGACACCACCCGAGTATCACAGTGGCGGAGTGATTTAATTGCTTTTGAGCTAAACTGATGAAATACAACGTCTGTTAATAGTGAATCCAGACTTGAATGGCATCCTGTGGCTAAGACAAAGCAATTGAATGTTTGCATGAGTGTATTTTCTGGATAGGCAACATCTCAATGAGCTCTTTCAGTTTAATGTAAAGTATTAATGTCTGTAAGAATTTGTGAACATGGAAGTCACAATGTCTATCACTTAAGTCTATCTAACCCTAACCCTAGCCCAACATTGATTGGCACTATATCAAATTGTTAATGCTATTTACATTCCATCGAAGGCCGGCACGTTTCTAATTCTTTCATAGGTTAGGCTGTAGATCGTGAATGACACGACTCGGTGCATTTTTCGCTATTGATCGTTTTCTACATTTCACATCTAAGTCTCAAGTAATAAGTTTGACAGAAATGTAGACCTATTGCAACTGTTCAAAAATTATCAGCATCACATAAAACTGCGTAAGAGAAGCTGAGTTCGAGGGAAGGAACTGTATACCATACTCACGCTACTTGACACCCGCCGACGCGACCTTAGTTTCTTTCTGCAGATGCTAGATATGGGTTTCTAACGGTTTATAGAGTGCTGAAACGCGAAGATTCTCGTCGATTAGCCGCCTGACAGACCGCGGGAGCCGCACTCAGCGGACTGGCAGTCTACCAGGGCGTCGGTAACGGTCATGTTGTTGTGGATTGTTAGTTGAACCAGCACCCTCAACGAGGAGAAACGTCACATTGTTTTAGCACAGATGAGTAGTTTTTACCATTATTCAATGTTTAATTAGATCTTGTGGCCGTCAGAGTCGTTAACGTTGACTTTACCTTACAGCAACCCGGCACTTGGGTAGAGTAGAGCGATTAAAGTAGTTGATGTTTAACGACCGCGTGTCATCACGAAGATGAATTCGGTTGCCCTCTTCTTTAATCCAGGTTTCGGACTGGCACCACCCGAGTGGTTCCGTGTGTACAAACAGTTAGTAGTAGTTTCTGTTTAACGACGCTGTGTCATAATGAAGATGATTGATCAAACGATTATTCAGTCGGCGACTTTGCGTTTTCGATGCATCTCATCTTAGGTCTTCCGTGCTGGTGGGACCCATGAACAATTTCCTTTCTTTCTTACCTCATGCACGAACCAAGAAGGCTTCCTGTGTTTCATAAATCAGAACGGGTTCCTCTCTACAACCTCACACACACATACCCGCACTAACACTAACATTAACATTAAAACTAACACAAACTGCCAAAGCCTCCAACGTCCACTTAGCTTTGCAAAAACACATCTAGTGCGATACCAAACATTTAATTGTTGCTTGTAATCTAGCGATTCCTAGCAGTTGCTATTTAACGACGCTGTGTCATAGCGAAGACGATTATCGTCCTCCTCCTCGAACTAAAGGTGTGAGACAATTCGAATCAAGGATGGAGTTTTACAAGCGAATAATACTATAGTGGATTCCAGTGTTTAACGACACCTTGTGGCAACCAGAGCCATAAACGTCGATTTTCCTTTACACCAACGGATGATCAGCATAATCCTGGATATTTTATTAATAGCTATAGTTCCTCAGTTTTACGACATCTTATGGCATCAAAGGCCGTTGACGTCGCCCTCCTCCCAGTAATATTCTAATAAAGATAAGAACAATGAATTGCATATCAACAAAACTTTAAATTCGTCAGTGGCCAAAGGTAGCCATACGATGTTGAGAAATCTTGGATGGGTCGTTCGGTCGGTCGGTCGGTCGGTCGGTCGGTCGGTCGGTCGGTCGGTCGGTCGGTCGGTCGGTCGGTCGGTCGGTCGGTCGGTCGGTCGGTCGGTCGGTCGGTCGGTCGGTCGGTCGGTCGGTCGGTCGGTCGGTCGGTCGGTCGGTCGGTCGGTCGGTCGGTCGGTCGGTCGGTCGGTCGGTCGGTCGGTCGGTCGGTCGGTCGGTCGGTCGGTCGGTCGGTCGGTCGGTCGGTCGGTCGGTCGGTCGGTCGGTCGGTCGGTCGGTCGGTCGGTCGGTCGGTCGGTCGGTCGGTCGGTCGGTCGGTCGGTCGGTCGGTCGGTCGGTCGGTCGGTCGGTCGGTCGGTCGGTCGGTCGGTCGGTCGGTCGGTCGGTATCTCGGTCTGAAATAGGATGCCAATATCAGAGTATCGCAGGATTTATCAGCCATCACAAAATGTCGCTAAGCACTCGATATCACTGAAAGGTATCTCACTTATTCAGGGAACAAAAATGAGGATTATATAACCTGTTACAACAAGATTTATGGGTGTCTAAACTTACCTTATCTTCAGGTATTTGTAGGCGCATGTCAAATGACGTTTTGTGGCTTCCAGGGCTTTGAACGTCGACCTCACCTTATATTTTGACATTTTTCATCGAGCAAAAAGAAAATGAAGGTAACGAGCATGATTTTTAGGCCCAAAAAACATCGAAAAAAATCGATTTTAAAGACGTGTAAAGGAAGGATCTGAACGATGTGTTCGCGTCAGATTCTTGGAGTATCATGGACTGCGCCAGGAAGACAACTGATTTCACCACATGTACACTGCAGCCGAACGAAAGTGAGATTAGTTACAGTAGTTTCTGCTTAAAGACGCAGTGTCATAGCGAAGAAGATAAGGGTCGCCTTCTTCAAAATAATTATTTGGGAACTGCTATAGCGCCACTCTAACTAATCTCACAGCATCAAAAAATTGTTTTTCAAGCCGACTTCCAGGGTGAATCAGGTTGAGAAAGCTAAGAAAGGTACGAGAACTCTCCTTGTGTAATTTATGGTGATATAAGTTCTGAGTAAATAAGTATAAGATCGATGTCAACGGCCCTGGCCTCCACGAGCAACTCATGTCTTATAACACCAACTACAGTTATATGCTCTGTTTCGACACCTTTATATCGTTCTGCCCGAATTTATAAATACCGCATTTCTCCTTCAATAGCGAGAATATCTGTAATTTATGTTGGGTAAATTCCAAGCAACTTGCGACGGTAGCGACAAGACGTTCAATCTCCGTTATAACAACATCCGCCAATAGACTCAATAAAGGCCGAGGCTTACGTTGTTAAATAGCATTAAGTGCTTAGCGACATCTTGTGGCCGACATCGCAGTTTACGCCGACCTCAACCTACACAGATGAAAATAAGTTTGATTTGTTACGTTGCAAAACTGTTCTAAAGTGCTGGAAAATCGACTCAGCTTTTGCTTTTCTTCAGGGAGGCAAGAGCTGGTGCTTAAGAAGTATTATTTAATGTGATGTAGGTTAATATTAAAGTGCGCCTTAATATACGTCGCAAAGGTTTGCATAAAACGATGACGACGACGACAATGATGATGATGATCAGAGCAAGGGGGCAAAACTTTCCCCCGATGTTCGACATCCTGCCCTGGATCCTCCCTCCCTGAGACGGTCACTGTGTAGGGACCTTGATTGAACAAATCCTGCACTCACAGTTGCTCAGCGCCATCGTTGATCTGTCGCATGGTCGTCTGTGAACTTATGAACTTTGGAAGGAGGGCAAATATCAATTTACTATTATTAATAATAATAAAATAATATTATTTATAATTATAGTTTAATACTGAATTTGAAGTTTAAAAGTGCTTTCATTTAGTGCTATATATACTTAATTTCTGTTTAACTGCTCTGCAAACTCCACCACTGGCTTCTTTAGGGTAGTGCCAACCCAACCCTGGATAAAGGAGGAGGTCGACGGCAACGGTGTTTGATGCCATAAGCTGTCGTTAAAATGAGGAACTAACTAATCGCTAGCTTAAACTCCGCCACTGCCTTGTTTGGGGGTAGTTCCAGTCCCAAGCCTGGATAAAGGAGGAGGGCGACGGCAACGGCCTTTGATGCCATAAGATGTCGTTAAACATTGGAACTACAAATGTCATGGTACATGTATATGAAATTTTAACTTGAATGCGAGGAAAGGTCGAGTTAAACGCCCTATAGGTTTAACAATCGAAACTACTACTAATCGAGCATTTGCATTCAATCGGTTAGAAACTCTTCCATTGTCTTATTTCGGGTGGTGCCTGTTATAAGCCTGGAAAAAGGAGGGGGCGACACAAAACGTCGTAAAACAGAAACTGCTTTGTTATAATTCTAAATTCCGATGAATCCACTCTCCAGTCGTAAATATCTGTTGGCATATTGTTACCAATTCTGCTGTTGGCTTTTCTCCCAGGTTTTTCAACATCTCAGCTGGTATGTCATCTATGCCTTCGACTGCATTCAAGACCAAACACTCATATCTTCCCTATTCACCACCGTTTACACAACGTCCGCCTAGATTGAAATCGTAGGTTAGTCAGTTAACCAGCCAATTATTTGGTAAGTTACTCAGTTTGAATGATAGATGGACAGCAATCTAACTGTCCTATCATGTAAAATAAACTAGAAATTAATAAAATTACAAATAATAAATAAAACATTTATCCATTGCTTTATTCATTAGTAAAACTAAGTGATAATTAATTAATTATAGAGTTATTCTTTAAAAGCCAAGTTAATTAATTGACTATAATTATCAGGTTGTTTACGTAATCATCATGTTGATTAATTTACTCGTTAAATTATATAAATACTAATTAACTTAGATGACTAACGATTTATATATAGCGCCTTAGTATATGTGTGTACGTGTGTATATGTATGCATATGTATGTGTCCATGGGTTTATATAAATCGCATGAAGGTGGGTGTTCGCGTGTAGAGTCTACAATTAGTGTTGACCATAGATTAATGGACTGTAATTAAGATGCAAAAGCGTTCACTAGAAGAAACTGAATCTAAATAGTAATTACTTCAGATCAAAAATCATCAGATTACATAATATACCAATATATTAAGCAGGTAATTAGGCTGATATTATTCACAGGTCTTGGCGCTTAATGACTGCAAACTAACATCCTCTTCCCGAGTTTTTCTGTGGTGAAATTACACACCTTTTTAAAAGAGTAATCTTTTGAGTCATAAGCTCTTTAACGGAGATTATGTATGAATATCGAAAAACACAACTTCAACGGTCATGACAGCAAAGAATGTCGTTAAAAATGGATTCAAATTTAAGAAGAAACGAATGAATGAACTTCAGAAGAAGCCCATCATATAGCGTCGGGTAATGAGATTAGAAGGTGTTTAAACAGACCCAAACATTAAAGCAGTATTGATCGATTCTGTTTATATCAAAGCAGAAATCAAAGGCGTTTAGCCGAAACCGAAATTTAATGCCCCATAATTTTGTCTTTTATGGTAGAAACATAATAATACTAAAGTAAGATGTATACAAACTAAGACCCTCCCAAAAAGTGAATGTATAAAATCGCCGTCAGTTGCCCAGGATCCCACGAACAACTAATATCTTTAATATCAACTTAGGTCAAACCCACTTTCTAAACACATTAAACTCCTCTCGATGAACTAATAAATTTTCCATTCTCCACTTGTTTGATTCAATACTGTAATATTCAATGGTCGTCGTTAACTCCGCCACTGCCTTGTTTGGGGGTACTGGTAGTCCCAAGCCTGGATAAAGAAGGAGGGCGACGGCAACGGCCTTTGGCAGCTGTCGTTAAACTGAGGAACTACTACTAATTGTTTGAACTCCGGCATCCATTATCCATCAATGTGTGTATGTTAAAGTCGATGTAAACTGTGATGTTAGCGACAAGATGTCGCTAGAAAGTGAATGCTGGTCCAACTCCGAAACCGCCGCACTCGGGTAATGCCAGTATGAAGCCTGGATAAAAGTGAAGGGCGATGTCACCGGCCTTTGATGCCATAAGAGATTGTTAAAAATTTAGAAATACTACTACCAACTGATTTTCTGGGAAAAGCTAATCTATTGTGAAAACTGTACAAAATATTTTCCGATCTACGTCAACAGAATTTGATGCATAAAACATTTCTAACTACTAAATGCTGAGAATCACTTCTAAAACTCCGCCACTGCCTTTAGTGGCGCGATTCCAGTCGGAATCCAGGGAGAAGGACGAGGACGACGACGAGAGGAGGAAGAGAAGGAGCTTCTTTAATTTGTTCATGTCATCACTTTACCCCAGACACCTCCCTCCGTCACTAGGCTGTTTAGTGTTCTTATGATTACAAAGATCGTTGACGACAGTTCAGGACTCTGACAGTCACAAGATGTCGCTAGCAGTCGATACTACATATTAACATATCTTTGGACACCTTTAAAATTGGTTGTTTCAACATTATATAATTCTCAATTTCGCGGAAACGCTAGTCATTAGCCTACTTAAACGGACGTCTTCCAACTGCCATTAGCAATCGAAGTCGACCTCACTCTATTCGACAACAGATACAGTCAGACCTCATCCAAATTGAGGAGTACAAATAAAGCAACCTAGCTAGAATCAGAAATATATAGCGCTCTAAAAAGCCAGTTAAAGATGTCTAAGCGTTGCTTAATTTTATTCGTAGCATCGATTATTTGACGACATCTTGTGGCCGCCGTAGCGTTTGACGTTGACCTACATTTCGCACGATCAAAAGATGCAATTTAAAGCCAATTGTGCGTAAATGAGGATAATACGTAACTTCGGGAACGATTTAAAGGTATCTAGGCACAAACTAATATTATTAGCAGCGTTTAGTGTTTAACGAGATCTTGTGGCTGTCAAGGCCGTTGACGTCGACCTATAATTATCCGAACCGTCAATACCGAGTACCTCAAAGACCATACATAGGCCGTTGATGAGCTATGAGAAGCATACGACGTTCAGACTAAATTCAGTAGAGGAGTTGAACTTATGAAGCAAAAGCCTAACGTTTTAAAAGGTGTATAATTTTAGTAATAACAGACGGATAATGCGTTGGCTTGAACGCATTAAGTACATCTTGTGGCCGCCAGAGCCGTTGACGTCGGCGATACTCTCTGGATTTCTACAAGCGACTATACCATGTTCAGTGTTTCTGTGCTAAGACACTGTCATAACGAAGACTATTGGCATCTGATTAGCATCTGATTAACTTCTGATAAGCATCTGATTAGCATATATGCAAAGCTATTTAACGTGTCCTTCCTCTCATGCCTAGGCGCAACCCAGCTACAGTGTAGTGGTGGGTCTAATTTCGGTGTTCAGTTGGTGGCACAGTCCTAAGCCTACGAGCAGCTATCCAACTTTATATATAGATATATATATATATATATATATATATATATACAGCAATTACATTATCCAGTTTTTAGCGACGATTTGTGGCTTCCGGAATCAGACCTAATGTTAATAGTGTATCCAATAGTTTAATGATGTCTTATGGTTGACTTAAAAGTATCAAAAGCTGTACAACTATTCTAGTTTGTCATCCACAACCAACGTCCGCAAATGGGAGGAGGGTTCCCCAAATGCGGACAAGGGAGAAGGGGTTTTGCCCATTGCGGGCGTCCGCATCTAAATCTGGTACACACAGCTATTTCATCCTGTGCTACAAACATCTTTCATGCAGTTGACTGCCCATTTTGAGTATTAAACGACTTTTATTAAATTCAAATTTATTGGCTAGTTGACGTTAGGGATTACATTCGGTGACATTTACTCGTTTTCAGATACTTAATGTTGAAACTCTGTTGGACCTGTGATAAAGATCTTTTCGAAGAAAACGAAATGCAAGTGCTATACTTAGACACCTTTTTTACCGCTTTTTCCGAATTTATATAAGTCTCATGTTTCTACCGGTACATTGATATTATTATAGTTCCTCAGTTTAACGACAGCTTATGGCATCAAAGGCCGTTGCCGTCGCCCTCCTCCTTTATCCAGGCTTGGGACTGGCACTACCCCCAAACAAGGCAGTGGCGGAGTTATTTGATATTATTACTCCCAGTAGCCTCCTAAATAACGTCGGATAAAACGATTTAAAGGTGTGCAAACATAGCCAAATATCAGGGCAGTATTTCTTCTTTGAGCTTTTCTTCTTTTTCTCAACGAAGATCTCAGACTTTTACGGGAGACGTGACCTTATTTACACATATAACATTTTCATGTTCTGACATTTCATTCGCATGGGTTATGGCTATTCTATGACGAATAGAAATTCAGATGATAATGGCAAATATTTCATTGTGTATTACGTGCCTTTAGATGTTCCTGTAAATTCATTTTGTTTTAATCCAAAAGATATAAAGTAAAAATATGTTTTATTGATTCCCATAGACATTTCTAAACAATGATTTAAATTAAAAGTAAAACAATTATATCAATTTTATATTAAACTGTAAAACTTTTGCATGTGGTCATTTAATTTTAGCGATTCCGATTTACTTTTGTGTAGATCTTGTTTCCATGTTGTTATATTCTCCATAGATACGAATTTTAACTTCATAGGGATCAGTTATATGGCGTTTAGCAAGGGTATAGGAAAATGAATTTACAAACCGTATTTATCGATAACATAAACAATATTTTATATGATATTTGTTTATTATTATTTACAAGAATTTAACCATTAGTTATTTTCATGATAATATTGCAAGCTTTGAGGTAAGCATCTCGAATGGAAAGGTAGATTCCCATCGGTGCACGAAAGTCTTGTAGGCCTACGAAGAGTCCTTGGAGGAAACGGTCATCTTCAAAAGCCAATATAGAGAACCAAAGGAAGGGAATTATCAAATCCAAGCGTTGTAGTTGGCCTTTCCAGTGTTTAACAACATTTTATGTGGCTGCCAACGCCATTAACGTTGACTTAACTTTTCCCTAAGCAAATATTTCTTTTTTATTAAAAAAACTTTGCTAAATTTTATCACTTAGACCGGTGTAACTGCAGACTCTAAAACTGATTTGATTCGATCTTAAACGCGCCAAGGCCTGACACAGCTTCAGTACAACAGCCAAAACCGGTTTAAATTCACTTCATAATAAAATCTAAAAGCTATTTGTGACACTCAACAAAGCGAAGCTAATTTGTTACCAATGATTTTTTAAATCTCTTTATACCAAATGTATGTCAATGATTTTTTAATCTCTTTATATTCCTAACATATGCTCATATGTAGTAAGCCAAAAGGCTCGCAACATTTTGGAAATAAATGATCAATTAATTGTTGGACCAACTGAGTCTTATATGTACCAGCAGTTCAGCATCCTCTTGCGTCGAATAGACCTCAAAATTAAGAAGTTTTATGATTAAGTTGTACCAGACGACAATGAACAAATGAAAATCAGTTGTTAGGCCAATTTTAATCCAAAGTCCAGGTGAACCAACTTTATGTGCATAGACAACCAACAGGCGTGAGTTTAAACGATCTATTGTTACAGCGACTGATTATAATCCATACCAGAAGTTCATCGTCTCCTTCGTAAAATATTCAATAAAGTGAGACATTAAATGAATAAAGTGGATTAGGCAACATCGAGCAAAACAACATTTGTCCTTATAGTCATTGATTACAACATAATGAACAAACAGTTATATGAAAATTGCGACTTATAAATCTCTAGAACATAAACTATGTCATAGATCCTATAATCCCCTGAAGAATTGAGCTAAATCAAACAGAGGTTTCTGCCTATGCCAATCAGTCAGTCGCTTACGGAACACAGGAAACCAGTCTAAAGCAGTTATAGCTAAGAGTGTTGAAGATAAATTGGCTTTGCTGTCACATTGACCTACTTTAGCTAATATTGGAATAAAAAACTGTCGAGAAGAAGGTACAAACCATGGAAACATTTTTTTGATTTGCTTAGGTCCTAACTGTCGCTTAATTTGTTAATTTGTTAAATTCATACGCTGTACTGTGATTGTTGGATTTGATTATATAAAGTGTTTTGTAGCTGTAGTGTTGCACCGATCGAAAAGCGGTCTTAGCCTGCAGACTTTGACGACAGGTATAAAAAACGACAGGTATAAAAGACTGAGTGCAAATCAATTTTCGGTGTTAGTGAAAATTTTTGAAATAAATTCATCTGATGTGAATATATCTTAGAAAATGCCATAGATAATTTTATTCGACTAGTGCAGATCTTACAATTTGAAATCGAAAGTAAAAACTAAGCAGTATAAAACTAACCAGTTGATTATCTAATGATGCAGAATTATTAATGAGCAAGTGGTGCGCGACGATTCGTCGATATAAATAAACTTCTGTTCGGATTGCCGCCATTTTTGCCATAGTTAAAACCTGAGATTTTTCTTGCAACTTTCCCAACTTTCTCATCTTTGGTGGCACTTTCAAGGAGCTTCGTCAAATAAAATTCACTGCAACATTTCACTTTGTCTCATTTTGTTAAAATTAAACTATTAGCAAAAGGCCTAATTAATTGATGGTTCAAAATAATCCGAGTTTAAAAGTAAAATTTGTTTTGCAGACAGCAATTAAATCATTGAACATGAGTCAAGCGGGACATCAACTTCAGAAATTGACGGAATGCTGTATATGTTTCCAAGCATTTACTGATCCGAGAATGCTGCCATGCATTCACACGTTCTGTCTCGATTGTCTCAAACAAACAGCCGATGCAGCAAAGAAGAAATCAGGAGAGAATATGAAATGTCCCTTGTGCAGAAAACCATTTGTTATTCCAGCAAATGGCCTCGATGGACTCCAGAAAAACTTCTTCATAAAACACCTCATAGAGGTCACAACCAATTTGCAACTAAGTCGTACACCAGTGACTCTTTGTGATATATGTAAGAATCTTTATGAGGGCGACGAAAAGACAAGAATTGCTACGATGCGGTGTTTTGAATGCAGTGACAACTTTTGCGATATTTGTGCAAAAGCACATAAGCTGCAGAAATTGAGCAGAGACCATTATATTGCGAAAATTGGAAGTGAAACCGAAGAAGACATCAGAAAAATGCAGCGAACAGGAAATTGCACTGATCATAATCAAAAGCCGTTAGACTTTTATTGCGCTGATTGCAAGAAAATCTTATGCGTTGTGTGTTTTGTTGAAAATCATGCATCACATAAATGCAAAGATGTGACTACAGTTGAGGAGCAATTCCGACAAATAATTCAAACAAATGCATTTAAGATTGCGAACTACGCTGGCGATGTGTTAAAAGTTGGGGAAAGCGTGGAACAGAGAAAGGAAAATATCCTTTTAAAATTAGCAGAAACAGAAAGTGAAATTCGACAAAGAAATCTAGAACTTAAAGAAATGATAGATAACCACACAAGGTCCCTGCTTGAAGAGTTGTCTCTGACAAAACAGAAGCAAATCAAAGAGTGTGAAAACGAAAAGGAAGAAATTGAACGGATTCACATAATTTTAAAAAGTTTTGAGACTTACTGCACAGAACTAAGATCGAAAGGATCGGCTAGCGACATCTGCAGCTGTGTTGACAAATTGTCAGCGAGAGCAGACGAGTTAGAGAAAGATCACAAGGAATTCATTGGTCGTCCGCGTCGATCATTCGAAGTCTCTTTCCAAACAACAGATATACGAGAAGTTTTTGAGAAGACCAACAGGAATATTGTGGGACAAATTAAAGGTAAAAATTTCCCAAATTGCTTAAGTTAACAGTCTTAGAGGGATGGCCTGCATTTTTGAGCAGAGTGGACAAAGAATTTGCAAAGAGGACAAGTTCCATCATTGGTCTCCAACTCTTGTGATATCGCTTAGGTTTGGATTGAACTGTCTTTTTTCAGGATTGCTTATCTTCTGTGTCGCATGTCTTCTGGCCTGAGAGACCTTAAAAAATTCGACTAGTTCTGTTTCGAGTGATTTGTGGTTTTAAAATACGGTTTTGCTTACAAGCGACCATCGGTTGAGGCCACGTATATTATGACACAACCAAACACAAACGAAGCTGTACACGTTTGTAATGATGATAATGCTTTGGATAACATTATAATCCATTACACTACAATACACTAAATAACAATACATTAGATCACGTCACATTTCTTTGCAATATGTTAGATTCGTTTTAAAATGGCTATATTGCATCGCTTCATAATACATTAGATCACATTGCATTTCATTAGAATACGTAACCTTAGAATAAATAATTGCGTTAGATTACAATAGCTAACAATAAACTGCATTGGATTACATTACATTCGATTACACAATATTATATTACATTACATTGCAGTCGGTTACATTGCATTATATTTAATTATTCTATAGAAAATTAAGAAATTAGCAAATGAACAAATTGCCGGCTAAATGGTCAGTTATGATAATTGGTGAAGATAAATGAATATTATCGTCAGTTTAGCCATCAATTTTAAATATTTATGTTTCATCTGCGAAAACAGAAACCACTACACGGATTGAGAACTATGCAATAGTCATGGGATTAAGTGATCATATGACCACAACAAAGGACATCGTCCAAATAAATCTGCGTCGTCCAAATGAAATTTCAACTCAACAACAAATACCGACTTCAATGAAAGCAACAGTCTCAGCCGCCGTTTACTGTAACACGATGTATGTTACTGGAATAGGAGACAATTACGATGAGATCTGGAAATACAACTTGTGTTCAGGTTGGACGATGTGCGGATCTTTAGTTCAAAGCCGACTTGGACACAGCGCAGCGTTTATCGATGAAGTATTGTACATCTGTGGAGGATATGTGTATTTAGGTGGAAGAGTTCTAGACAGCGTCGAAGCCTACAGCGCAGTCATCGACAAATGCTCAAGAGTTGGAAAGCTGGTTCACTGTGTCGATAGTTCAAGCAACTGTGTTCCATTCAAGACTTCGTTCTATATTTTTGGTGGTAGCGATGAAGAGGACTATGACGTGAATCACGTTCAAGTGTATGACACAAAACTGAACACATGCACTCTTCTTTCGAAACCAATGCCCCGCCCTTATTCATTGATGCAAGCGGCACTTTGGGACGCATCTGTTATTTTAGTTGGATGTGATACATGTTTTATATTTAACTTTGTGACGGAGAATTGGCAAGAAAGAAAACAATTTAAGACTGACGTTGGTCACTTTGGTTTGGTTCTTGAGAATGATCGACTCTTTGTCATCGGAGGAGGTATCGACTTGACAGATAAACATGGTCAAAAGAAATGGAAATGCAGAGACGACGTACGTTATGTTTCAATTCGAAATATCATCGAGAATAAACCGACTGAGTGGAAGATTCATGCAAAACTGCCTCAACCATCTCTGATAATTGCTTACGAAAAATTGTCTTGTTTTATCCCATAGTGCAAAAAACAACAGTTTCTTTCATAAATATTAGTATGTGATTTTTTATATTTCCATATCCTATCCTCATTCCTCCTGTTTTTATATATCTTGCGGCTCCAAATGCGAATAAAGGAAATAAATTGTATATAATGTTGAATAAAAGTGATTTACAGGTGTATAAGCGTTGCGGTATATTTTCAGTAGAATTGAGGGTTTTAGCGGCTATGAACGTCTTTCGAATTGATTTTATTCGTTAAAAGAGGTGAATAACGAGGGAATCCATACCTGCTAACGATTTGTTGTAAAACAAATCACGGTCGACTTAAAATGTACGGTTTTGGTAAACACTAAATAATCAAGAATATAATTAGGTTACACTTAGACACATGTAAAACGAGTATACACAAAATTATTTATTCCTCATTTTTCGTTTAGTTTCTGTTGGTGTTACACCTTTCGTATTGGATAAATTTGATATTATAGGTCATGACAGCTGTATGATGTCACTAAACACTGTGCAGAGGTCGGGATTTGTAGGCTATGATTACTCCAACACTACGCTCTCAGCAACCCACGTCACTGCCCCTTCCATGTTTCCCTATGATCATTTCCATGTCTTCGGAATTCACAGTAACAGTTTTGAGTTCCTGAGATCACACACGTCGATAATGTTACTCGCTGCACGTGATAGGCTGAGAACAACTCAAGTAGCAGTGGGGTTACACAAATGAGCCCCATGGACTCCATCTGCTGCGATTTGCAGAAGAAAGAGTAACTTCTCCGAATGATAAAAGTGTCGCCCACTAAAGATACTTTTCCCTATGAGTAGTTGTGGGTGATGGGATGCACAACTACAGCACTGAGTAGCTCGATACGCAGGGAACCAGACAGGTCGACGTAGGTAACCCAGTTTCCAAGTGTCTTATCGGATTTCGTTTCTGCTTTTGCGACCAGACTTAACCTCTTATGGGATAACCCGAGCGATAGTAGTTCCAATGTTAAACGATATCTTACGGCTACCAGGGCCATTGATAGATACGTTACCCAACGTCTTTAGTCTAAGTGACGTCGACCGTACCCCGGGTTCTTATCCTTGAGAGGTCGATTCATCGCTATTTACGATTTTTATAATGGAGTGTCAGTTCAATAATGCTGCTTCATAACGAAGACGATTAGCCTCGCCCTCTTTTGTCCAGGCTTGGAACCGGAACCACCCTACTAAATGCAGTGGTTGAGTTATAAATATATAGCCTAGGAAAAGTTTTCATAAAGATGTATTACTTAACCTAAATGATCATTAGTAATTATAATTTATTAGCATTAAGTGTTAAGTTTCATCTTCTGGCTTGCAGAGCCTTTCGGCTCGATCTTTTCTTTCATTGCACTTCATGTACATTGGGAAACATTCCTGTCAATTAAGCCATTTATGAATTGCTCGAATAAGAGTGGCGAGTGTTTACCGGCACATTAAGACTGTCTTCTGCCTTACCTTACTTTTGAACCGGTTAAGAAAGAAACTGTGTTCAATCGAAAACGACTTTATAAGATCTATAACGCGATTTGAAAATGTCTAAACGCATCCTATTGTTATTGGTGCATCCACTGTTTGTGGATGTGGTCTCATTGCTACCAGCGCCTTGCTTTACCCCACAGGGTATAACCACCATCAAACAGCGATTGAGACGATATTAATATATTATGTAATCTGGTGTTTTTTATCTGATGTTATAACAGTGTTGATTCAGTTTCTTTTATTGTTCGCTTATGTACCTAACCTACAGTCCATTAATCTATGGTCTGCATGCGAACACACACACACACACACCTTCCGTCATACGTATATATATACATCCATGGACACACACATACAACAGGTGCACACAATACTAATACGTTACACATATATCGTTAGTCATCTATACACAGTAAGTACAGTCACATGGCTATGCAGCAATTCAATATTCTGAATAACCACTGAACTAAATAAAAATATATATAAAGCCGCTTAACAGTGATTTAAAGGTATGTAAGAGTAATCTAACATAATTGAAAGAATCGGCAATTTAACAACCTGTGATTGTTGTATAACAGATATGGTTGTTAACAGCTATATCCGCTACCGATTCATTCCAAGTTAAGTTACCGTCGACGTCAGTGGCCCTGGCCGTTGTGTAAAGATGTTTCTAAACAAGCCGTGCGACTTATATTAGGTTACCCTTAGACACCTTTAAATTGTTTTACAAAATACATATAATTTTTCGTCCAATAGTATTTTACTCTGCCACTGCCTTGTTTGGGGTAGTGCCAGTCCCAAGCCTGGATAAAGCAGGAGGGTGACGGCAACGGCGTTTGATGCCATAAGCTGTCGTTAAACTGAGGAACTATTAATTGTATTGAACAACAACCTCCACTATCAATTCCATCCACACAAAAACAGCGAAAACTGTACAATTTTTTCCCAATAATGCCATAAGATGTCGTTAACAGTGGAACTATAACATTGAACAAGGAGGATGTAATGGTCACGAGAGCCACAAGATGTCATTAAGCACTGAGCAGAACTCACGATTGTATGTTACTTGGGGGAGTGGCGTGACCACAACCCAGTTCTATGCCCTGCGCCTCCCACATCACTGCCTCTGCTACTTTTGTTAAAGGGTAAAATGCCTTTTAGTACCATCCATGCCGTTGATGATGTTACTCACAGCACGTGGCAGGGTGAGTAAAACTTAGAATTCATTAGAATTCTGTTACGACCGATGTTACTCAAATGAGCCCCAGTTTCAATTATAATCATAATCCTCAGTGGTTTATAGGTGTCTAAGTATAACCAGACTTTATTAATTGAATGGGGCGAATAACGACTTACGACTGTCAGGTTCATTGATTCATTTGTTCCCTAAGGTTTTTAATCTAATCAACGTCGGTCTTAGCTTAGGTTCTTATCCACTGGACTTCATTGCAATTTACGATTATTAGAGTTTCTGCTTAACAAAGATGATTTGTGTTGTCTCTTCCATTGTCCAGACTGCGAACTGCCACCGCACGACTAAAGACAGTACTGTGGAAGGCTTTGCAAACGATTGAATAAAAAGGTTTGATTAATAATAGTTTCCATTGTTTATCGACATTGGTAATGGTTTCAATATTTAACGACATAGTATGGCTTCAAAAGCCGTTGACGTCGCCCTCCTCCTTTATCCATGGTTGGCACTGGCACTACCCGATTACCACAGTAAACGGCATTAGCGATGAAGCGAAAATGAAAAGGCAAATGAGTTAAAGATGTGGTACAATTTGAATCAGGGATGGGAGAATCTCTGGCGATTATTCGTAGCTTCCAGCGTTTAATGACATCTAGTGTCCGCCAGAGCCGCTAATGTCAACTTTACACCAGTACACTAATGTAATCAATTTGTGACTGCGATTAGGACACACACACACACAACACACGCACGTATTCATATTCGAATATTCAACTATTCATTTGCGACAGATTGATAAAAATGAGAATTATACAATAGTAATTCCAATGTTTAACGATTAACGCATCTTATTGCACTAAAGGCCGTTGACATCGCTCTCCTTCTGTATCCAGTCTTCGCACTTGGCGCCACCGGACAAAATGCAGCGGTGAAGTTGAAAGTTTATATATATATATATATATATATATATATATATATATATATATATATATATATATATATATATATATATATATATATATATATATATATATATATATATATATATATATATATATATATATATATATATATATATATATATATATATATATATATATATATATATATATATATATATATATATATATATATATATATTTAACGACTGCCTATGCCAAACAAGGCAGTGGCGGAGTTACTATATAATATATAACGTTGAATGGAATTGATTTGCAGGTGTCTAAGCGTAAACCTAACCGAATACTATTAATATCACTGAACGTCTAACGACTTGCGCCTGCCGGGGCTGTTGATATCGATGTTGCCTAAAGCTTTTAATCTAATCAGCAACTCGTGGTTGATAAAAAGAGGCATTCGAAATGCGGAAAAAGCGAATTAGATGTGTTAAAACTCTAAGCGTAGACTAATATTTTTTACGACAGTTATCTGATCCATCATACGAACTCACCAACACTTCACCTCTTTCAGTTTATGCGCTGGTCTTTCACTCAAAACCAAAAACATTTCTTTTCCAAAAATCTGATCCTGATTTTTTCCTCTTCCCCCTATCTCTTTTCTCGCTTTAACACCATCCACCGTAGCCGTCCGACTGTCTGACTTCCTGACTCCTGGATCTTGATCTGGAACCGAACCCTCTTGCCTATTGATTTTGTTTTGACTGAGCGCCTGTAAATAAGCTGGTTCCCGCGACTTGGCTTTCGTTGGGCGCTGTAGAAATCTCGAGATTACAATTACGATATATACATATGTGTGTTCGTGTGCAGACCATAGGTTGATAGACTACACTGTAGAGTAGGTACAACAACGTAGAATAAAAGAAAGCTGGACAAAAATGCTAATTATATCAGATCAGATAGTATCAGCCAAATCAATAGATTAATATACTGATCAACTAATTTGTCTGATGGCATTCGCAGGGTTTGGCGCTTAATGCCTGCAAGATAATATCATGCCAAAGTTTATTTGCGTTGAAATTAGACACCTTTTTAAAATGATAACTTTTTGCTTCATGAGCCCATGAACGCATTGCATCAAAATTGTCTCGACTCCTTATTTTTTAACGCATAAGGTCAACGGCCCCTGCAGCCAAAAGATATCGTTAAACAATGGAAACTACTACTAATCGCACATTTTCATTCGATCGCTTGCAAACTCTTCCACTGCCTTTAGTCGAGTGGTGCCAGTTCGAAGCCTTGAGAAAGGAGGATGGCAACGCAAACCATCATCGAGTAGCTTCAACTCGCTAACAAAAACTTCGTCAAAAATCAAAACGGGTCGCAGATGATAAAATAAAATTCTCGATCGAAATAATTCTCACATGCTGAATATCTCGAAAATACATCCAATGATTTAATCCCAAGATTTAGTCCAACGATTTAATCCACGCAGTCGACGCAAACCGCGCCCACGATCGAGCCATTTGAATTGAATTGAACAGATTAGTAGTAGATCCTCAGTTTAACGACAGCTTATGGCATCAAAGATCGTTGCCGTCGCCCTCCTCCTTTTTCCAGGATTGGGACTGGCACTTCCCCCAAACAGTGCAGTGGCGGAGTTTTAATCAATTGAACAGATTGAATGAAAATTATAAATATATAGTATTGTGGAAACTTATTTAATGGTATCTAAGCGAAAACTAATATTTAGGTGTTTAGTTGCAACATAAACACGGCTGCCATTCCGTACACGTCGACCGTAACTTATCTTAGAAGAAATCGTTAGCCACACACTTTTCAGAGGACTGACTGAAGTGCGGGGAAGGGCTCCCTCGTGCGTAGGTCGGTAGGAAGGTCCGTGTGTTTTACAGAAGGTTAGAGAGGACCTTCTCTTGAGTGTTCCATATGGGTATCCTATATCCTGAAGCACTGTTGGCCGATAATTGCCAGTACAGAGACTTGACATGGAGACTTGCTCCGGGAGTCATCGGAAGTACCCGTGATGGAGCGAGAGACAGATAGTGATAACGGGAAGATGTCTCGCCCGATATCTATGTGCCTAGGGCGGAAAGA
>OZ029920.1:260922-325370 GCA_964023275.1 Norana najaformis | reverse complement strand
ATATATATATATATATATATATATATATATATATATATATATATATATATATATATATATATATATATATATATATATATATATATATATATATATATATATATATATATATATATATATATATATATATATATATATATTTATATCTCCGCCACTGGCTTGTTTGAGGGGTAGTGCCAGTTCCAAACCACGATTCTTTCTGACGTCACCCTAGCTTTTGTTGAGTGGCGCCAGAACGAATCCTGGAAAAACCCGGTCGAAGCCAACCATCACTTTACGACACAGTGTCGTAAAACAAAGCACACACAAACACACACACACACACACACACACGCACACGTACATCCGGTGACCGCGGAAGGGGGAGAGTCGGATCCCTAGAATGAGCTTTACATTGCTCCTTCCTTAAAAGGAAGCAGCCAATCCTGACTCTTCTTTTGAGAGTAGATAGGACACTAGGGTCCAGAGATGTTACGGAACGGCCATTTTACCATTTACACTGAAAGCAGATGAAGAGATGTCGGTGGCTCAGAGCATAAAAAGGTGTTGGAGTCTACCCCACTTCATGAGTGTCATGCAAATCGTTATCGCTTCTCAGGGTTTAGTGACATCTTACGGCTCTCGTGCCCGTTAAAATCGACATTATCCAACACCACTGATTGTCTTAAACATCTATTCAGCAAAAATTAGGCATATATATATATATATATATATATATATATATATATATATATATATATATATATATATATATATATATATATATATATATTGTGACAATCTATTTAAAGGTATCTAAGTCTAACCATAGTATCGCGTGTTTAGCAACATCGTACACAGTTGCGAGGGCTTTTGCCTTGGACCGTTACTTATCTTACAAAAATCGTTAGCGAATATGGGCGCCGTTGTAATTCACCAGTTTTAACGAATAAAACGTGTAAACTAGACCGTTGTATAGTAGGGTAAAGACGGTTAGAATAAGTTGAAGGAAGGTTGACTTTAACCACCACGGGATCCGTAAGAAGTCCTTAGAAACTGGGTGCAACTGATAATGATTGATGATAATAGCCTATTTTCTTTGTCGACGTTATTTATGCCTCGTTTCTCTCATCCACGTTTGTCAGATTAGACCAAGAAACGTAATGTGAGGTCGATATCAACGACCTTGGTAAGTCGTTAAACGCGGGATTCTATTAATCAGTTTATGCTTAGACACCTTTAAATCGCTTCTAGTTAGCGGTATATATAAAATCATCTCATTTTGTTTTATTGCTGTGGGTTAAATTGACGTTATTGAAACTATGATGTTAGATAGCGATGATATAAACACCCCTGACAGTTGGAAACCATTTTAAAAGGTCTATTACATTAATAACAGAACACGCTTACACACCTGTAAATCATTTTCTTTCAACATTAGATATTCATTATCTCCTAAATCGCCTTATACTCTGCCACTGCAGTCTTTTTAGTGATACAGTCCCAAGCCTGGCTAAAGGAGGAGGACGACGTCAACGGCCTTTAATGCCATAAGACGTCGTTAAACTGAGGAACTAATCGATGCTTAGTTGGAAAAACGACGCGTGGCATAAGGCGACGACATACGTAATATGTCAGAAAACACTGTGCAATGATCTCGAAATGATATTGTCCGATTTGTAGGTAAATTGGTGGAGTGGGGTAACTCCAACCCAGGTCTAGGCCCTGAGTCACCGACATCTCTACACGTAAGTTCGATGTAGGCTAAAACGATCGTTCCGTATCATCCTGCCCCTAGTGCCCATTCTCTTAACTGAAGATACAGGATTGGCAGCCTCCTTAAGGGAGGCCACGCTTTTGAGCTCTGTCTTCCTGGGTCGCCGTGTGTGCAACGCCCTAAGGACGGCCTTTGCTCAGAACAGGGTTCGTTCTCTACCTACAATTGTCTTTCCACGTTTGTGCTTTTTCACTTAAGGACTTCCTCTGCACCACCATTCAACTTCTCGTAACTCTGGAATTACATCCTTTAATCTGAGACACCAGTCGTTTTCTAAGTTTCAGGGAAAAGGAAGTCTTATGAATTTAGCAGCGTCTGCCATTCCAATTCCATCAGAGTTTGGGAATGGTGCAAGAGTGGACACAGATCTACAGTTGTAATTTATTCTTTGCACTGGCCTCCAACAGTCGATCAGAAAGTTGATCAAATCGACCAGTTTAACCAGGTACGCTAAACATAGTCTTTCTATGGTTGGACAGAGGCCTACTGTGCCCTACATGTTTAGGGTTTAGTCGCTCTTTAGAATTCAACTTATGAACTGAGATTGAACAGGACGGTTAAAGTTAAACTGAAGTTGTGTGAAATTATCAAATATATAACCTCATATTCTGTGCGGCCAAGATTCGCTCTGGTCGTGCTGCTACTGCTGGGAGTCCTCCGCCTGTCCTGCTACCGACGGCTAAGCGGCTCTCGGTCCTTCATCAAGTCTCGTCAGATGAGTTGCGTCGACCCATCCTTGCCTCTAGACCAAAATCCTGTGAACTAGACTCTCTTCCGCCGTTCCTCATTCAGCATTATATCGACGTTCTTCTTCCCTTCCTGACCCTCCTCTGCAATCGCTCGTTGGCAGAGGGTCTTCTATCTCCGTCTCAGAAGAAGTCCACCGTCATTCCGGTTCTCAAGCGTGATGGCCTCGACGTCTCGGACATGTCTAACTTTCGACCAATATCTAATGTTACTTTTTTGTCGAAGGTCATTGAGGGAACTGTATCTAATCAGTTAGTTACCTATCTCGAAACTAATGATCTACTACCTGATTCTCAATCTGGCTTTCGTAGATTTCACTCTACTGAGACACTCTTGACTCGACTTCTGTCTGATAAATATGGTGCCAAAGATCGTTCTCAAGTTACCTTACTTGCGTTATTTGATGTTAGTGCTGCATTTGATTCGGTCGATCATGCTATACTTTTGGAACGTCTGCTATTTCTTTTGGTTTATCTGGCAACTTTCTCGATTGGTTGGCCTCTTTTCTATCTGAGCGCACGCTCTGTGTGGTTTATGGCCCATCCCGCTCATCTTGGGTTCCTTCCTTGTTTGGATTGCCTCAGGGGTCAGTTTTGGGTCCCTTGCTTTATATACTGTTTACTGCTGACCTTGGCTCTTTGCTAGCTGCGTGCTCGGCTTCAAGCCAGTCCTATGCCGACGATGTGCAGGCCTATGTTCATTGTTCTGCTTCTGATGCCGCAGCTGCTGTTCGAGCTATGTGTTGTGCTTCTGACAACCTTGTGGCTTGGATGTCTTCAAATCGATTGAGATTGAATCCTTCCAAGACTCAATATATTTGGTTGGGCACTAGGCAGCAATTGGCTAAAATCAATCTACCTGTACTACATTTAGACTTTCCTCACATCACCTTCTCAGTCACTTTTTATGACCTTGGCATTGAGTTGGATCAGGAGCTCTCTTTTAAGGCTCAGGTACATCGTCTTTAGTTGCTACTACCAGCTACGGCAACTTCGAGTTGTCTCACGTTCTCTCTCAATCACCTCATCAAAGACTCTGGTTCATGCATTTGTCACTAGTCGGTTGGATTACTGCTCTTATTTATATGTAGGACTCCCTGATGTACGGCTTTTGTGCCTGGAACGTGTGTTGCGGGCGGCTGCATGGCTTATTGGTGGCATCTCTAGGCTTGGTCATGTCTCTGATTTCATGCGAGATGAGTTGCATTGGCTTCCTATGAGTCAATGCATCCACTCTAGGGCTATCGTCTTTGTTTGGAACTCCTTGTTGGGTATTGCCCCCTCTTACTTGAGGGAGCTTTGCCTACCTGTCCGGTCCAATTTGGGACGTGCTTCTCTTCGCTCCGCTGCTAGTTGTAATCTACTAGTACCTCGCACTCGCACCTCGACCATGCAGCGTCGTGCTTTCTCTGTTGCTGGCCCAACCCTCTGGAATGGACTTCCTGTTACTCTACGTCTTCTGCCCCGGGATTTTACTTCTATCTTCTATTCTTCTCTTACTGTAAGACTGTTCTTTTTCGCCGAGGTTGGTTTGGGAGCTCTTCTGAGTTGTTTTCCTGAAGGGGCGCTATATAAGTGTTCCGTATAAATAAATAAATAAAACAAATATTTGTTATGAAACAGCGCCGTTAAAAAGAAACTAAATATAATAATCGTCAATTCTGATGAATCAACGTCTCGCGGAGAAGAACATAGATTTCTGTCGATGTCGATGAACCTAGAAAGCTAAGGTAGCGTGGATATCTACTGCCCCGACAGCCACAGACTGGTATGCGCTCGATTCTATTAATAATATGGTCACGCTTAGACACCCTTAAATCAGTTTTACTCAAAGCTATATATAAAAATGTAATTAATCGACAGTAATCTAAACTCCGCCACTGCCTTGTTTGGGGTAGTGCCAGTCCCAGGCCTTGATAAAGGAGGAGGGCGACGGCAATGGTCTTTGATGCCATACGCTGTCTTTAAACTGATGAACTACTCGCGAATGCCTTATGGGTGAAAAAGGGTTCAAAGTCACAGGCCTTGTAGGTAATTAATTAATAATTTAATATACATTAATTGAGTGTAATGCATGTCGAAGTCAACGGCCCTGGCAGCCACAGGATGTCCTCAAATATGGAGACACTACTAATCGTACATTTTCGTTCAATAACTTGCAAAGTATTCCACTGCCTTTAGTCGAGTGATGCAAGTTCGAAGCCTGGTTTAAAAAGAGGAGTTCGACGCAGATGGTCTTCGTTATGAGACAGCATCGGAAAACAGAAACTCGTTTTGGTCTTCGTCGCAGCCTGTTCTTTATTTCGTCTTTGGCGGCACAATAGACGATCTGGATGGCTCCATAAACCTCTCTCCTACGCCATCCAAGTGCATCCCCGTCCATTCCTTCAGGTCGTCAGTCCATGTCCTGCTTGATCTTTCTCTCTTCCTTAATCCCTCTGTTTCTCCTGTGATTAGATCTTTTTCTAGGCTGGTTATTGTCTTTCTCATAAGATCTCCAAAGTAACTCAGTTTTCTTATCATTGCTTCCCACAGCTTTCTGTCACCGACACACTGCAGTACTTCTTCATTTTTCATCTTGGCTGTACAAGGTCTTCTCAAAATACCTTCGACAGAAACTAATTGATAATAATTGTAAATTCCAATGAATCGATGTCTCGCGGAGAAGTTCGCATACGGTCGACGTCAGTTACGCCAAAAATATAAGGTAAGGGCGAAAAGTCGTTGAAGCTGGTTTCTATTAATATAAGGTTACGCTTCATCATCATCATCATCATCATCATCATCATCATCATCATCATCATGATCCATGGGCCGAGAGCCCGTAGGTGTCCACTGCATGCATTGGCACTTGTCTCCACAGTTCCCGATCTTGTGCTGTTCTTATCAAGACGCGCAAGTCTTGCTTACACCAATCCCTTATATCATCTGTCCACTCCCTGTTAGGTCTTCCTCGTCTCCCATTTCCGTCCATAATTCCCATCATCACGCTTTTTATTTTTCTACTGTCATCCATCCTGCATATATGTCCAAACAAGAGTAATTTTCGTCTCATTATTACATGTATTAGATCTTCTTTTATGCTCAGTCTTCTTCGGACCTCCGTATTTGTTACCTTCATTGTCCAATTCAGATGTAATATTCGTCTATAGCAGTACATTTCAAATGCTAATATCTTTGGTTACGCTTAGACACCCTTAAATCATTCTTATTCCACTTTATATAAAATTTCATCTTCGTTCAATCGCTTGCAAAATCTTCCACTGGCTTTAGTCGGGTGGTGACAGTTCGAAGCCTCGATTAAGGAGAGTGGCAACACAAATCATCTTTCTTTATGACACAGCGTCGATATACAGAAACTACTTGATAATAATCGTAAATTACAATGAATTAAAGTCTCGCATAGAAGAACCTAAGCTACGGTCGACGTCGGTTACACTAAAAATGGCCCTTGCAACCGTTTAAGTCGTTTTTCGCTCCATTCAATTTTTGAAGATAGGTTACGGTTGGACACCTTAAAATCACATTTATTGAACGCTATATATATATAATGTTAGCGTGCGAGCTGCTATTGTTGTTACGTAACATCGGTCACACGAAGCAGTTCAGCGGATAGCAACGCTAGAAGGGTCAACCGATTTCTACATTTATTTACAGACAGTAACATGAACGACACTGTTTTAATGAACCGCAATCTCTGTGAAAGGATAATATGCTCATATCAAGAAATGTCATTTTTTATTATTACAAGGTGAAGCAGATAAGTAAGACGGCCAAGGTGGATAGAATTGGAGCTGCAAGAGATATAAAAATCGGAGGAACGAGGATAAGATACAGCAATATAACAATCACTTAATAATACTGTTGTTTTGCACTAGGAGATAAAACAAGACAATTTCTCGTAGGCATGTATCATAGCCGATTGAGGCAGTTTTGCATGAATCTTCCACTCAGTCGGTTTATCCTCGATGATATTTCGAATTGAAACATAACGTACGTCGTCTCTGCATTTCCATGAATCTTTTCCATCTTTATCCCTTTCCCTGTTTCCTCCACCGATGACAAAGAGTCGTTCATTCTCAAGAACCAAACCAAAGTGATCAACGTCGGTCTTAAACTGTTGTCTTTCTTGCCAAGTCTCCGTCTCAAAGTCAAATATAAAACATGTATCCAATCTAACTAAAATAACAGATGTCTCCCAAAGTGCAATTCGCAACAAGCCATGAGGACGTGGCATTGGCTTCGAAAGGAGAGTGCATGTGTTCAGTTTTGTGTCGTACACTTGAACGTCATTCATCGCTTTGTTATCTTTATCGCCACCACCAAAAATGTAGAACGAAGTCTTGAATGGAACACAGTTGCCTGAATTCTGGACACAGTGAACCAGCTTTCCAACTGCTGAGCATTTGTTGGTGACCGCGTTAAAGGCTTCGACGCTGTCTAGAACTCTTCCTCCTGAATCCACATATCCTCCACAGATGTACAATACTTCACCAATAAACGCTGCGCTGTGTCTACGTCGTCCTTGAACTAAAGGAGCGCATTTCATCCAACCGGAAGCCAAGTTGTATTTCCAGATTTCATCGTAATTGTCTCCTATTCCTGTAATGTACACCGTGTTACAGTAAACGGCGGCTGAGGCTTCAATCTTCATCGTAGTCGGTATTTGTTGTTGAGTTGAAATTTCATTTGGACAGAGCAGATTTATTTGGATGACGTCCTTTGTTATGGTCCGATCATCATCTAAGCCCACGACAATTGCATAGTTCTCAATCCGTGTAGTGGTTTCTGTTTTAGAAGATGAAACATATGTATTGAAAAATGAAGGCTAAACTGACAATAATATTCATTTGTCTATTCATTTGTCTTCAAAATTCAAGTAATGTATTATAATGCGTTGTAATATAATATAGCCTTATTTAAATGAATGTAATATATAAAGCAATGAAATGTGATGTGATCTAATATATTGTTATACAGTGTATTGTAGTTTAAAGAAGTAATATGTTATCCAATATAATATCATCTCTGGAAACGTGTATAGCTTCGGTTTTATTACAATACACGTTGCCGCAATCGACGGTCGCTTCTAAGCAAAACCATATTTTAAAACCACAAAACGCATTCTTAACAGAACCAACTTAATTCTTTGAGATCTCTCGGGCCAGAAAACATGCGACACAGAAGATAAGCAATCCGGAAAAAATAAGAGATTTCAACCCAAACTTTAGCGATGTCAAAAAACTTGGAGACCAAAGACAGAACTTGTCCTCTTTGCAAATTAACTGCTCACATAGCTCAAAAAAACAAGCCATCCACCTCAGAATGTTAATTTTAGCAATTTGGAAAAATTTTACCTTTAATTTGTCCCACAATATTCCTGTAGGACTTCTCTAAAACTTCTCGTATATCTGTTGTTTGGAAAGAAACTTCAAATGATCGACGCGGACGACCAATGAATTCCTCGTGATCTTTCTCCAACTCTTCTGCTCTCAATGACAATTTGTCAACACAGCTGCAGATGTCGCTGGCCGATCCTTTCGATCTTAGTTCGGTGCAGTAAGTCTCAAAGCTTTTTAAAATGATGTGAATCCGTTCAATTTCTTCCTTTTCGTTTTCACAATACTTTATTTGCTTCTGTTTTATCAGAGACAACTCATCCAGAAGGGAATTCGTGTGGTTTTCTATAATTTCCTTAAGTTCTAGATTTCTTTGTCGAATTTCATCTTCTGTTTTCTGCTAATTTTAAAAGGATATTTTCTTTTCTTTTTTCCTCGCTTTTCCCCTTGTTTAACAGCTCGTCTGCGTAGTTTGCAATCTTTATTGCATTTGTGTGAATTGTTTGTCGGAATTGCTCCTCGACTGTAGTCACGTCTTTGCATTTGTGTGATGCATGATTTTCAACAAAACACGACACGCATAAGATTTTCTTGCAGTCAGCGCAATAGAAATCTAACGGCTTTTGATTATGCTGAATGCAATTTCCTGTTCGTTGCAATTTTCTGGTGTCTTCTTCGGATTCACTTCCAATTTTCGCAATATGATGATCTTTGCTCATTTTCTGCAGCTTATGTGCTTTTGCACAAATATCGCAAAAGTTGTCTCTGCATTCAAAACAGCGCATCGTAGCAGTTCTTGTCTTTTCGTCGCCCTCATAGAGATCTTTGCATATATCACAAGGAACGACTGACGCGCTACTTAGTTGCAAATCATTTATGACTTCCATGAGATGTTCTATGAAGAAGTTTTTCTGGAGTCCATCGAAACCATTTGCTGGAATAACAAACACTTTTCTGCACAAAGGACAAGGCATATTCTCTCCTGATTTCTTCTCTGTTGCATCGGCTGTTTGTTTGAGACAATCGAGACAGAAAGTGTGAATGCATGGCAACATTCTAGGATCAATAAATGCTTGGAAACAGATACAGCATTCCGTCAGTTTCTGAAGTTGACATCCAGCTGCAGCCATGTTCAATGGTTTAATTCCTGCCTGCAAGAAAATTTTGCTTTACAGGACGTATTATTTCGAACCACCAATTAAGTATTACTAATAATTTAATGTTTACAAAATGACAGAAATCAAAGTTTGCCAGTGAATTTCATTTGACAAAGCTGCTTAAAAGTGCCAACAAATGATGAGAAGAGTATGTTATGCGCACTAAGAATATCAGATTTTGACAAAGTCAAAAATTGCATTGATAAATGCGGCAAAATTTAACAAAATAATGCTATGGACAGCAATTTATTTATATCGACGAATCGCTGTGCGCCACTTGCTCATTAGTTAGTCTACCTCACTGGAAATCAACGGGTTAAATCGAGTGATAATCTTAAGACTGCCAAGCCTATTAACGCTGACCCTATATTAATTAAAAATGGTGAATATCAAACAAGCTCAGGGTAGGTTCCGACAGTTTAATGATATCTTATTGCAACACGGCCGTTGACGTTGATAAGAAATATTTTAAACAGTTCCTGGTGTTAGACGTGCGTCACTTGCTCATTAGTAATTCTACATCATTGGAAATCAACGGGCTAAATTTCCGCTGTTTAAGTTTTACTTTCGATTTCAAATTCTAAGATTTGCTCTGATCGAATAAATTTATCTGACATTTTCTGAGATAAATTCACATCAGAGGCATTTATTTCATATTTTTCCCAACAACGAAACAAAGCGTTCGCTAATTTGTACTCGTTTCTTGTTTTTATACCTGTCGTCAAAGTCTGCAGGCTTAGACAGTTTTTCGGTCGGGGCAACACTACAGCTACAAAACACTTTGGATAATCAACTTCAACAATCACAGTACAGCGTATAGATTTAACAATCTAACAAATTAAGAGACAGTTAGGATCTGAAGAAAACAATTAAATGTTTCCTTACTTTGCGTCTTCTTCTTGGCAGTTTTTTTATTCCAATAGTAGTTACATTAAATTAAATTTTGCATTGAAATGACTACAAAGCCCAACATCTGCAACACTCTTGGGTATAATTGTTTTAGACTGGTTTCCTTTTTTCCGTAAGCAACTGACTGATTGGCATAGGCAGAAACCTCTTACAAATTTAGCTCAATTATACAAGGGATGATAATTTCTCTGTCATAGTTCATGTTCTAAAGATTTATTACTCGCAATTTTCATATTACTGTTTGTTCATGCTATCGTAACCCATGACTAAAAAGACAAATGTTAATTTGCTCAATGTTGCCTAAGCCGTTTAATTCATTTATTGTTTCACTTTATTGAACATTTGACAGAGGAGGTGCTGAACTGCTGGTAAGCAATAGCATCCTATCGTTTATTCTTGCATTTGTTGGTTGTCTATTCACATGAATAGACAACGTAGGATTAAAATAAGCCTAAAACTGATTTCATTTGCTTTTTGTTTTCTGGTACAGTTTATTAATACAAAGGTCTTTCGCCGCAAGAGGATGCTGATCTGCTGGTACGTATAAGAATTAGTTGCTCCAACAATTGATCATTTATTTCCAATGTGTTTCAAGCCGCTTGGATGCATGCATGCCACCGTATGTTAGGTACATAAAGAGACAAAAAATCAGTGAAATATATATGGCAACAAATTATCGTCGCTTTGATGAGTGTCACAAATACCTTTTAGAGTTTAATATCAAGTAAGTTTAAACCAAATTTTGGCTGTTGTTCTCAAGCTGTGTCAGGCCTAGGCGCGTTTACTGTTGTTTGTATTGGCTCGCGATATTGAACGCAGAACCCGTCACTTGTAAATTAAAGAAGCGACCGGTGATCTTTGTCCACCGAATTGCAACAATAATTGTAATCGCAAACTCAAACTCCTGAGAAGTGCTCCCGGCCTTCTAAATTAATCCTCAGAGATGTACCGACCGTAGCGAAGCTTCAGTGCTACCATGTGGTGGAAAATCGTGCCGATGGGACAGCTAGGTTACGTTGCGCAGATGAGCAAAGGGATTTGCTGTCAGGTATGGATGAGACCGAGATACATAGCTCCATAAGACGGAGCAGAGAAGTCTGAAAGGCAATCACGGATAAACATTACATTTTTATCAGTGGCAACCAGTGATCTGATCTGATCTGAAGCCTTCTATAGCGCCGTTATCATAACGATCAGGACATCAGTCGCTGATCGCATCAAGTCAAAATCGCAAACAAAATCATAAACCGTTGGATAACCTAGGTCGAATCCCGACAGGTCATGGAAACCAGAAGGCACTGCAAGGTCGACGACAAAGGGCTGGCAGCCACAAGATTTAGTTTAAACATTCGATTCTACTGATTGAAATCAGGCTCTGTTTAAGCACTGTTATAAATATAGCTTCTTCCAAGTTTATATATATATTCCATTATGTAGTAAATACAATATATTATTTGCCCCAATCGACTTCAACGGCCTTTGATGCCTCAAGATGTCGTTAAACATCGGAAACTACTACTATAAACCAGAAGTCACGAAAAATTACTCGTTTATTTAAATTGTCGCCGTTTGTAAATCTTGGCGGACAGCCTGCTTTATAAAATTGGTTGGCAATCGGATGACAGCCTTTCTTTCTGCTGAAATTAAACTGGGCTAAGCCCAGCGAGTCTCCAGAGCATTCTAAAACGATGCTGCAATTTACGGTCTAAATTTGCAATGTTCTAAAACAAGGCTCTTGGTGCTCACGTGAATTTCGTCAAACAAACTAAAATCTTTGCGTAATGTTTTCAAAAGAAATTAAGTATAATTGTTTCTCAACAAGATAAAGCTGCATTTGATGCAACTACAGATGTGTGTGCGTGCATTTGTGCGTGCGTGTGTGTTTGTGTCTGTGTATGTGTGTATGTGTGTGTTGGCATGTATTCCATAGATAAGACGCAAAAGTTTACAATAAAAGAAACTGAAACAAACTAGTTATTATATCAGATCAGACTATATCATATTTCATAATATACTGATATATTAAGCAGTTAAGGTCGACGTAAACGGCGCCGGCAGCCACAAGATGCAAACGATGAATAGTATAAAAGGGTTGTTTAGATTTTTAGTTTTTCAGGAATTTTAAAAACCTGAAAAACTACGAAATTTCCAAATTAACTGAACGCGTATAGTATATTAGCCCCATTAAACAGTTTTGCCGTGTAAAATATTATTATTAACATTTTTAAAATAATTTAATTTAAAAAGACTATGGGAATTAAAAAATTCTATGGGAATCAATATTATATATTGTTACTTTATTAACATTTATTAAAACTAAAGTGACTTTAAAGAAGCATCTAACAGAGACCTATAATTTTAGAATACAAAAGGCGTGTTATCATTGTACCAGTTGCCATTGTCATCGGAACATCTATCCATCACAGAATAACCACCACGTGCGAATATAGACAGCAAAACAGCTTCATTTCCATAAAAGTAAAATAAGCTCAGGTGGACTGTTAGCCCATGTGGAAACTGGAGTCAGATGTCAGGCTGGAGTTCATCCTATCTAAACAAGGTTCCGGAGACCGACATCGTTATTATTATTATTATTATTATTATTATTATTATTATTATTATTATTATTATTATTATTATTATTATTATTATTATTATTATTATTATTTATCTGGCCGCCCGTCCACTAAAGATTCTGGCCGGTCACACTACTGCTCATCTACTTAAGCTTCCACGGGTCACACGACCGCCCATCCACTAAAGCTTCTGGTGTCTTTCTGCACGGTGTATAACCGGTTCCACTTTTTGATTGGCGTGAACTTTATAGGAAAAATCTAAGCATTAGAGGCTGACATTAATAATGTCTGTTTTGTGGCCAATTAATAGCATACGTGAATGCATGTGGGATTTGGAAAAATGTAAGAAACGGTCACCGTTGTGCCGTGATTTTTTTATGAACCCGTCAGTTTCTTTTCGATGACTTCAGTAACGTGTTTGAATAACAGACAACAGCAACAGTTGAACAACAGTCTGTTTCTCCAGAGCATAAATGTTAAAGAACTAGGAAAATACAAACGTTCTAATCAATTGCGTCGCTTAAGTAAAATTCCTATTTGTAGATTTTAATTTTCCACGGGAGGACATCAATGATAAGCACAATTATTATTGCTGATGAAAACGTTCTTTAGCGCGGTTGTCTAATGCACAAGGCATCATCCAATGGCTACCAAATTCATCCTGCAGTCAGAACAATATCGCCAAAGTCAGTCCGCTGAAACAGAGAGGCGAATGCTCACGACTTTCAATAGAGTATTTTAGATTTTGTAGCCAGGTGTTTAATTCATAATAAAGGATTAATCTCAAACAGCAGTGCATACCTTACACTGGCTAGACATGAATAAGCGCCATGGATAGATCATATGTGCGACATGATTGTCTATTTCGTAGCGAGCGTGGTCTGTAACCCAACGATTGCGGATTCGAGCCTGCTGAGCGGACTCCGTGTAATAACTCTGGACAAGTTGTTCGCTTGTCTATGTCACCAAGCAGTATTCTTTGGAACGGCCGTCAGCTGGGAAAGAGATTAATGTTTTCAGAATATAAATTTCCAGATAAGTAAGCCTAATTTGATGAATGGTTGGCCGATGGCCGAGTGATTATGACCAAGATGTGTGTTTCTTTGGCTGGTATTGTAACAATAGTCGTATTTGTAATTGAAAATTTATTTAGCGCCACTTAAGATTGACTGATCACAGGCGCTTCCTGCCGGGGAATAATACAGTCTTCAAGCGCTTGCGGAAAAGAGAGGGGGAGAGAAAAGTTCCCGCCGACGAATGCCAGGCATGTAGTTCCATGATTTTACTGATCCACGGTAGGCTGCCTCTTTGTCTAAATGCATTAAACTTCTGGATATTGACCAGAGTGCGGCATGGCTTTTGTGCACCATCGATTGGTGTCTTGTGCATTAGACAACGACACAATAAATGTTACTCCTTATTTATGCAGAATGCGCCCCTTGTTTGACTTGAAAACAGCATCCAACATCGCAACATCATTAATCCATGCTAAACTAGACTACTGCTGTGCACTTTTCCTAAATATAGATACCATTCATATAAACCGCCATCAAGCAATCCAGAAGGCTCTTGCTCGTGCTGTCACCAAAAACCCCAAACACCATATTATCACTTCTGTTCTCAAATAACCTTATTGGCTTAAAATACCTGAACGAATAGAGTATAAAGTCCTATCACTTACCAACAGTGCACTCGAATCTTCCCAATCTTCCTCAGTTATTTATAATCGAACAGGTCTGTTCAACCCTGTCCTCTTCTGCCCTGACATTCCTCTGCCAACCCGCAGCTCATTCTTAAAATTTGGAAATCGCTCTATAATCATAGCTGCCCCTCCCAATGGAATAACCTTCAGCCAAAATACGACAACTATCTGACCCACTATACGAACTCGCTAATTTTCACCCCTTCAAATTTCTGCGCAGATCTTTCACTCGAAACTGAAAACACGCCTAATCCACAGATCCTGTCGTGATCCCTCTTCTTCCTATTTTCTATCTTGTCGATAAAATTCCAAATACCATCAACCGCAGCCTGCCTGACTCTTGGATATTGACATTGTCTAACGATTTTGTTTTGACTGAGCTCCTGTTAATAAGCTGGTTCCCGCTACTTATCTTTCGTTGAGCGCTATACAAATCTCGAGTTTCCGATTACGATTAAAATTACCAGTTTTCAGCGAACTTTCGTTCTTCACTTACTCAGTGATATTATCCTGCGTCATTGGAATTTAACCATTTAGTTTTCCACAGCTTCATTTTTACTTTCGATATCAAGTTCTTAATTGTGAGATTTGCTACAGTCAAATAAATTGATTGCTGATTTTTTTCTAAAATAAATTAGTATAAGAGAGAAATAACTTGAAGTGTTCTCAAAATACTGATTAAGCATGATTTGATTTGCAATGTGCCTCTTGTCTTTTATACCTATCGTCAAACTACGCAGTTTTTGACAGACTGGTATTGCCGTGACGCTACATGTATATCCTACAAAATAGTTCGTAATTTCAACTCCAAACATCACAGTGGAGGGTTTGGCTTTAAGAAATAAAGCGATAGTTAGAGCAAAAGAGGTACAAAATTGACTTACTTTCTGTCGACCTCTCAGCACGATCTTGATGCTGCGTCTGTTAAATTAGGTCAGTGTATGCAACAGATATTGAGGCTCTGCTTCTGCTGACTGCCTCGTTCTCTTGCAGCAGCTCGACTCCTTCGCTGCTAATGCGTTCTACTGATTGGCTTATGCAGCAACCGCTGCATACATTAGCTAAGTTATACAAGGATCATAGGTCATAAGAGACTAGAATTTGCTGTCAATAACCAAATATTAGCGTGGTTATAACGATATGTCGTTGCCACGCTAAATAAATAGTTATTCAATGTTGAGTAGTCCAGTTGGCAACATACATACATGCATACATATATATATACACACATACATAAAGCATACAGACATATATATATATATAATATATATATATATATATCATAAGATTTCGTTAAATTATTTGTTAAACACTCCATACGACAATAATCTCTTGCAAGTGTTAAGACACCTTTATTCCAGTTTAATTTAAGTCATATATTGCTCATTTTCGTTCAATCGCTAGTGTCAACACAATTAAGAAGGAACTGAGAATGTGGTAATACAAAGTCAGCAAAAATCAAAATAATAATTATTTAGAAGCTGTCAATGATGAATTTAACAGCAAACGATTACGATTTTCATTGGCTACGGATATCAGCAGATTAACAGCTAAAGGCCAAATGCTCTCCCACTGTATGTTTGTTTGTTCGTCGTTAACCAAAGAACATAATTTGCCGCATTTACAAATCGCAGTCTATGGCCCTTTTTCTTTCGACGGGTTTCAAATGCAACATCTAAATAATTATGAAGTTCCTCAAGGAAAGATTGATTCCCTAGATGGCACCAGCAGCAGACGTTTTTATTCTTTGATTATGTTATGTTCTTCGTAATTCCCTAGATGGCGCGACTCTTTTAACATCGTTGAAAAGCTGGCTTCTAAAACTTATACAGTATGCACACATACACTGTAGGAGACGTGTAATGTGATGTTATTTAAAAGTAAATGGCAGTCCGTAATCTCTTAGACAAACGTCACAGTCATAAATCTACCGATAATCTTTCGCTGGAGACATCGCAGCCAATCTCCTCATCAACCATAAACGCCACCATTTCCTCTTACATCACATACAAATACATATGTGTATTGGTTAGTGCGATCGACTATCAGCAGAAAGGTCACTGACTCAAATCTCCGCCAGGGCCGAACAGAATTGTCGGTGGGTCATTTTTAAAGAACCCCTCTCATCACATACTGGAGATAACTCGACTCGAACCAGCTTTAAATTCTGACCCGACACAATCCGACTCATTCATTTACAAGACGATACAATAGATTATATCAAAATTGAAATGTTTTTGCTATTATTATTTACGTTGTACTGTAATGTAAACTGCTTTTCAGAAGCTGAATAGACATGACAACTTCGAAACCATTATTCCCATTTATTCTTCACCCGACCGAGCATTCAGTGACGTAAGGTCACATTATGTTAGTATTTAATTTCACAACAGGATTGACAACTGAACGAAAATGAGCTTAATATAAGGTTGGAGAAAGCGATTTAGAGGTGTCTAAAGAGAGTACAATTCAGAAAATATTTTAGTATTATTTAGTGCTTTCCGACATCTTATGGCTGCCAGGGCTGTTGATGTCGACCTCCATTTACCTAAAAAAAACACGATGATAGGAATATATATTAGCAGTTGAGTGCAGTTTCTGCTTTAACAATGCTGAGTCTTAACGAAGAAGACGAGCGTCGCCCTCTTCATATTAATAATCTGAGAACTTCTATAGCGCCACTGTCATAATGCTCAAGGCATCAGTCGATGGTCGCGCTAAGCAAAGTCGTTGTGCAAAGCCAACTTTCCGGGTGAGTTGGATCAAAAAACCAAGAAAATAATCCGAGAATACACAGAAACAGTCTACGGATGAAATGGGTACAGGAAGAGACGAGTTTTTAGTTGAGATCATCCAGGGTTCGAACTGGCACCACCCGAATGAAGGAGGTGACGGATTTACAATTGGGTTGATTCCAAAAGTTTAAAGTGCATTGGCTGGGACGAAGGTCTTTAGTCAAGCACACGCTGCTAGATATGATCCACGCGTTCTTAGCGTTAACGAATTTAAAGTTATATGTGAAACCTAGAAATATAGATATAAAGGTGTCTAAGAGCACCCTATATTATTATATAACCCTATATTATAACCTTAACAGAAATGGGAATACCAAGGCACTTGATACAACTTCTTAAGGGACTGTACGAAGAACAGACTGCGATAATAAGAACTGAACTTGGAGACACCGAAAGAATGAAAATAAAGAAAGGAGTGAGGCAGGGATGCATTCTGTCCCCATTCCTATTTAACCTAGATGCAGAAAGGATAATGAGGATGCTGGAAATGGATGGAGCAAAGGAGGGAGTAAAAATAGCGGGAAGAACTCTGAATAATCTGCGATACGCAGATGACACAATACTATTAGCAGGTAAAAAAACAGATCTGGTAGAACTGATAAGAAGGCTGAAGAGAGAGAGCGAGAAAGCAGGACTATACTTCAATATAAAGAAAACGAAGATCATGACAACAGCTGAGGAGGGCAGTTTTATGGTGGATGGAGAGGAATTAGAGACGGTAACAAGCTTTACATTCTTGGGATCAGTAGTAGAAAGAGAAGGAAAGTGCGATATGGAAATAAACCGAAGGGTGGCGATTGGAAAAGCCGCAATGAATGGACTAGAAAAAATATGGAAAGACAAACATGTGAGCACAGACACGAAAAAAGATTGGTGAGGGCCTTGATTATACCAACAGTAACATACGGCAGTGAGACGTGGACAATGACCAAGAAAATAGAGAAAAATCAATGCTTGTGAAATGTGGATATGGAGGAAGATGCTGAGAACGTCATGGACGGAGAAAAGGACTAATGAATGGGTACGCATGGCGATTGGAATTGAGCAAGATGAGACGTTACAACAAACAGTGCTAAAATCAAAGCTGAGGTTCTTTGGACATGTTATGAGATCAGATGGATTGAAAAAAGAAATGATGCTGGCTTGTGGAGAGGGAAAGAGAAAACAAGGGAGACCAGGAAAAAAATGGATGGACAAGATACACAAAACAACTGGAATGAACTTGGCACAACTAAGGGACGCGACACTAGAAAGGAAGAAATGGAGAAGATTGATCATGATGGTCGCTAGAGCTCAAGGAGCTGACAGCACAAGGTGACAAGGTGATATTATAAAGGTGTCTCAGCGTACCGAATATTATCCGTATCAGTGTTTAATGACACCTTATGGCTCCCAAAGCCGTACTGTTCGACACTTCCTTAATTTACATTTAATTTACCGTTTGTACTATTTTCAAATTTCAGCGCCTAGATGAAGTCATCTGAACCTGGTTGAATATTAATGTCGAGTGTTTAACGCCATCTTGTCACTGTCAGCATCACTGACACTGATCTAACAAAACCTTCCCATTCACAAAGTTGTCTGGTCGAATCTAGAATTCTCGTTCAAACCTAGTGTAGAAACCGAAAATAGAAAGGTCGGTTAAGTTAGAAAGGAAGTATTTAAAGCAATAATCGTTATTAGTAGGAGTATTATATATTTGAAGAGATTTTATAGCCGCTGACACCGTTAATGCCTACCTTAGCTTCTCTTTATAGTCACTGCCCATCCAATTAGCGATTTAGGGGCGTCAAAACTCTAAATGTTGGCCATTTTTATCAGTCATTATTATTATTATTTTTATTATTATTATTATTATTATTATTATTATTATTATTATTATTATTATTTATTAAAAACTTCTAGAGCGCAGGTGTCTAATGCACAAGGCATCAACCGATGGCGCTTCAGATTTAATCCTCATTCAGGTCGATATACAGAAGATCAGTCCATTAAGACAGAGAGGCAGCATCATTGTCAGTACCCAGATTCTAAGTATTTCTTGCGCCTGCCGGGTGATTAAAGTCGACCCGCTTGACCTGACTATAACCGTCTTTTTATACATTTTATTCATTAAAAGAGGTCAAATACCAGGGAACCCATATCCACTAAGGATTTGTTGTAACTTAAGCTACGATTTAAAAAGCATATAAACAAGAACTTTAAAGACGCAAACCTTGCGTCAGTCAGTGAGTCAGTCAGTCATTCAATAAGTCAGTGAGTGAGTCAGTCATTCAGTGAGCACTTGATCAAAAATACGTATCGTGCTCCGAAAGTTTTCAAAGTCACCTGGCGAAATATGCCGACTGCGCAGGATGACACATCTGACCTCAGGTTCCACATGAAATGGTATCATGTTAAGGTCAATCTGCCGTGATATGTGTGTTCTTTAAGGGATGGATGCCGTTTGAATTCAAGTCAGTCAGTCAGTCAGTCAGTTAGTCAGTCAGTCATTCAGTCAGTCAGTCAGTCAATCAGTCAGTCAGTCAGTCAGTCAGTAAATGACAAGCATGAGTCCAACATCAGAATAATGTCGCTGTGAACGGCTCTGGCAGCCACAAAAATTAATGTCGCTAGGCGTTTGATACTACTACTAGAAATTGGCTAGCGTAAGACACCTTTAATTCTAGTCTCTCTCTACTATATAAACTTCATTTCCATTCAACTGCTCCAATGAACTCTGCCACTGCCTTGTTTGGGGGGGGGGGAGTGCCAGTCCCAAGTCTGGATAAAGGAGGAGGGCGCCGGGAACGGTCTTTGATGCCATAAGCTGTCGTTAAACTGAGGAACTACTACTAAAAGCTCTGATGCCTGTTATCCATTTGCTGCTAGTTACAAACATGGATTAAATAGGAGGGCGACGTCAACCGCCTTTGGTGCCATAAGATGTTGTTAAACTAAGGAAGCTACTATAACTCGCTAGGCTGAGTTTGATTGTTAATATGTATCGTATCGTAGGGTCGGCGTTAATAAATTAAGCCTAGCCTAGATGCAATTAAACACGCTGTGACTATTACTCAGCATTTTAATTAACCAAAATTGTTTGGCTTTTAAAACTCTGAAATTCTGGAATGTTTCCAATGGCAATTAAAAGTGGAGTAAAGGAAAGTCTATATTATTGACTGCTAGAAGATGTCATTAAACACCGAATACTATTAAATAACCAATAATAATTGGCTAAGATTAGACACCTTAAAAATGGCTTTATCCGACGCTTTATAAACCTCGTTCTCGCTCAAGAAGTAATTCGAACCTAACTTGTCAATTTGTTGATGCCAGATTAGCGCAATGCATCGTTTTGACACTCGATGTTTCTCACATCAGTTGGTCGGAACGGTTTTAAAAGTGGGACAGATCAGTCCTCAACCGAGTAAATGTAATTGTAAATGTACACGGTTTTATATAGCGACCATATGGTCTGAACGCTGCTCAGTTTTCACTAGAAAATAAATAAGCATTTAACAATAATACTACTAATAGTAGAAAAAATAGTAAAACAAATAATTTTCAATTAACCAATGTTAGCATAAATTCATTAATATAAATAGACTTTATACCAATGAATATGTAACCCATCGCAACAAGAAATTATTACAGAAGCAACTAAAGTTGATGATGCAGTTTAGATAAATATTTCAATATTAGTTTTAGTCCAAGTTCGTTAATATTAATCATAGTTTGTTAACGTTGATATATCAATATTAATAGACTATTTCATCAATGGGGAAATAAAATCTTGGAACAAAATTGGTTAACAATAAATAGTAATATAGAGTGTAACATTAATTTTGATATGTTAACATAAACATTAATATTAATTTATTAGTACCAACACAAGTGAGCGTAACATGTAACGTTATAACGTTAATATAAAATGCTACGTGTTTCAGGTCCAATATGATAAATTATTCATCATATCCCTTAGTTGTAGTTGTTTCACATCCGAAATAGGACTAATTATCTTGAGTATAATTACTGTATGTTGTAAACTTCACTTGCTCTTCTCCGATAGGTTTCTCTTCCTTCCTGTCCTCCTCTGGCGTCGTCTTTCGCTCCGTCCATCTGTCTTTGTTTACCAACGACACACGCGTAGCCCTAGAGGTCTACTTCAGGGCCGTGCAGGTCCACGTGAGGCAGTCGACCACTTCAGTAATGCAGTTCTTAACACATATGCATTTGTCTGTCGACTGAGTGAGGAGTCGTAGGCGTTGGTGAGTTACAGCGGTCAGACAACAGAAGTAAGACCTACTAGCTCTTTGTTTTAAATTATCCCAGTTTCGTATCATCAGCAACTTGAAATATTCGACTTCAAACTCAATTCTAAATGGCAATGGAGTTTAGACAAGTGGTTCCCAAACTGTGGCCCGTGGACCAAAAGTGGCCCACCAGCTGTTTCAGGTGGCCCGTCAAACCTTACCCCTGCTGAAAATTTATGGTCATTTAGTGTAAGACCTCTTGTTTTACTCCTATTAGCTCCCGGTTGGCCTTTTATATCTAGATTTTAATTGACAGCCGGTGTGTGTGCGTGTGCGTGCGTGTAATCATCATCATCGTCATCACGGTGATTTCTGTAAGACACACCGAACAGTAGAAATCAGTGTATTACCCAGTGTTTAATGACATCTGTTTGGCTGTCAGAGCCATTGCATACCCTTCTCCTTACCCTTCGCTTTTGTAGTGCAGTCACTACAAGCGAGTGAACGAAACTAAGAGCTATATATAGCTTTGTAACAAACGATTTAAAGGTGTCCAAGCAGGTTCTAATTAACTGCTTTGCGACATCTTGTGGCTGCCAGAGGCGTTTACGCCTGCATTTGCTTAAGCTATAATCAAACTTCCGAATTTTTTTGGAAATACAGCGCGGAAATGTTTTAATATAGCATCGTTGAAAGCTTTCTAAAGGTGTCTAAGAGTATTTTTTAGCAGTGTTTATGTTTGACGACATCTTGCGGCTGCCAGGGCAGTTAACCGCGGCCGAACATTACCTTCTTAAACCTGTCTTGGTAGATAAATAAGATACTGGGTCAGCATCCGTTGTTTGGGCCATCCACTCTTCAATCTGTAACTTGAGTGCAGAATAATTATCTTAATCTAACGATATCTTCAGAACGAAAAAGCTAAGTCATGGGAACCATGCAACCTTTTCCGATTCAAAACAAAATCGACGAGGTAGGTATAGGGTCAGAATGAATTGCAAGTCAAGATCTAGAGACAGGCAGGTACAGACACTACAGGTTGCGGTGGACGGTTATTCGAGCTGGAACAGAGGGGAAGATATGAGGAGCAGAGGAGAATTCGGCATAAGACGTATAAACTGATGCTTTTAGTTTCGAATGAAAGACTGCGTCGAAAATGCAATCACAGCATACCTGATTGCTTGGTTTACTGAATATAAATATATAACAGCGACAACATCTGATATCTGGTTGAAAGTGGATACAGGATAAATTGCAGTACAACAATATTGATAAATTTCTATATTATCTGTTACTACATGTATAGACTAGCTCTAAATATTATGAGGAAATAAGATTATTCCACGTTTATTAATTGAAATATTGGCCCTTCAGTGACAAAAACAGGCCTAAAACAAAGCTATGATCAACTAGGGGTATCGCATATGATAAAATACAATTTACCCATAATACTAGCGAGTATTCAAGTATTCGACAAGGTACTCGAGAAAGTACTCAATTCCCAAAACAATTCGCATACTGCAGTTGTACCTATAGATGGCATATTGCAATAGCCTGCGGTCGACATGGCGATGTATAGTTATGTAGAAGGTACAAGAAGCCGTGAAAGACAACCAAAAACTTGGATGGACAATATAAAGGAAGATCTGAAGGCGTGGAACATGGATATGAGAGAAGCGGTGGACAAAACCAGAGACAGAAGTGCCTGGAGACGACAAGTTGAGGCCTCATCGTTGGCCCATTGGCCTGACGGAGGAGAATAAAAGAAGAAGAAGCGGTCGACAGTTCGTTTTGGATTCTAAAATCGATTTTTCCAGCGTTAATTTCTTTACCTGGATTAAAATTGTCAGACTCGTTTCTGAAAATTCAAGATAATAGTAGGCTACTTTTAGACACCTTTAAACAGCTTGATCCGACATTATATAAGCCTAATTTTGGCTCATTTACTATGTTCCAAAAAAATTTTCTTGTCTGAAGAGTTACATGACGACCTATTGGAGCTACCTTCACACTGGTCATTTAGAAGTTCCAGGTTAGCAGATGATGAAATAGGCAAAACACCATTGACAGCCACAGCTGCAGAAAGAGACTATTCCACAGCAAGAACTTCATCACTGTCCTTGTGTTTGTTAGAAACATTTTTGAGCAGCTGCAATTTGCTGCTTTGAATAATTTTAGGTTATTCTTAGACACCTTTAAACCCCTTTTTGTAAACGTTATATATACTTTAGTTTCGTTCGCTCGTTATTGAGAAATAATTGACTCTATTAACAATATCTAGTTATGCTTAAACACCTTTAAATGACTTTCATTAAACATTATATATAAATATATGTTAATTTCGTTCAGACATTAAAATACTTTGTAGACCGAACCCCCTCAACGAGTTCTTTCTGTAACTGTCTGGTTGTGGATTTGAACAACTGCACCAATTCACCTCCCTCGCTAGCTATGTACAGTATACTGTGCGAGAGAGGGTTTCAATGAGTTTTCGTCGTTGCTCATCTGTTAGAGCCGGTCTTGTTTTGATATAAGGACGAGTGTCTGACACACCCAGTTCCTGAATGGTGGAGACATTAACAGACCCATTGTTAACGTTAGTATTGTTTACGTTAGTAGCCTATGTATTTTAGGTGCAGTCTCATTAATTGGAGTGTCAATCCCTTGCACCAATAGCTGGAATCGCCTTTCCCGAGAGCTCCGGCTAGTATTCCTCAGTTTGTCTCTTCCGCAGTTTCGCAAGCGCCTGAAGTCTGCATTATTTGCCAGTGGTCTCACTGGTTCGGGTCGGGAGCGCTTCTGATGAGTCTATTCTTGAAGTGGCGCTTTATAAATGTCAGATTACAATTACAATTACACATCGGAAGCGGTTTCAATCGCTTCCATATCTTGGGTTTGAGCAATGTTTTCAACAATATTTTCACAATCATATGGCAAAGTATCCTCACTAACAAACAAATTAGGAATGTTCTTTGCTTTAGAGCGGGAAATTGTGCGATTTTTGAATCGCAGACTCTTACCGGCGTTGGGTTGAAGTTCTGTTGTAGTCGGTCGCTTCATGAAATCGTCTCTTGTCAACCTCCTCTGCCTTGTCTTTGTAGCGATTACGGATTTTAGAACTTTGACTCATTTATTTCGCTTTTTCCACGTCATAAATTCCACTGCTAGTTTCTTCCTTATCCCGGTCCTGGCAGACACAAGATCTTGTTAAACACTGAATACTATTGTGGCGCATCGGCCACAAGGAAGCCTGTTGCGTAAGAGGCGTGAGTATCTATGACCGCTTTAGGTAGCCTTTAAGTTCTGCGCTTGTATGCACGGTAGCTGCACGGAATTTTTTTATAAATTTATTTTTATTAAATTTAAGTGTAATCTGATAATAGTTTAATAATTAGGTCGTGCAAAGTTTTCAGTTTATTTTTAGTAAAATTGTTTTAATTTATAGGTCCATAAATGTCTGTTTCATAGCCCGCAATCGAACACATTTAGACACCTTTATTTACGTTTTACTCAACTGGACACTATATAAGGAAAACGCGTATTTAGATTAAGTAAGAGGTGTCGTGCGTTCTGTTGCTACTGCTGGTTTCGGGCTGACGCGGTCGATCAGAGTAGAGCGAGGGCCCACTCTTCCGTAGATCGCGAGGCGGTCTGAGCCGCGACGGTGGACGTTGAGGTTGGACAGAACCCGGGGAAAGACCCAGTTCGTAAGAAATAAATACAGGTCTGTGTAAATCAAGTGGGAAAGTTGCGGAAGCTACCCCTTTGGCCCCGTCAGAGAAAATCTGATCAGTGCGCTCCCGAGAACGTCGCAGCCGTTACGAACCAGTCTGTCTGATTTCTGACTGGCTCCGTTGGTCCAGCAGGGCTCGGGCCCACCTTGTTGGAACGTCGCGAGACGGTCGAGTAGGTCACGATAGTTGGAAGATAACAGGTTGTGCGAAACTCGGGTAAAGTCGCGGCCGCGGTTCTCCCGGTCAAAATTCAGACGGCGGGGATACGGGAAGACCCGCGGATCATAACGCAGACCAAGTAAAGCCCCGGTACGTAAGAGACAGGATCATAACCCAGACCAAGTAAAGCCCCGGTACGTAAGAGACCGGAAACTAACGCAGACCAAGAAAATACCCGGTACATCATAGTCAGGGTCGGTTCCCCGATAATACCGGAGTCGACACGGGAAGATACCGACTCCTCTATATGCTTGTCGCCATACACTGATCAGAGGACTGACTGAAGTGCGGGGAAGGGCTCCCTCGTGCGTAGGTCGGTAGGAAGGTCCGTGTGTTTTACAGAAGGTTAAAGAGGACCTTCTCTTGAGTGTTCCATAGGGGTTTCCTATCTCCTGAAGCACTGCTGGCCGATAATTGCCAATACAGAGACTTGACATGGAGACTTGCTCCTGGAGTCCTCGGAAGTACCCGGTGATGGAGCGAGAGACAGATAGTGATAACGGGAAGATGTCTCGCCCGATATCTATGTGCCTGTCAGGACCAAGGGGTGGGCAGGTCCCACTTACTTATTAAATTTTATATAGAAGGGGCAGGATGACAGTCTAGAGGGAGACTCGTGTGATGGCGTTTGGGTTTTACACAACGAGGAGAAGAAACGCGTAAACAGTTGTGTTGATTTTTTTCTTCTTAACGCTGACTTTGCGACTAGCTCGCGACATTTTGGTGCCGTGACCAGGATAGAAATTCGGTCGTGCGGCTCAGTCGAGAGTTGGCGAGAAAAGTTCGGAAGAATAAGTCAGACGGTGCTTGGAGACGGAGCCAAAGTGAATAACTTGACGGGTTTGGGCATTGTGCCACACTGCACGGTAAACTGTTTTCGATTCGAGTTGCGGAATTAGTCAAAAAGGTGATGTCGAGCAACACTGTGGAATCGGTCTTCTGGGCTCAGTCGTCGGCGTGAGGTGTTTTCACGTGTTAGAAGATGGTGGCTGGAGAGGTCAATTCCGGCTGGTTTTGAAGTGGCGGACGGTGAGTCGGCCATTTGCCTCTTCTATCGGACGAATTCTAGAGCAATTCTGAGGATTTCAGACGACGAAGGCGTTCCAGTGTGTGACGACGAACGACAACTGTTCCAGCTGTTTGGTTCGTGTGCCTTTGACTTTCCGGTTAATGGACTTTCCATTCGCAAACGGACTGTTCCAGTGAATGTTGGTTGAAGTCAAGTTGTGGTTCCAGTCAAGTTCCAGTTCCAGTTCAAGTTCCAGTGGTCTTGACTGTACGGTATTACTTTTGTGTAATTTGCCTGTAATTGGAAGCCATGGAAGAAGAGCGAGAAAAACTTAAACGGTATAGTAAGGACGCTTTAATAGGGATTTTAGGTCAAGCTGGTTCTGATGTTGCAGGTGTAGTAGAGCTAGAGAAAGAGCAACTTGTTGAATTTTGCCTAGTGGCTAAGGGTTTTAAAGAGGGCTCGTTGCCTAAAAAATTGGTGAAGGAGATGACAATGGTTGAGATGATGCAAATGATGATGGAAAGAGAAGAAAGGGCAAAGGAAAGAGAAGACAGAGCAAAGAAAGAACAGATGAAAAGAGAAGAAAGGATGAGAAAAGAGCAAATGGAGTGGCAGAGAGAAATGTTGGATCAACAGTTTCGTGGACAAAAGATGGTTAGAGATGAAGCAGTGAGAGAAAGAGAAAGAAACACTCAGGAAGAAGCCTCAGCAGGTGCGAAAATAAAGAAGTTTGGGGATATTCTAAAGAATGTGTTACATAAGATGCCTGCAGAAGAAGTTGAATTACCTTTGTATATTGAGTCTGTTGAAAGCATGTTTACATTGTATCAGGTTCCAGAAGATTTGAAATGTGCTCTTTTAATGCCATTCTTGTCTGAGAAAGCTAAGAAGTTGGTAAGAAGACTTCCAGCTGATCAGATAAGCACATATGCAAATTTGAAAGCTGCTCTGTTGCGTGAGTTTAGGTTGACACCACAGCAGTATCATGCCCAGTTTGCTAAAGCTGAAAAGTCTGGTACGGAGTCATGGATGCAATTTGCAACAAGACTCTCTACCTATCTCAGATTTTACCTTGAGTCCAGGGAGGTTAATACTTTTCAGAAACTCCAAGACTTATGGGTGGCTGACAAGATGAAAGAGTGTATGTCTTTTGTGGTGAGGTCTCATGTTGTAGCCAAAGAGTGTGTTGGGTGGCTTGATCCAATTCGTTTGGCTGAGCTCACAGACATTTTTTCGATAAACATGTCTGAGAATCCAAATTTTAAGGACACTTTTTACAAATTTCCATCAAAATTTGGGGAAAGAAAACCTTTTCAAAAATTGCCAGATGGAAGTGAAAGAACCATGCATGCTAACTACTTGAGACAGTTTAACCCAAGGGTTAGTGCAGTTGGTTTAATATGTGAAGGCGAGGAAGATTTTGGGCATGTCGAGTATCAACCCGAAAATAACTTCATTGATGTAAAGGATCGGACAACTGCATTGGATCAGATTGACCTGAAACATTTGAGTGTGGAGCAGCAAATTCAGTTAAAGAGCATTTTAAAGAAATTTGCACCAGTGTTTTTGATTACCGACCGGGATTATGCAAGGTGGGAACTCATTCTTTCCGCTTGCAAGGGGAAGTCTGTCCACGGAGACAGAAGCCTTATAGAATCCCTCAACTTTTTAAACAGGAGGTTGACCGCCAAATCAATCAACTGTTGGCTGATGGACTGATTGAGGAGTCAAATAGTCCATGGGCTCATCCTGTTGTTTGTGTGAAAAAAGCTGACGGTAAAAGTCTTAGATTATGTTGTGATTTCCGGGAAGTGAATTCTTTTACTGTAACTGACAGTTTTCCTATGTGTCATACGGAGGATTTGATTAATCAGGTAGCAAGTGCTTATTACATTACAACACTTGATTGTTCGTCAGGTTACTGGCAAGTTCCTATGGAGGAAGGTTCAAGGGAATTAACAGCATTTGTAACGCACAGAGGGATGTATCAGTGGTTGAGAATGCCTTTTGGGTTGAAAGGGGCTAGTGCAACTTATCAAAGGATTGCCAACAAGATTTTAGAACCTCATGTTGATTATGCAGATGCTTACATTGATGACTTTGCTGTTTATTCGAGATCTTGGGAGGATCATTTAAGGCATTTGGAAGGTGTTTTGGCTTCAGTTAGTAGTTCTGGATTGACACTGAAAGTTGCTAAATGCGTGTTTTGTAAGCCTAAAGTTAAATGGCTTGGTCATTTGCTTGGTTCTGGGATTAAGGAAGTAGATCAGGACAAAATAACTGCTATTCAAAATATCCCACCACCAACCACCAAGAAGGAACTCAGACAGTTTCTGGGTTTGGCAGGGTATTACAGGTCCTTCATCCCTGATTATGCTAATATTGCATTGCCTTTAACAGAGTTGACTAAGGGCAAATCTTTGGTGGATCATAAACTTCATGGTAAGGCATACGAGGCTTTTATTAAGTTAAAACAAGCTTTGAGTAGTTTTCAAGTTTTAGTGGCACCTGATTTTCATATGCCTTTTATTATTCAGACGGATGCATCCAATTATGCAGTGGGAGTTTGTTTGGCTCAGTTTAAGGATGGTTCTGAAAGACCTATTGCATTTGCTTCACGTAAGTTGTCTGATACACAGAGAAAGTGGAGCACTATAGAAAAAGAAAGTTATGCTGTTATTTTTGCTTTGCAAAGGTTTGAGCATTTCGTATCGGGAGCCAAAATAATCTTGTATGCCGATCATAATCCACTGAAATACTTAACTGCATGTGCACCTAACAGTTCAAGGTTGACACGTTGGGCCTTGTCTTTGCAACCGTTTGATATCGAAGTTAAGCATCGGAGCGGCATATTGAATAAAAACTGTGATGCACTTTCAAGACTCTTCTGAAAAGAGGTATCAATAAGAGTTACTTAGATTATACTTATGTGACCTACTTAGTATTATAGTTAAGTTGGTTTATGTTAAGACAGGCTGGGTTAGCTTGTGTATTGGTGTCTTAGCCTAGAGCAAAGCTGACTGTTTAGGTTGAAATTGTGTACCGATAGCAGATCATTATTTGTTAGCACTTATGTCTGTAACTATAATATTTTGTTTTGTTTGGTTTGGTTATGTCCGCCATACCTTTGATTTCTTTTTGTGGTTATATGCTATTGTTCGGGGTTAGGTCGGGTTCTGCAAGCCAATGTTCTGATTGTTCTGTAAATATTGTTTTTAAAGTTTTAACCCAGAACATTGTCTTAAAAAAGAGGGGGGCATAATGTCAGGACCAAGGGGTGGGCAGGTCCCACTTACTTATTAAATTTTATATAGAAGGGGCAGGATGACAGTCTAGAGGGAGACTCGGGTGATGGCGTTTGGGGATTACACAGCGAGGAGAAGAAACGCGTAAACAGTTGTGTTGATTTTTTTCTTCTTAACGCTGACTTTGCGACTAGCTCGCGACAGTGCCTGGGGCGGAAAGACACAGAGGCTCGTCGTATGACTTCCCTGTTCCCGGAACCGAGAAAACGACTGGTGTCACTGAATATTGGCGGTAGCGGGCGAGTTACAAGATGTAGAATGGTGGTTACGAGAAAGTCCGTGATAAGGAAAGCACCCAGAAGGGGAACGGCTATTGCCGGTAAAGGAACGAACCCTGCTCTGAGTATAGGCCATCCTCAGGACGTTGCCCATCCGGCCACCGCGGAAGAGGCAGAGTGGGCTCCCGAGACCGAGTGCTGTAGTTTTTATTCTCTTAAGGAAGTGGTCCATCCTGAGACTTCCTTAGGAAGAACGAACGATACGGGCAGAGAGGATACGGAGAGGCCATTTTACAGTAAAAAACACAAGGGGCAGTGAGGCGGGTGGCTCTGAGCGTAGAACTGAGCTGGAGTACCCCACCCCGTGGACAGTTAGCCCGACCGAGAACGCCACAAATATACTACAAGAGTTTACTTACTTTCAAACTTTCTTATTCACTGGAATTACTGCGGTTATAATGTTACAACGTAAATAAACAACGTCAGTCAGGTGTCAAAGGCACACTTAGAATTTACACCTATAATCAATAAAGAAATAACTACGCCGTTAATTAGGCCTACTCCTTTTTCAATGGACTCTACTTTAAAGTTTTGTCGTTTGAAGATCAACTAAGCGTAGCAACGTGTGGCTAAATTAATTAGTCATAGCTAAGAAAACAACAATTACAGCTGATATACACACAAAGGTTCGACTTGCAAACTAAACAAGAATACGAGAAAGCAAAGTTTCAACATAGCGCGGATGACCTTCATGAACTTGTCCGATGATAATGATGATTCCGAGTTTTTCTGACAGCCAGAGGTGACTAACTGACTGCTCGTCAGTTTCCCTTCATAATAGAAATTATGTCCGTGGCGCCTCAAAACATCCGCTATGGTTGGTCAGACACGACGCGAAGATGATTAGAGTGGCAGATACCTGCACATGTCTCTCAGCTGAACTTAGAATTTGGCCAGGTTTCCTATCTCAAAGATCTTGAGATGTCAGCTGAACGTATCGCACTGTTTTACAGGAGTGGTCGCTGGATGAATCGGATTGTCGCTTTTGCTTGCAACTCATTTAAACAATGAGCATTGTTAACACGAAATTACGCGGTAAGCTATAATTAAAAGCAGCCAATCCGTTCAGATGCTAGTGTTTTTATGATCACTGCCTGGAATTCGCTCATAGAACAACAAAAAGGCTTTTTGATCGAGAGCTACCTTTGCATCACACGGACGGACCATTTCGTCGCTGATATAATACCATTGGCCAGTAATTGGATCTGGACGCTCTGCTTTCTTTCTCTTCTCGATTCTCTTCCTTTTATACATTGTTTCCACATCACTGTCATTCGGAACTGGTTCTCGTTCGCCACAGTTCTTCTGTAGGAACTTATCCATTACCTGGTCCTCAAGTAGAGCACTGGAATTCCTTTGTTTGACGTAAGCGATGTAGTGACCATGGGATAGAAAAAAACCAGAATGAACGACCACAGCGTAGAGAGAATACCAGACGTTTTCCTCTTCGGGATCGATGCGCAGAGCACTGCAGCTGCAGAAGGGTCCTAAGTCCAGCAGTTCTTCGTAGGGAATCATTTCATCGCGTTTTATGAATCCTATTTGGGTCTGTTCGAATCTCTTCAGGTGAAGAACGAGGACAGCAGGTGGACTGGAGACCAGAGTCCGCTTTGTGGCCGATGTCATTGTAGGCTGTTCACTTCCTGGTGTCTGGCAATTTTGACAGGTATACTGGTTTTCAATCTCTTCAGTTCTAGTAAAATATTTCAAACACTGACTGACATTTGGATTCAGAGTTTTGAAGAAATCAAAGACCCTGCCAGGTAGAATACTCTTAGCTTCAGCTTCCGCTGTAGGTTCAATGGTAAGTGGCTCTAACATTTTCTTAATGACTTCATTATTCAATAGTTTCTGTCTTGACACTGAATCACGAGTTTCTATTGAATACTTTTGCTCACTTGTTTGATCCGATGTAGACTTGATGTTAGTTGGAGCAATCAGCTCAAACTCGTTTGATGTTGTGGATCTGCCTTTGCTTTGTTCCGGTTTCTTTTCATCTGCGGACAAAGTGCAAAGTGGAAGCGAAATGTCCAGGAAAGGTTCACGAATTACATAAGGTTCTTCGCAGGAGTGGCAAACGTAGACTGTGATGAATTGGCATCCGAATATTCTGTCAACGGCTGTCAGCATTTTTTTAGTCTCTTTCCTTTCTTCTACTCGCAACGTATCAAGAAAATGAATCAGGAAATCGTGGCTGTCGTGTTGTGCTAGATCACCGAATCTTGGTGTTACACGCGTAAAAATGTCATGCAAAGTTTTGAGAGCTGTTTGTCGCTGTTCAGTTTCGGTGTATTTGTAAGCCAATTCCATATATGCTTTGCTCAAAGTTGAATATTTCATGACATTTTCCAGACCGTATAGGTTTAAAGTCAGTTCAAAGGGAAGAAGAACCGTTTGAAATAAGCACTGCATAACTGAGTTAAAGTAGGAGGTGTTTCCGTGATTTTTAAGTCCTTTGGGAACCAGATCTTTATCTAAATAAAAACATCAATGACCACATTAATTAGCCAAGATGCACTAATATTTACACATATATGTATACATACATACATACATACATACATGCATACATACATACATACATCTATAATTATAGCCATGTATATTTACTTTTCATCTAAAGTTTATGGACGGTCTTCAATTTAACGAGAATGAAGTACTGGATCAGATGTTGACAAGTTTCTATAAGTTCCTCAAACTATGGCATTAACATCAAGTCGTCTTCCAGGTTTGTGCAACGTTTTATGATAGAGTTCTGTTCTATCGATTATGATGCTGGGTTTCTCGTCCAGATAGCACTGTTCGATTTTCATCTTTTATTTTAGATCGTCTTTCAATCAATGTTTGTAGTAACGCGAGCGTGATTCTAGTTCAAGGTTACAATGCGGAGCAAGCGACTTAGTCTACGACATACTTTAGTCCACTCTACCTATAACGATTACTGTAGCGCCAGAAGACGCTAGACTCTCTTCTCTGCATTCTAATACGAGCCTTCTGCCCGATGTTTGAACTCCGACTTCTCCTCGATGGATCCTCCTTCTGACGAGAATCGCGTGCAGTTCTCCTCTCTCTCTGCGTTTCTGCGAGGTATTTCTACCTGAATCCCTTGGACTCTGGGCGCATTCCCTTAGACTGCTAAGCGCTTCAGACCCGAGTTTGTCTGTCTACTGACATCAGCATTCGTGTGCATTTTGGGTGCTGCTTCTTCGAATTCTTTTGCATGTCAGTCACTGCTTTTGTCGTCTAGGGTCTGTGGTATGGATATCCACCTGGCTATCAGGTGCACCTCTCTCTGACTGGTTCCGTCTTGCTCTACTGGTATCGGCGTGTCCTCTGCCCTGACCTCGTTTCTATATCTCTTTGTACCTCTACCTGTTTGACCTTATGTACCTCTGTCTCTGGCTTTCTGCGAAGCCCTGGGTGGCAGGCCGACTTCTGAAGATTATAAGCTTATTTTCTGAATTGGTCAAGGTAACCTCTTTCCTAATGTATCACTGGCTAGTTTAAGCAACTGACCGTTACGTACCGATAGAGCGCTTAAGAATTCCTATCGCGTATTTTTCGGTTGCTACTAAATCTTTCCTGTCTCAACTAAGGGCCTAATAACTCATTCGCCTCACTGCCTACGCGCTGGCCAGGCCGATAATGTAAATCAGACCTTGGTGTCAGTTCTCTCCGACGACTACTAAACTCAGGCTGGTAATCTACTGACGACTACTACTACTACTACTACTTTACATACTTGCAAACGTACTTAAACTAGCTCGGTTATAGTTTATGAAAATTTCAAAGCAGCTGTGCATATTTGATACTGAATGCATATTTGTAGTTGGACTTTACTTTTTCCACTGCTGTAGAAAATCCATGTTAAATTTAAGACGAAATATGATAGTATTTTTATTGTAGAAATAACTCTCATTTTACAGAAAATCTGTTGGCAAAGAACGTATTGAATTATTATCCATAAAGTAGGCCTATATAATAATATTTTGCTACTAAAATAATCTGGAATTGGTGTGACCTGTACGTGACTATTTAGTGATAGATACGCGCGTCTGCTTAAAAAGCGAAAAGATCAGATGACTAACCTAATCTCATGTAGTGAATATGAAATTGTATCGTATTCCATAGATTTGTAATACACGACTGGATTTCAATTCGAAGGCTTTCCATTTGGCCAGGAGACAGTTCAGAATCTGGTCCTGTCAGGGCATACAACAATGCGGCCATTCTTGTGTGTTTGGTCCGTATATCATCACATCTCGAATTATTGTTACTTAAACCCAGTTCACGCTGGACATTTTCGAGGAAATCCGAATAGTGAATACAAATGATCTCTTCCTTATTGAATACCGTTGAATGATCGTTTCTTGCATCGGCAACCTGGCGGTAGAGGTCGGTCAGCAGTCTCATGTAGCTTTTTAGTGTTTGCGCTTTCGATCTAGTGGAACAAACTGCTGCTCCACTTTGACGCTCTTCTCTTAGCTCTGAAGATACAACGATTAAAATAAATTATCAAACTCGTAATTTCTTAAATGTCTTTCGTATAGACCCTCTCATCCTCCACCCAGCCTTGTTATGGTGAGACATTTCTGTCATCTAATGTGTACGGCAAAGCATTTTCCAGCAGAGCGCTAATCCGAGGTTGAGTGTAAATCAAGCACGGCGGCGTTTTTTCGATCCGATGTGGAGGCTTTGCCCATTTAACGATAGATATCATAACTAATTCAAGACTAAATCTCTGTCCCAGCAATCACAATCATTTATCATTTAATCACATTGTATGAGATTGCAATATCATCAAATAAATTCTTGCACTTGTAAATGTTCAATAAGGAACTCGCATCAATGAGGTACTTTTCAAGCCAAAGCAACTCAAAAGAGAGTTAAATTCGAGCCACCAAAAGCTACCCTTGTAACTATAGGCGCTGTAGCATTTAAATAAATAGGTTAACATAAATGGCAATTGTCATTCATGCATCATCTACACGGTCAGTGAAGGCAGTTTTCTTCCGGGGTTGTAAAAATGCAATTACAATTTTGCAGTTTGAATCTGTTTTGTTTTCGCAAGCTTATCATGACTTAAAATGTTTAACCTTCAAGTTTTCCAAGAATGTTGTCCGTCGTATCTTTCTCTCGAAACTCAATGCCAAGTGATGAAAGTGGTCGCTGAATGTAAAAATCCTTTTCTTTTTTAAATAAAGATTTGATGGACTCATAACTCTCCAGGTTTTTTTACAAATTTCTTCGACAGATTCCTTGGAAAGGATATCCTTCAATTCCGATTCCATGTCTGCTATTTTCTTCTGGTAGCTTTATGCATTTTGCAAACCGCTTTCAGTTTCATTTAACATTTCGGTTTTTTGTGAGTCCAATAGCATCTGTAAATTCTTCTTATCACTTTCTAACTGAGCTTTAAGTTCTGATTCTTTCTGCAGTATTATTTTACTGGCGACCTCTGCCGCTGCCTTAATATTCCCTTTTCCTTTCTGAAACCGTTCTATCTGGCTCGAAATTTCCTCTGTGTATCCAGATAGTGCGCTCAGCTCTCTTTTGAATTTGAGCAGGATATCTTTGTCAACGGTTCGATGATGTTCATGAGTTGTTGCCAAGCACTGAATGCAAATGTCAACTCTACAGTCTAAACAGGACGCGATAGTTGAACTCTGGTGTTCCCAAGGAATCGGTTCAACGCTGTCACTTGTTGCTATTTCGCTGCTGTGGCTATGCTTCGTCATATCTTCTTCCAAGTAGAGGCCGACCGAAATTCGGTTTCGGTTTCGGCGCCGAAAGTGTCTATATGGCGACTTTCGGCATAGTTTCGGTTTCGGCCGAAAGAGAAAAGCTAACTTTCGGTTTACTTTCGGTTTCGGCGAGAATGATCTTGGCTTTCGGTCACCAACCGAAAGTCTATTGTTACGCTCACAGGTTGTCTGTCTGCTGCTGTAGCTAATATATGTGACTAGCGGTAGTAGAGGCATGTTGATGTTCTGTGCTTTCGCTTAAATGATTAATCTATACACGACCTTTCCACGTGTTGATGCGGAGAATCGGATAATATTTATATTGACATGTAGTAAATTAAACGAAGTATGGGCCGTTCACATGTTATATAACGCTCTGGGGTAGAGGTGGGTTCCGGTTTTGTTATATGCGTTATATAGGGGTGGGTGGAGGATTTGTTATATGTGACCCGCCTTCCCAAAACTAGGAGCTTGTCGGCAACGTTAATTTACGAGCAATAAGCAGAAAACGGCGAATTTTGACTATTTCATGCAATATCCGTTTTCATCAAATTTAGGCTATATTATATCTTTACAACAAAATAGATACCAAATCGAAAAATAAAATTATTTGTTTATCGATAAAATTGAGAGTTTTGATTAGGACTCAGTGAAAAAGATGCGGAAATCCAAACAACTTTGACCGTTTTTCAAAGGGTATAATTTAGAGTCGCCTCGGTGAAAGGCATCAATGTTATACATGCTTAGAAAGGTCACGATCTGGTCTACATAGTAATACGAGCAACATGATTGGTAGAAAATAAATTAGCCTAGAAATTTGAATAATTAATGCCAACAAAACAGGCTCGGGGTTGCTAAGGACGTCACGTGATAGCCCTTGGCTAGCTCAGCCTAGGTGATTGGTTAGCTGGAGGCTGGAGGTTCGCGCGTTATTATAGCATTTGAACGGCCCTTTTTTAGTAAGTTTATATCTTTCGGTTTCGGTTTGGGTTTCGGCCGAAAGTTTTGTTAAACTTTCGGTTTCAGTTTCGGTTTCGGCCGAAAGTAATTTTTAACTTTCGGTCTGGTTTCGGTTTCGGCCGAAACTAGAAATTCACTTTCGGTCGGCCTTTACTTCCAAGTGACTTGCAACATCTGTGCTGTGTTCTTCGCGGCTTGTGGAAGATGGCAGCTGATTGGTCGGCTGATCAGCGTTTTCGTTGCTATACTCGATGTCACTTTCTACTACATTTTGCACATAATCGCCTTCTTCCATTGCCTCTGAAGACAGTTTCTCTTTCAAGAATATATTTTTGTAGCACAAACAGTTATTTTATTATGCTGTAAAACACACTTTTTGAATATTACAATAACATTCATTATCGTATTCGTTCGTACCTTGAATGATGAAATCTGATATACGAGAGAAACGAGGAAGACTTAACTTGGCCCCAGAATTTAGTACTGATTGAAGGGAAGACAGCCGATACTTAGGCAAACCAGCAAGTACAGAGTATTTAATCAATGCGACAGCATACCATGGTATAAATTATAGTAGTAAAGACAGAGGAAGAAACAGAACGACGAACAACTCTTAAGCGCCTTAATTGGTAGTAACAAGACCGAGTCAAACTAGAGACATGGTTTGTGAAGGTAAGGTTACAGTCAAGTATAACGTCCAGGTTACGAACACTAGACGAAAATATAAAAGAGGGGAAAGCTTCGGATAAGCAAGAGTAGTCAAGCTGAGCAAGACGATGTTTAAAACCAAAACAGATCAACTGAGTCTTAGCAGGATTAAAGCGAAGACGATTGCAGGACATCCAATGTTGAATATCATGAGTCAGGGCATCAATCGTACCAACAAGAGCAAGCTGCGCAGACAAAAGTCTGGACATCATCCGCGTACAACTGACCAACAGCCAAGTGTTTGGCAAAGACGGAAGGGATATCAGCAGTATACAAAATGTATGAAAGAGGACCAAGGACCGAGCCCTGGGAAACACCAATATCAATTTTAACTTAAGATTCAGAAAATATATCAGGGATATCAGCAGTATACAAAATGTATGAAAGAGGACCAAGGACCGAGCCCTGGGAAACACCAATATCAATTTTAACTTAAGATTCAGAAAATATATCAGGGATATCAGCAGTATACAAAATGTATGAAAGAGGACCAAGGACCGAGCCCTGGGAAACACCAATATCAATTTTAACTTAAGATTCAGAAAATATAACAAAAGATTATAACTGTAATCAATTAGAACTTAAGATTCAGAAAAAATAATTGTTTATAACTCTTATGTAATGTAGTGTGATCTAATCTAATGAAATATCATGCAATCAAATCTAATGTGAATTCTGGAAACTTTTACTGCTTCGTTTTATCATAATGTGCATGGTATCAGTCGATGGTTGCTTGTAACTAAAAATGTTTTTTTCAAATCACAGTCCATTCAAAACATAACCAGTCGAGGTCTGTGGGGTTCATGAGGCAGGAAGTTATGTTACGGAAGATAAGCAATGCGAAAACATGAGACTTCAATCCAACCTAAACGATATTTAAAAACATGTAGACCAAAGAGAGAATTTGTCTTCTTTGCAAGTTCTCTGTTCACTCTGCTAAGAACACAAGCCATTTATAATCCACGTCAGAATTTTAACGAACAATTTCAGAAAATATTACCTTTGATTTGTCCCACGAGATTCCTGTTGGACTTCTCTAAAACTTCTCGTATATCTGTTGTATGGAAATAAACTTCAACTGATTGATGTGGACGAACAATAAATGCTTTGTAATCTATTTTCAAATCATTTGCTCTAACAACTATTTCGTCAACCGAACTGCAGATGTCGCTGGCCGATCCTTTCAATCTCAGTTCAGTGCAATATGTCTCAAAACTTCTCAGTATTGTCCAGGATCTGTCGATTTCCTCCATTTCATTTTCTATTTCTTTCAAAAATGTTGATTTAACTACAGCTAACTCTTCCAAGAGCCATTTTGTGTGTTCATCTATCATATTTTTAAGTTCCTTGTTTCTTTTAAAAATTGCATCTTCCTTGTTGACAATTTTTTTAAGAAAATCTGCTTTTCTCATTTCCGTATTCTTTCTCATTGACATCATTTCATCTGCAAAGGTCGATATCTTCCGTGAATGCTTTTCAATCGTTTGGCGAAATCCTTCATCGACTGTGGCGACATCTTGGCATTCGTGTAACTTATGACTTTCAACAAAACATAAAACGCATACGATTTTCTTGCAGTCAGCACAATAGTAGTCTAATGGTTTATGGATGTGTTTGGTGCAAGTTTTGGTAGAAAACATGCGCCTTATTTCTTCTTCGGTCTCTTTTCCAAGTTCCAAAATGTGATGATCTCTGCTCATCTTCTGTTTTTGATGGACCTTTGTACAACTGTCGCAGTAGTTTTCCTTGCATTCCAAGCATTTCATTGTGGCTGTTGATGTTTTGCCCTCATTGATAATTTTACACATATCGCAACTGACGGAGGTACTGCCCGTTTGCAGCATGGTCTTGTATTCCAAGAGATTTTCCATGAAGAAATGTTTCTGCAGACCAGTCATGCCTTCCGTTGGAATTGTGAACTCTTTTCGACACAGCGGACAAGGCATCTTGTCTCCTGGCTTCTTCTGTGCCGTTTCTCCAGTGCAAATAAGACATTCTAAACAGAATGTGTGAATGCATGGCAACATTCTTGGATCATTGAATGTGCTTTTGCAGATCGGACATTCTGTTATTTCAATTAGTTTTTCTGTAGCTTTCTTTTCAACATCTGCCATCTTAGTAATCTGAAGAACCTATAAATTACATCCAAATATTATGCGATGATAATCACTGGACAACAATTTTTTACAAAAGTCATGTTACTGAAATGAAATTAGTCAGTTCTTATCAATTTGCATGTGCTGAACACGAATATGACAGTGAAAATGCCGAATTGGCTCTAGTTTTTTTTGTGATCTGAAATGAAGTAATTTTATATCGCACAATGCATGCCAATAGTGATACACCTACCGTTAATATTTGTAAAAACCAGGTCATAGACTAGTTCTTAGATTTTTTGCCTGTCTCTTGTACAGCTGTTCGGGAGCATCTCTGCGGAGTGTCCAGCAGTAGTCAGCCAACATTGTAGTGGACCATTTTCCCTGGTACCTTTGCTCCATTGTTGCGATATCTTGATGAAAACGTTCGCCATGTTCGTCACTAACCATACCACAGTTGTCAGGGAAGAAATCCAGATGGGAATGAAGGAAATGCATCTTCAGAGACATATTGCAGCGAAATTTCTGGTACTGCTTGAGCATGTCTTCTACTAGTTCCTTGTAGTTTTCTGCCCTAACATTCCCCAGAAAGTCTGTAGACACTAGACGAAAAGCATTCCATGCTTGTTTCGCATCACCCTCCAGCAAATTGTTGAAGCGGTCATCTTTGAAGAGTTCTCTAATCTGACGACCCACAAAAACTCCCTCTTTAATCTTTGCTTCGCTGAGTCGAGGGAATTGTTCATGCAGGTATCGGAAAGCTGGCGAAGTGCGGTCCATGGCTTTCACGAAGTTCTTCACCAAACCTAGTTTGATGTGAAGGGATGGTAGTAGGATTTTGTGAGTCTCGACCAGAGCTGAGTGTTGGATATTCTTCTGTCCAACTGCCATGTTTTGTCTGGGAGTCCATTCCTTCCGCACGTAGTGCAACTCTCTTGCTCGGCTATCCCACTCACACAAGAAACACATATATTTTGTATATCCTTGCTGCAGTCCCATTAGAATGGCAACTACCTTCAAATCACCACACAGGTGCCATTTGTACCTGTTATAGTCAATGGAAGGCAGTAGCTGTTTTAGGTTATCGTATGTCTCTTTCATGTGGACAGCATGCGCTAATGGAATAGATGGAAGACGGTTTCCATTGTGCAAAAGCACAGCCTTAAGACTCAGTGTTGAAGAGTCTACAAAGAGTCTCCATTCTTGTGGGTCATGAGTGATCTGTAAGGCATTCATGAGGTCGTCAATATTGGAACAGAATATCAGATTACCTTCCTTCATAAAGAAAGGTTCCAACTGCTGATGGCGCTTTCTATATGAAGTAATTGTGACATCTTCTTCTAGAAGATTCCATTGTTGGAGTCTTGATCCTAGCAATTCTGCCTTGTTTTTGGATAAGTCCAAATCACGAACAAGGTCATTTAGTTCTTCCTGTGTTATTCTGTGTGGGGTTGATGATGCACCACAGTGAAAATCTGGATCACTGCACGCTGACGGGCCAGGAGAAGAACATGTCGGCTCACCCTTGTCCTCATCAGATGAATCAAGGAAAATATATTCTGCTGGAGGTTCTGGAATAGGAAGTCCATCACCATGTGGAACTGGTCTCAATGCTGACGGAATGTTTGGGTAGACTATTGTCGACTTCTTTTGCTTCGTTATTCCACCGGAAAGAGGAGGAACCAAGCAGAAGTAACAGTCATCTACGTGGTTGCTTTGCTCTCTCCACACCATGGGAACTGCAAACGGCATTGATGGTCTTTTGCCATTCAACCACTGTGAAAGCTGTGTTGTACATGTAGCACAGCATATATGCGGGGCCCATGGCTTGTCTTGGTCACCAACCTTGCATTCGAAGTAAGCATGTTATGCCTTCTTGACTTGATAAGTGATACTTTTCTTCTGGTTGGCAAATGTCACTTCCCCACAAATGTAACAAAAGTTGTTCACAGTATTTACGCACTTCCGAGGTATTACTGTTCTGTATTGTATCTAAATGGATAAAGTAATAATAGTTTTATAAAACAGTAACTTAAACTGTCTCGCACAAAGTCTGTAATATTGTAAATGCTCAACCGTTCCGACTCGCTTTATATAGTACACTGCTGACGTCATCTTACGTCAGCAGTCGACTGGCTGTAGTTTTTCATTGCATCAGAAAATGACGTAATCAACTGTGCATGATGTGTCCATGATGGGATTATGCAATGAGGTGGAATATTACATCATTCTAGACTTATTTAGGATATTGTCGCAGTCCTACTGCATAAATTTACATGGTGAAACATAAAAAATGAACTATATGAAATATTTTCAAAACGAGAGCCAATAAAAAAATTTTATGGTTATATTCGTGTTCAGCACACCAAGATGCTACACATTAGGGCCTTTTCCAGTCAGTAACGATTTCTATGTTGACCAGTGTAATTAGATGGTCGTTGCTTTATTTGATATAATACTGAAAAATTAAAAAAAAAACAGAAGTCTTCAAACTATCCTATCAATCTACGCTCCTGCACCTTTCCATGACCACCAGTTTTATCAAAGATATTCAGCGTGGGGTCATCTTGATGGCTGAATCTGCTGAGGCACTAAAACCCACCAAACAACCTGGCTTTTGCAGTCTTTATTTGATACTTCACCGGTGAAGAAGCTGGTCTCCGTGACACGGCTTTTGTGTGGTGCTGAGAAATTTAGAGATTTACATTTACTTTACATTGACATTCTAAAAAGATTCTCAATAAAGTGAAATAACTGTAAACGCATATGATGTTTTATCGAATCGCAGCAGGTGAGCGCTACTGTGTGTATCTGTGAGTTGGAAACAAAGCGGTTCGTTGGAAATGCCCTTTAACAGACAGACCCTCAAAGTTAACATCTCTGCATGGAAATTGAATTATTTATACACTCGTCGCCGTTTAAGTCCAGTAAGTCGAACTGGTTGTCGTCATTCGTGATCGTTTTGTTTTAAATTATTTCTAGATACGTCGATTTATCTAAACCTCAACTTTAAGGGCCAATCCTCAAACTTTCAAAATTTCACTGAGTGCCTCCCTTGCTTGTCGTTCTGTTGAACTGAAGTCCGTCTCTACATTTTCAACTACTATCGTCATTTTTGAAGGAGGAACGAAGATTCAGTCATACACGTCATCCAGCTTCTTTTGAGAACTGACCTTTCTGGATACTAACCAGATTGCGGCTGGATTTGGTGCCCCATCGGTTGAAGCCTTGTCCATTAGAACACCGGTGCGTTAGAAGTTACTAATTACATTCAGCAGCGTATCCAGTTCAAGATCCTAACGCTTATGCGTAATTGTCTCGTTGGCTTTGCTCCATCATATCTTAAGGACTTCTGCATTTCGGTCTAGTTGGTTCCAGGCCGTAGCACTCTCCGGTCGGCCTCCCTTGGACTTCTGACTGTCCCTCGTATGCGCACTGCTACAGCGCAGTCTAGAAGCTTTGCCTATGTTGGACCCAATAGCTGGAATCGCCTTTCCCGAGAGCTCCGGCTAGTATTCCTCAGTTTGTCTCTTCCGCAGTTTCGCAAGCGCCTGAAGTCTGTATTATTTGACAGTGGTCTCACTGGTTCGGGTCGGGAGAGCTTCTGATGAGTCTATTCTTGAAGTGGCGCTTTATAAATGTCAGATTACAATTACAATTACAATTACAAATACAATTATAATTTGTTACCATTGTCATTTCTGTACTCCTGTGTAGTAACAATGACGATGTTATATTCGACGAATCGTCATTTGTTTTGCTTCATACTTTTACTGCATTAGAAATTTACGGCTCAATTTTTCACACCTCCCGTTTTTGCTTTCGCTTCCAGTGTACGGGTTAATTTCTTTCCCACAGCTTTATTTTTACTTTTGATTTCATTTTGAGACGTTTTTGCGGCTAAATAATTTGTGGCTGGTGTTTTTTTTAAAATAAATTGACATGAAAGGTTGCCAGTTCAAAGAATTCTCCAAAAGTGTTCGAAACTTTAATTAATTTACACCACACCTCTTGGTTTTCATATATATCGTCAGAATCTGTTGGCTATGTCAGCCTATATTCACGACACAACAACACACACAAATTATTTTGTCGTAATTCGAATTCCGGAGTAACAATGTTGGCTTTAAAAAATGTAGGAATAGTTAGTATTGAATCAAAACAAGTTGAAGTTGTCTTACTGTATATGTTGTCTTCTCTGCAGTTTATCCGTAGCTATGGCGTCCGTTAGGCCTAAATGAGGCCAGCGTATGCAAATGAGAGCGCGCCCCAGTTGGCTCTGACTGCCTTGGTCTCTACTCTTGCTCAGGCTGGTATTGTACGCTACGTAGATACAGACTGCCAGGCATAGGCAGAAAACTCTTTATAATTTTGCTAAGATAATTATATCGATATAATGAGATCTACGACAAAGGTTATCTTCAGAGGATTAATTACTCAGAAGTTGCATTATTGCAGAAGAAGTTCGGAATTTGCTAAATAATTATATGTCATTTGAAGCTAATTGTAATCGCAATCGTAATTCCAGCGCCCAAAGAAACCGCGCCGTGGGGACCAGCTTATTCACAGGTGCTCAGTCAAAACAAAATCGATATGCAAAAGGGTTCGGTTCCAGGTCAAAACCAAAGAGTCAGGCAGAGAGACAGCGTGACCGCTACGGTGGATGATGTTTGGGATTGGAGAGGAGAGACAGATAACAGGAAGAAGGGATTAAGTTTCCACGGCTTCATTTTTGCTTTTGATTTCAAGTTGAAATGCAGATGAGTGTATGGCTTAAGCAAATTGAGCGATAGGCTTATTGAAGTTTTAAAGAAAAACAAGTCAAAATTGTCTTTTATGAAATTTAATTTGCTAAAATATGCCCAATGTCTTGATAAACAACACTCATTATCTATGATTTTGAATAAAATGGAGAAAACGCAGAATTTATGGGCAAAATACCATAAATTATTGAAAAACTAAAAGCTTATATCGAACGCAAACTTTAAGTCTATAAGGGATTTTTACAGACTTGGACTCGACTCAGCATCGGACAACTCTGGACTCAGATTTGATTCCGACTTGGCTTAGGTGGACTCGACTACATCACTGGTCTGCACACTTAGCATAGAAACAGGATAGTCATGATTGAGCCGAGGATAAGTGAGCCTTAAATACTTGGTTATGTCTGCTATTATAATATATTGTCTCAAATACATTATCATTGAAAAGGTACTCATGCACTACTATGCATAAACAAGGTTGATTGTCTAGGTCTACGCCTATGAATAACCAGAAGACATAGCTGATTGTATCTGTACAGATGAAAGATTCAATAATCTCGTAAAATCTTATATTATATTCTGGAAATAACGAAGTTGCAAATCTTTATTTACCAATATTATAAAGAAATATTAACACATTCTTAAATAATACAAACATTCTTTAATGTGAATTTTAAATACTAAATGCATTCACTGAAATGCAGTCAACGATGGCAGTTCTAAGCATCTTTCTTCTTGCTTTCCGGATCTTAATTGTTGTGTGATGTCTGGTTTGTTGTTATGGCTGAGTTTGTTTTCTGTTGTTTTTGTTTAATGACTGGCACCAACCGAATAAAAGTATTGGCGAGGTTAATTGAGTGTGAATGAAATGGATAGCGAGAGAGAAACACGTTTCAAAAGTGTCTAAAAATCTAATGCAGCTGAATATTTTTTGTATGTTTTCATTGCTTAATGAATGACATCTTGTGGCCTCCATAGGAGCTAAAGTGATTTTTCTGCACAGCCACGCAGAAAAAAACCAAAAAGCCTAATATCCTTTTGGACGAAAATGATACTCATATAACGTTTGAGAAAGCGATTTAAAGGTGTCTAAACGTAACTTGAATTTTGTTAAGAGATTCCAGTATTTGACGGTATCTTGTGGCGAACATAGCCTTTGACATCTATCTGGCTCTACCTGCTGAAAAAGTCCGTGGATTAGCGATGGAACTAAAATGACGAATGTATGGGGATCGTCCATTAAGGACGTCCTGAAAGAGGGGAGGGAGGAGTCACCCAAATGCGGACAAATGCAGACAGAGGGAGGGGTGTTGCAGAGTGCTGAATATGAAGTTATTCAGACGAGACGGCCTTCAACACAAATTTCGGTCAGATAAGCAGCCTGCATAGCTTTCGATCTAATTAGAATTCCGTTGCCGGACGCGGTATCATCAAAGTAAGTACCATACCCTGCAAGATCAACAGGGTAGCTTAATACAGGCTTAGTACTTCGTTTGATTGCGGGGTTACGTAAAGGTGATGCGGTGGGAAACCCAAATACGGACAAAGAACAAGGGTGAGGTACAAAATAGGTAATTTTTGCGGACGTTCTTCTTGGGCGACCCCTAAGTAAATGAACATGTAAATGTAAATCTCAGATATCCTTCAGCGCCATACAAAAGCAGCGTCATTGAGACTAACGTATAATTAATAGATGCCAGAACTATATAAAGTCAACGCCGCAAAACCGAGGTTTTTGGGTGAGCTTTGCCTTCAGGTCTTCCCCGCCCCAGGAATCCAGAAGTTGAAGAATTTTTCCCACTTGCGTCAGTTTTTCTTATGCACCGTCAGAATAATTGATATATCAGCAGTAATCCGTTGCGATGAAAAGCAAATGATGGATATATAATATAATATAGTGATGAAAAAATTATGAAAAAATGAGAGGAGGAGGAGAAGGAGGAGGAGGAGGAGGAGGAGAGAGGAGGAGGAGGAGGAGGAGAGGGAGGAGGAGGAGGAGGAGAGGGAGGAGGAGGAGGAGGAGGAGGAGGAGAAACAGGAGGAGGAGCAGGAGAAGCAGGAGAAGGAGGACTGTTGTCGTTCTCTGCAGTAACTGATATTCCGCTGCTAAATATTACACTGGCCAACAGAAAAATTTTTTTTTCTTGTTGCCTTCGGTTTTAGACCTGTTCGTGGGGTAATTTTGGGCGCTGATTCAGAAAATGTCATTGGATTGAGTGCATCAGGTCTAGTTTCTCAGATATCGTCGATTTTGTAAAGAAAACCCAGTCCACTCTTTAAACGATGTCTTTGGCAAAACTAAAATGTCATAATAAGCTTTATTTATGGCTAATTATAATTCTTGCTGATTCATATAATGCCTACATCCTTATAATGTAAAATCAGCATATCTTGCCGCGTGCTGAGATATTGCTGATTCAACGAAATAACTATTCCGTAGCCTACAGCTTACTCAGCACTAAATTCATGGCCTCATTTAGAATTTATTTGTGCTTATACAGCGTTTCATGGTTTCGAACTATGTAAATAGATTATGCTGAAGTCAGCATTTATAGCCTATATAAACCGCCTCCTGAAAGCTAGAGCAGCCGCAGTCGTCTTAGGGCATATTAAGAGTTGGTCGCAAGAACAATCTGTGAATGTGAGCATTAAATAACTACATGTTCTTACTATTTTTTAGGTTAGTCATTTAATTCCTCAGATGCGAACATCCTTAAGGTTATGGCTACTTCCAGACGGAGCTGCATTAACCATCCAGACATATTCTGCTACATTTGTGGGGAATACACACTAAAAGCAAACAGGAAACCGATTTCTGAGTTTGTAAAAAGAGCATATGTAGGTTATTTTGGTGTCAAACTTGGAGATCAAGATAAGCAATGGGCTCCTCATACAGTATGCAAAACTTGTATTGAGCAATTGCGCCACTGGACAATTGGAAAGAGAAGCTGCCTGAAATTTGGTGTACCGATGGTTTGGAGGGAACAGATAAACCACTTCGACGACTGTTACTTTTGTATGGTTAATATCATAGGCATCAATCGAAATAATCGTCACAAGTTGTCTTACCCTGATATACCTTCAGCCAGGAGACCTGTTCCGCATTCGGATATTGTACCAGTTCCACCTTTTCGCGAACTACCTCAGCTCTCAGACGATGACACTTGCATGTCCAATATCGGACAAGATGACGAAAGTGAAGAAAGTGGGGGCAGTGACAGTGATTTCCAATCAACTTCACACAGTGAACGTTTTGACCAAAAAGAGTTGAGTGATCTGATCAGGGACTTAAATCTTTCGAAAGAGTCCTCTGAATTGCTTGCGTCCAGACTAAAGGAAAAGAATGCACTTCAGCCTGGAACGAAAATTACAATTTATAGAAACAGAGAAAAGGATTTGCTGCCATTCTTTACCGAAGACAACAACCTAGTATTCTGTAATGACATCAGCAACTTATTGAAGAAAATTGGTCTGTCGGATTACAGCCCAGATGAGTGGCGTCATTTTATCGACAGTTCAAAACGTAGTCTGAAATGTGTGCTTTTAAATAACGGCAACAAATTTGGTTCTATTCCAATCGGTCACTCCACCAGGATGAAAGAAGAGTACAATGCCATCTCTTTAGTACTGGAAAAGATAAAATACAAAGAACATCAATGGGTAATTTGTGTAGACTTGAAGATGGTAAATTTCCTCCTTGGTCTACAAAGTGGCTACACAAAGTATCCCTGCTTTTTGTGTCTTTGGGACAGTAGAGCCAAGCATGAACATTGGACAAGAAAAGATTGGCCTTCGAGGAAAGACATGGTGGTTGGAGCTCAAAATGTAATCAAGGAATCTTTGGTGGCACGAGATAGGATCATACTGCCACCACTACATATAAAGCTAGGCCTGATGAAACAATTTGTCAGGGCTTTGAATAAAGAAGGTTCATGCTTCGAATACATAGTACACAAGTTACCAGGAATTACAATGGAAAAATTGAAGGCTGGAATCTTCGATGGTCCACAGATCAGGCAACTTATGAATGACCCACTTTTCATACCATCAATGAATGAAATCGAATCTTGTGCCTGGTCTTCCTTTGTTCTTGTAACTAAAAATTTTCTTGGCAACAAGAAGGCAGACAATTATGCACAACTAGTAGAGGATATGCTTCTTCATTTCAACAAGCTTGGCTGCAACATGAGCATTAAAGTCCATTATCTCCACAGTCACTTAGATCGCTTTCCAGAGAATCTTGGTGACTTCAGCGAAGAGCAAGGTGAAAGATTTCACCAAGACATCAAAACAATGGAAAATCGATATCAAGGAAGATGGGATGCACACATGATGGCAGACTATTGCTGGAATATTATGCGCGATTGTTCCGGCAGATGCCACACTCGGAAATCGTACAAAAGGAGCTTCTTCGGTGTCGAATGACTTGAAATTTTTATAACAAACTTGTTCTGTTTGGTATCATATAAGTACAGTTTCAGGTACTAACATTTTCTTTTAAGTATTTGTATTATTATGTTTATTTAGTGTATCACATAATAAATTGAGCACTACATAATTATAGCTATAGCCTTATGTTTTATGGGCGAGCAGAGGCAAGGACTGGTATATGGCATAATGTTCTATATCTCGAAAACTAGACCTGCTGGGAGAAAACTGGTGCCTTTTCTGGAATCAGCAGGTCAAATATACCCAGAAACAGTTCTAACATTTGAGGCAACAAATTATGTGTTGGCCAGTGTTATTAGTTATTCATTTTGAAGGTTTCATCTTATTGCTGCCAGATCTTAGACAATGTCAAAAAAATCAAAATCAATGCAGCGAATTGATAAAAGAACGAGACTTATATAATGTTGGAGAAAAGGATTTAAAGGTGTCTAATTGTATCGACTTAGGCGAATCAAGTGTTTAACGATATCTAGTGGTTGCCTGGGCATTTGACGGATTCCTATGAATTCCTAAAGCGAGTGGACGTGAAGGTTCAGTGACATAACGAAGTTGATCAGTGTTTCCTCTACATTTATCCACGTTTCAGATGAGCATCATCCGAGTTCTATGCAGTGTTCGTGTTTTATTAACTATGTTCGATTGGCTCCAGTCCACAGCCCACGAGAGACTTCAGTTTCCATTCTTTAACGACATCTTATGACTGCACGGGCAGCATATAACGAAAATACACATAGCAATTACACATGGAGTCCTCAACCAATCATACGTCGTCAATTGTTTGAAGAATATTCAAATAATGAATGCATATTCAAATTACAAATTTAATCAACTATCTTTGGTCAACGAGAATTTATAAAGCGCTATTTTCAAGCTAAGCGCAGATCACCATCTCATATTTAACGAGACAAGGCGCCACGATTTTCTAAAATACTGAGAAACAACTTTATTACTTACGATTTCATTCCATATTTTATTACTTTTCGAGTACTGTAGTTTAGCTCATAAAGTTGAAAGAAGCGCTTTATATGTATATGGCTGAAACAGCCTTTTAGTGGCACCTAGAGTTTAAAAATTTATTATGACTACTAGAGCTGAGAACACCAGTTTTATCTCGTCAGTGGCTTTTACTTTTGTATCGTCTGCATTCTTCTTCTTCTTCTCTTCAACCGTCCTCGGTACGAGGGTTGGTCGCATTGTAGACGATTCTTCTCCATCCACTCCTATCCTCGGTTCTTCTCAGCAACTTCTCTGTGTCCATGCCGGTCCATTCACTGATGTTGTCCATCCACCTCTTCCTTGGTCTTCCTCTTGCTCTTGCTCCCGGAGCTGTTCCTTGCATGATCTCCTTCTCCAAACAATCACCCTGTTTCCTCATCATGTGTCCAAAGTACGACATCTTTCTTCTTTTGATTAATTCAAGCAAACTCCTTTCCATACCAGCCGTCTCTAGAACCCACTCATTTGTTCTTTTTTCTGTCCATGATATTCTAAGTATTTTCCGAATGCACTTCATTTCAAAAGCCATTATTCTATCCTCATCCCTCTTTTTGATTGTCCAGCTCTCACATCCGTACATCATTACTGGCCAAATAAGTGTCTTCATTAATTTTAACTTTGTGGGTACTTTGATGTTATGGCACTTCCACAGTTTCGCCAGATCTGCTCCTACTCCCTGTCCTCTTGCAATTCTCACTCTTATCTCTCTACTACACTCAGCATCATCTGTCACGAGCGATCCCAAGTATACGAACGTGTCCACTTGTTCTATCCTGATGTCTTGCACCTTGATATTACATTGTGCACCTGCCATTGCCATGGATTTTGTTTTCCCTATGTTGATCTCCAGCCCCTTCTTTCTGCCCTCTCTATCCAATCGAGACACCAAGTCCTGCAATTCCGCTTCTGTGCTTGCCATTAACACTATATCATCCGCATAACGTAGATTTGTTATCCTTCTTCCTCCAATTTGAATACCTCCATTGTATCCCTCTAGAGCTTCCCTCATGACCATTTCGGATAATATGTTAAACAAGGTTGGTGAAATCACACACCCCTGTCTCACTCCCCTTCTTATTCTAAACCCGCTTGACAATATGCCTCCAATTTTTACCTTTGCCGTCTGTTTGCTATACATTTCTGCCATCAAGTTTATAATGTGTACTGGGTAACCCATCTCCATCATTGCCATCCACAGTTTCTCATGTGACACACTATCGAATGCCTTCCTAAAGTCGACAAAACACATGTACAACGGTTGTTGATGCTCTCTCATCTTTTCCATTATAATTCTGAGGTTCGTCACCTGATCTCTTGTCCCTTTTCCACGTCGAAACCCTGCTTGAACATCCGCCAATTCCGATTCTGTTCTACTTCTTATCCTTTCCAGAATGATCTTGAGGATTATCTTGCTCGCGTGTGACACCAGTGCTATTGTCCTGTAGTTCTTACATTGTTTCAAATCTCCAGTTTTTGGTATTGGTATATATATTGATTCCGTCCAATCCCCCGGCCATTCTCCCGATTCCCACACCTCGACACATATCCTATGCATCCTGTATGTTGCCGTATCTCCCGCAAACTTGAACAACTCTGCTGGTACCCTATCCGGGCCCGCACTTTTCCTTTTAGCCGTATCCTTTATCGCACGCTCAACCTCTGATCTCAATGGGGCAGGTTCCTTTAGATGTTCACCCTTTATTTTGCATGTGTCCTCCCCTTCATATAACTCCTCACAGTATTCCCTCCATCTTTCAGCAACTTCTTCTCTTTTTGTAATCTCCTCATCTGTTTTTGATTTTACACAAGTCAGCTGTGGTCTGAACTTTCCTGTAAGCGTCCTTACTGTTTGGTATACTCTCCTGATGTCCCCCTTTTTGTTTGAATCCTCCAAGTCCTCGCAAACGTCCTCGATTTGTTTTTGCTTATCTTCTCTTATTCTCCTCTGTACCTCTCTCTTCAATACCCCGTACCTCTCTTTGTCTCTCGTCTTTGCTTCCCTTTTTTCCATAATCAATTTAAACGTTTCACTGGTTATCCAAGGCTTGCACTTTTGTTTCTTCCTGTATCCCACGGTTGCCTCTGCCGCTTCGAGTAATACTTTTTTTGTTTCTTCCCACAGTTCATTCGGTTTTCTTTCTTCCTCCCACTGTCCTAATTCTTTGAATCTATTTTTAACCTCCACATTGTACTCCTCTGCCCTTTGGTCGTACAGATCCTCTATATTCAACCTTTTTGTCAGCTCCACGGTCCTCTTTTTTATGATTTTGGTCTTCAAAGTTGCTATTATCAAGTTGTGATCCGAGTCGCAATCCGCTCCTGGATATGCCCTACAATTTCTAATGCTGTCCGCCCATTTTTTTGCAATAGCAATGTAATCTATCTGGTTTCTTGTTTTCCCATCCGGTGACGTCCATGTATATAACCTCCTCGGATGTTGTAGGAACCATGTGTTACTTAACCTCAAATCATTGTCCAGGCAGAATTCAAGTAATCTCTCCCCTGCTTCATTTCCTGTTCCCAATCCCCCTTTACCCACTACTGCTGCATATTCATCCGTTGTTTGTTTCCCAACTTTCGCATTAAAATCCCCCATCACTATCAAGATGTCTCTTTTTGGAACTTTTCTTATTGTCTTTTCCACATCCCCATAGAAACATTCACTGTCTTCTTCTTTACAGGTGGTTGTCGGTGCGTATACTTGTATAATGCTGATGTTCCTAGGTTTTGCATTGACTCGAACCATCAGTATTCTATCATTCACTGTACAATACTCTTCTATATTCCCTCCTATCTTCCTACTTATCCATATCGCCACTCCTCTCTGACCTTTATGTCCACCACCCGAGAAAACTATTGTGTGCCCATCGCTAGTTGTAAAGTGCCCCTGTCCATCCCATCGTACTTCAGCTAATCCACAAATGTCCACTCTATTCCTCATCAATTCCTCCCCCAGTACTTGAACCTTCCCCAGTTGTAGCATGCTTCTCACATTCCATGTTCCAATCCTTAACGTCTTTCTCATTTGTATTTTCTCATTCCCTCTTCCAGTATCCAATTTTTCGTCTCTGCCCTGGTTGCTCAGCAGGTGACGCGGACCTTTTTGACCCGGGCGTCGTCCGAGCCGGTATGAGGTCTGAATTGATTCGTCCATAATGCTCATTGGGAAAATGAGGTGGTAGATTCCCCTGCCTTTCCACCTCGCAGTGGCGGTCTATCGTGTATTTATCACCATATACCAGCCTAATAATTGATCAGCCGTTGTCGTAATTTACGATCTTCCGCCTGATCTCCGATGCAAGACCCGCTGCTGTCCAGGCCTTCGCCGCCCACGTTAGCCAGTTTTTCAGGGTTCCTGCAGAGCCTTCCCACCTCGCGTAGCGCCCTAGGTGATACTTCAGCATACGCCTTCATCACTGATGGTATAGCCTCTGCAGGCAATCTCTTACTTGACTGTTACACCCCCTCACCACTGTGAGGTGTGGGTCGGACTTTGAGGGGGTCGTCTGCATTACTCGGCAACTATTGATGTGAAAAATATAATTTTATTCTATTCACAGTTGTGTAGTCATTCGTGTAGCGCTTTTATCAGTCGCATGAAACGTCCTAAAGAAAGTGTCTTGATGCATTCAATGATCGTTTCTGATTTGAGTTTATGGGTATTTGGCGTTGGTCAGCCTAATCTCCCTCAGATCTGAAAAGGAAACTCATGTTCTTAAACTCCGAGATTTTATTTTCGGTGTTTAATATGGGATAATGCGGAGTTGATGTCAATAATACTTACAACCACAAGACTTCATTAAACACTCGATATTAATAATAATTACTATTAATATAAAACTCCCCCACTGCCTTGTTTTGGGCAGTGCCAGTCCCAAACCTGGATAAAGGAGGAGGGTGACGTCAACGGCCTCTGATACCATAAGATGCCGTAAAACACTGGAAGTATGAACTGCAAATTAAATAAGTTTAAACCTAAGTTATGTACGAATGCAGTATATGGACCGACTTATCAATAAAGTGCGAGTTAAGAGTTTTGTCTACAATGATTAAAAGTGTGAAATTTAATTTAATACTAGATGTATTTATAAATTAACGTTAATGACTAATTTAATGTCTATTAAAAAAGATATATGGTATATTCTGTGGAGGGATAACGGGTGCTATTGTGTGTATGTGTGTGTGTATCTCAAGTTCCCGTGAATACCAATCATAATACATATGTGTGCTTATAGTGTTAAGTTTTAAGCGAGATCCTAAGCCAGTAACGGCCGCTGGCGTCGACCTTTCCTTATCTCTACAGGACAATAAACCACTGGATTAGTCTATAGCAGTTGTAGTAGTTCGTCAGTTTAACGACAGTTTATGGCATCAAAGGTCGTTGCTGTCACCCTCCTTCTTTATGCAATCTTGGGACTGGCACTACTCCCAAACATGGCAGTGGCGGAGTTTAACAACGAAAATGAGATATTTATAACTTTTTCAAGATCGAATTAAAGGTGTTGTAAAAGAGCTTTTGACATAAGTTGGTATTAAAGACATCACTTGTTCGTGGGGTCCTGACCTGTTGACTGCGATCTATTAGTTTTAGTTTTTGGTTTTTGCTTTCTGATTTATGCTTTGATATAGGCGAAAGACCGATCAACACTGCATTATTGTGTGAGTCTGTTAAACACCTTAAAATCTCATAATTAGAAGCTATATAAGAGTCCAGTTGTCATGATGTTTAATGAGTGTTTTTCCCGGACTTCTAATTCGGTAATAACGAGGCTGGAAGCTAAACCGTGTTGCTAAATTCAAGACTTGATGTTAGAGGCTAATAAATTTAGTTTCCGTTTCAAAAACTTTAAATTGTTTATAGCAATGCAACTTATGCTACTCAATATCGCTCAACTGCTGCTGATGTTTTCCACCATAAGTTGTGACGTAGGTCGACGATGACGCCCCCTGGACACAGCGAGATGTTATTAAACACGCAGCGTTACTAATCCAGTTGGTCTCTGCTGGACAACTTTAAATTGTTGTTCAGAACTTATACATTCCTCGTTTGCGTTGAAATAATAATATTTGGCATTGGACCAGATGTGGGTTTTGAGTCCAAGGTCAGGTTGAACGCCACCGGCCCCGGCTGCCGCAACGTGTAGCTAAACACTCGATGCACCAAAAATCATGTTTTGTTTGGATACCTTTAAATAAATTTATTCCGCGTAATATATTTCTCCGCCACTGCCTTGTTTTGGGGTAGTGCCAGTCCCAAGCCTGGATAAAGGAGGAGGGCGACGGCAACGGCCATTGATGCCATGAGCTGTCGTTAAACTGAGGAACTACTAATATATTTCTCATTTTCGCTCAATCGTTAGCTGAACACGGATAAATTCAGACAAAAGCGGAAGTCGCATATATATAAAAACGAAAATTGCATATATATATATATATATATGGACCAAACAGCGTGTGAGGAATCATCTTCTTCTGAGGCTCTGGCAGCCACAAGTTGTTCCAAAATATTAGAATCTGTTTGGACACCTTTAAATCAGTTTATTCAGGGTTACATATTTCTCATTTTCGCTCGAGGTAAGTGATGTAAGAAGAAGAATCTATGGACCGTCTTATGAACGAATTGTGAATTAGCGATGACGCACATAATTATTAAGACATAACTTTGCAATTGTTCCGATAACTGCAGCATACGAGTGATAAAAATACTCAATTATTCTGTGTTGTTAAAAACGAGAGCAAGGTTCTGACATGATTTCTCAATAGTTTTGATTGGTCTGGTGTTCATTGAATTGTAATGTGTAGGCTAATTGATGCAATTACAATTGCGGCAGTTAATTAAGCATTTATAAATATTAATTAGCATAATTTTTTCATTTCATACTTTAATATTTTTTTACTAGTTTATATGGAATATGTCGGAGTTACTATTAGAAATAAAATTGCGCTACAAAAGTTCATCATACATTTGACAGCTTCCGGAATCTGGATAAACACCAATGGCGAAACTTTTTTACATAGGGAAAGATGGAATTTTGAAAATTCACTGAAAATCGCCGGATCGTTCCCGGAAGACGGGAATAGGCGCGTTCGACTAGTTATTTTGATGGCTACCATCTGGTAAAATTTCATGCGATTCGGTGAGGTACAACAAATCTACACCCGTATCCAGTTTCTATTTGGGCGTCTTGGCAGAACCCGTGTATATTACATGCAAAGGTTTTATCTGTTTTCGTACACGAAAAATCCACACCTTTTTAAAATAAAAAGTACAACGATAAAAGATCAGTGACGGTTAACAATCAAGAGGTTTGAGGTTCAGACCTGACACACATCGAGATTTTTGTCCCACTTGCGCCCCCTAACGAACTGCGATATGAAATTGGTAATCCAGCTGTACGCTGCCAGTGGGATGGAGAGGAAGTGGCATTCCGTCAACCTTCAAATGCTGAGGTTAAAAAGTTGAGGTCGCTTACACATCGTTCGCCTGACGACGCTTGAGTCGTGGGAGCCCTCGCTTCCAAATGGAATTCAAATTCATTCAGTAGGTGGCTACAAAAATATCATTAAGTTCACCCGTTCTCAGACAATTATTGTTCATGCTCAAAGAGAAAGAAGAAACGTCCAATGATATCTTAATATCATAAGACAATGCTAAAATGCCTTTAAATTGGATTTCAAGAGGTTATATGTATAAATCTCAACTCCCGCCTCAGTTAGTCGGAACTCCGCCACTGCTTTGTTTGGAGGTAGAGCCTGGATAAAGGAGGAGGGCGATATCAACGACCTTTGACGCCATACGATGTCATTAACCGTTAAATATTGGAATTACTAATTTATAATTATCATTTTTATCAGTCGCGAGCTCGACGTCTTCTGTCGCTATCTCAGTTTCGGTCGGTGTTAATGCAGCACGGGTAGTCACAAGATGTCGTTTAACCCTCTATGCAATTGCTGAACAAAATTGTATATGACTACATAAGCTCTGGAATTCTGAAATAATTCCGAGGGTAAATAAATCTAGAGTAAAAATGTAAAGGCTAATGCCTCTGGGAGCCAGAAGTTGTCAAACATTACCGAAAAAAATAAAATTACTAATAATCCTATATTCTGATTAGACACCTTTAAATGGTTCTCACCGATGTTTTATAATCCTCTATTTCGCTCAACCAATCGTTTATTTTCACAGTTAAGCAAGTTTGATGTAAACTGCCCTTTCAACCGTAAAAAATCGTTAAACAGAGAATGGTTCGGATATCCAAGAATCGAAATGGTTTTAAGAGTAGAAGGCTGACTCTTCAGACGAGTAAATGTAGATGTAACTGAACTCAGTTTTGTATGCCAACCGTACGGCCTCGACTCTGCTCATCTTTTCACCAGAAAGTAAGAGGATGAAGGCGACGATTCGAGTCTGTGCAATTTTAAAAGTTGGAAGCGTAATACGAGCGGAAGTACAGAAATTCGAGAATTGAAGAATTGCACAGACGAAGTTTGGCTCTCTTAGTGATTTGCTTCGTTGTCTATTGCTGTCGTCCCGCGTATCAAACTGAAACGGTTCAAGCCACTCTATGGATATATGAGTTCCGCCGACGCAGATGAAGAAATGTCTAAGTGCTCTTGAAGAACATTAGATACGTGTTGCATCGCCGCGGTTTTAAGAGTTTGGGGGATTGACTCATCCAAATGTTTTGAAAGAGGCCTAAATAAGGAATATGTTTGCATTTTATATTTATAGGAAATTTTACGATCCATTCTAGTTATCTGGATTTTCACGACCAAGTCTCCAAAATGTAAATGTATCCGATTGCCTATAGGGACCGCATTGCCTCGACCCTTCTGCTGATTTTGCATTGAATAAATCATATGAGATCCTTCACCACCGCTGCACGTTTAAATGGGCGTCACATCATTTAAAGTCTCCGTGTACGGACTGTACTAGCCCGATATTTAAATCTCTGAAATATATCGACATATCAGTATGCGAACCGGCGTTCTCACTTATTAAGATATCGTTAAACATTAGAACAACTGCTACACTTGGTAATTTGTAATCCAACTAACGGAAGACAAGGCCATGACAGCCACTAGATGTCGTTCAACGCAGAAGACACCACACAATTTGGAACATTAATTCAAAAATACGAAGAAGGGATACAGCCTCAGGTTCTCTCAAAAAATAAGTATAAGATCGATGTCAACATCCTTACTCCCAAATATCAACTGAAGCTTATACAACAACTAATGAAATAAGGTTCTGTTTCAACACCTTTAAATCGTTCTTCCTGACTTTATAAATTTCTAATTTTCCATTTGAAGTTCACACTATATTTTTGGTAACAGAAGTTCGGATTAAACTGCGTTGGCAGCGACAAGATATCTCTAAACATTTAATCCACACCATGTTTTGCCTATGCATTATGACCATTTTCAAGAACTTCATGTAAGCGTTCTCAATTGAAAACTTAAGTGGCCCTTGTTTGGCTACGTTTAGGCACCTTTAAATAATTTTATATGGTGTTATATAATTCTCATAATCGTAAATTGACATTAAGTCAGGAGTTAGTTGATGTAGCAATCTGGCGCTGTAAGGTAACTTGTCGAAATACATAAAAGTCGTAAGCGCAAATTCTATTCTTGGACACAATCAAATGACAGACCGTTTAGTTCCTCAGTTTAACGACATCTTATGGCATCAAAGGCCGTTGCCGTCGCCCTCCTTTACCCAGACTTGGGACTGGCACTACCCCTAACAAGGCAGTGGCGGAGTTGACTGATATCCTTACTTACAGTAGGAATTAGAGCCTCATAGAATCGACCCCTCTGGTCATTAGTGTATTCCATTTGCCACTTGTCAATAATATATGTGCTTATCAACAGGGAAACTTCAGATAGTTTGATATAGGTAGTCGAATTGATATGGTCTAGACTGAGTGATTCTTTGGCTAATTTATCAGCTATTTCATTATCAAATATATTGACGTGACTAGGTTTCCAGACTAACTCAACCGTACTCAGTGCAATGCTATTGTATATGCTAGTGGTTTCACCGAGCGATGTGGGCCTAGATTTAGACTAACATTCCTTGAAAGATGTTAGTACGCTTAACCAGTCAGAAAATATGACAAAATTACGAGGCATTTATTTTTAGTTTGAGCTAACAACTGCATCCTCAACGAAGAGAAGAAATATATAGAGTTAAGTAAAGCTGATTTAAGGATGTCTAAGAGTAACTTCATATTATTAATAGAACCGCGCGCATTACGTTAAATTCGATCCTGTACAGGTGCAACCGAAAGAGAGAATTTTTCATAGTAGCAGTTTTCAATGTGTAACGACGCCATATGAAAGCCGTTGACGTCGATTAGACCAATTTTTACAGTGTTCACTGTTTTTTTCTTTTCATAGAATCTGATATCAGTAGTAGTTCCTCAGTCTAAGGACAGCTTATGGCATCAAAGGCCGTTGCCGTCGCCTTCCTCCTTTATCCAGGCTTGGGACTGGCACTACCCCGAAACAAGGCAGTGGCGGAGTGTGATATATTACATTAAAGAAAATAAGAAGTATATGACTCGCGAGGAGTGATTTAAAGGTGTCCAATCGTAGCATTACAATTATTGTCATTAGTCTGCTATAGTCTTTAGCCATCTTCAATCCGACTTTAGCCCGCACTATGAACCGTCCGTTTATCTTCAGCTGTCCTCAGTAATTAACTCATAGTTACTCCTGTCCAACACCTTATGTTCTCAATCCAGGCTGTTCGTGGTCTTCCATGTGCTCACTATTCATATGTTGTACCCTGAATTATTTCTTTCTCCAACAGTCTCAATTTTTCCTGATAATATGACCAAAGTATGTCAACTTCCATGACTTGATCTTAATTAACAGTTGACGTTCCTTTATCCATTCGCTGGTTTACCTTGCCATCTAAGAAACCCTCAGTATCTGCCTCCGTCCCTTCATTTAAATCCATTTATCCTCGTTTCATCTGTTCTCCTGATGCTCCAGCCTTCGCAATCATAAGTTGCAACTGGCCATAATATCAGTGCCCTCAAAAAGACTAAGTTTAGTTGTAACTAATAAACATTAGTACTACTCACTGTTAAATGACATCGTACTTGGAGGCGCCTCTGAGGGTGAGGATGCCGGTTCGCATAACGATCAAGGCTAAATGAAAGAGATTTAAATCTCGGGCTAGAACGGTCCATACGCGGGGACTCTAATGGCGTGACACCCATTAAAACGCGCAGCGGTGGTGAGAGATCTCACTCGATTTATTTATTGAAAAAAATGAGCAGTGTCGAGGCCATACGGTTGCTACAGAAAACGTGTACGTTTACATTCGTAGCTACCAACGCCACTGATGTCGACTTTACATAATAAACCTGAGGTTTGTGAAACTGCTAGTTTCTTGTTTAACGACGCTGTGTCATAACGAAGACAACCCGTTGCCCTCCTTCTTTATCCAGGCTTCGAACTGGCACCACCAGACTAAAGGCAGTGGACGAGTTTCCAAGCGACTGGACTAAAGTGCTAAAATGTGCGTTTAATTGTAGTTTCTGTTATTAACGACATCTTACATCCTCCACCTTTCCTGAGATTTCACCTCAAACATTTATTAAACGTCGCGATGAGCGAATATGAACTATATATAATGAGGATTAATGGATTTAAAGGTGTGTAAGCGTAATCTAATAACAGTAGAATCGAGCGTTTAACAAAGTATGGCTCCCAGGTTCGTGGTATCGACGTTACCTAAGGTTCCTAGACTAATCTAGTATCTGGTTTTGGCTGACAAAGGAGCAGTAGTAGTTCCAGTGTTTAGCGACATCTGATGACATCAAAGGCCTTTGACGTCGCCCTCCTCCCTTCGGACTGGCAGTGGCGGAGTTTCCCGGATGAGTTAGTAGTACATCCTCAGTTTAAACTAACTCCTTATATGTGAGGAAAGGTCGAATAAAATGACCTGGCGTTATACAAAGGTATCAACTACCAGTCGCACATTTTCGTTCAGTCGATTGCAACTGTTCCACTGCATTTGGTCCTTTTGATGGTGGCGATTTGAAGCCTGGATTAAGAAGGATGACAACAGAGATGAACTACGTTATGACACAGCGTCGTTAAAGATATGCTATCTAATCGCCAGGTAGCGCCTTAACTGCTAAAATTTTATTTGTGAGGAAACGCTGAATGCAAGATGTCGTAAAACATTTGATGCTACTAATTAATTTCAAACCGTGAAAGATTCAAAAATTGCTTTACAATCGACACCAATGGGTTTTTATGCCAGAAGATGTCGTTAAATACTGGAAACTACAGTAATACTACTATTGAGAAGTCACGACGAATAACTTTGCACATGATATAAATATAAATATAAGATCGCTGTCGAAATTTTAAAGCGCATCATATAAGATAAGCGCAGTGCACCAGCATTATGCACGAAAGCTGCGTCAAGTCAGTGGGGTTGTCCAAAAATGTCCAAATATAAAGTAGAACACAAATAACTCCTCCATTGCCGAACTCATGTAGAGCCATTCTCAAACCTGGAAAAAGGGGATTGCGATTTCTACTGATTTCGATGCCATAAACCGTCGTTGTACATTTTATTCTACTACTCCACTAATATAGAATATTATGTGTAAAATATAAACAAATCGTTGAAATAACTTATTGCGAAATTATATATCTTTCGATCGCGTTAGGTCGTTAAGTTAAAGAAAAATAGTCCCACATCTTTAATTCCATTTCTCCTATGCTATTTATTCTTCAATTTCGTCAATCGTGGCTGCGTATTAGATAAATGGATAAAGCCGTTCCTCTAAGCTAAAGTGGACATTAACAGCATTGACGAGCGCAAGACATCATTAAATATTGAGTAATACGACGAAATACCCACTAGTATTAGGGAGCTTTTAAACGTATCGCTTTTCTGCCATATATTTCATTTAGACGCATAAACTGTAAACTCAACCACTAGCTTACTCGGGTGGTGCCAGGCCAAAGCCCGGAAAAACGAGAAGGTCAAAGGTAATCATCTTCGTTATAAACATAAACCACACACAGACACACACACACGCACATTATCGTGTTTTGACCGTTTAATCAAGGATTCTCGTGTTTACGACCGTATGAAAAAGCTTTTTTCTCTTAAACTGTTTTTGTTTTCTAAATTTGAACTACAGAGCCCATGGGGCTCTTTTCAGTAAACCTCTAGTACCTGAATTCTAATGAATTCTAACTTACACGAACCCAGCCAAGTGCTGCTAATTTATCGACTTCTGTAACCCCATAACTGAGTAAAATGTTAACATCGTTAGAGCAAAAAGAGACTTATATATAATTTTCTTAAATTCGATTAAGAAGGTGTCTAACTAACATCCGTAGTAATTCTATGTATATCGCACAACGGTAATAGATATGACGAGGTCTTCTGTAATTTGCCATAAAACAAATCGTTTGTGAATATGGGTTTCTTGTAAATCAATGTTTTATTGAATAAAATCTACATAAAAGACGGTTTTTATAAGACAAAAAACGGTCTACATCATGGTCCAAGGCAGCTGTAAGAAGTCTTAGAAACTAATAATGAATACTTATAATATTTGGCTACGTTTAGAGTTTTGGCGCATTTTACTCGCTTTTTATGTTATACATGCCTGGTGTTTCTTAGTCACGGTTGTCTAGTAAGACCAGAAAATTTAGGTGAAGTTGATCTCAACGGCCCTGGCTGCGATAAGTCGTCATACGTTCGAGTTTTAATAATTTTACCTCACGCTTAGACACCTTCACATTACTTTCATTATATATATATATATATATATAAAACTCGACTGTTCCGGTAGTGCCAGTCTCCATCCTGGATAAAGGAAGAGGTCGACGTCAACGGCTTTTGATTCCACAAGATGTCGTTAAACATGGAAACTAATACAAAGCAAATTCATGTATAACTTAAGTCACTATGTAGGGTAAGGTCAGTGACCCAGGCAGCCAGAAGATGCCGCTAAACAATGGAAAATGATATTTTCATCCAAACGCTTGCAAATTCCTTCACTGCCTTTAGCTGGGTAATGCCAGTCCCAAGCCTGTTGAACTACCAGTCGCAAGTAGTTTCATGACATCAAAGGCCGCTGATACCATAAGAGGTCGTTAAATTGAGGATATAAAACATCGCCAAGTTGTATCAAGAGTTTCTTGTTTCTATGGAAGAGTTTTGGTAGCCGTAAGATGTCTTTTAACATTCGAAGCCACTATTTAATATTAGGCTCTATTTAGACACCTTTATATCGTTTTTTCAAAATTTATATAATTCCACCGTGTTTAACTTAAACAGCGAACGAGGTTCATTCTCTGCGTTTCTTAGTTGCAACCATTCTACGAATACTTCGTGTAGTTACTACTACTACTTGTTTAAGCGTACTTTTCAGCAAATCAATTTGCCTTTTCGAGATTTGTTTCAGCTGTTATCGAATTAGTTGTAAGAGTAAAAATAGTGGTATTCGAAGCAATACCATTCATGCGCCGTGACATACTCCAAATTGTACCCATTTTTGTTTGATCTGTCATTTTCGTAACAATGCTTTTCCCAGCAAGTCCTGGCTTCCGATAATAATGTCTTTTTTACCACTGCTTCTTGTTTTTTGTACTCCAAGCAATCTCTGAGTTTTTGCATTTTATTGCGAAGTTTATTGCGTTTATATATAGCCTCAGTACATTTATCATTCCAAAAAGATAACCGTCTAAATTTCTCATTTTTGTTATTTTTATTTGGATTTTTTTGGGATATAGTGGCATTGGGAAGATTAGTAAGTGCCTCAACAAAATGATGAAATGTATCATATCTGTCGTCATCTAATAAGCCTTCAGTGATGTCATATTTGCTATTGTTTTTTTATATATCTTCCAGTCAGCTTGTTTTAGCTTCCACTTATGCAAACTAAGTGTAGCGTCTATGTCTATTTCCTCATTAATATGCGTTAGAGTGACTAAATGATCCGAACTTAGATTTATGTCTGGTACAGAATGATTACAGTTCAATGCCAGGTCCTGTGTTGCTATAGATAGGTCTGTGACTTATACCGTTTTGGAAGTATTTGGAACAATATGGGTTGGCTGACCTGTATTAAGTACAGTAAGGTTGTTTGCCATTAAGAGTTGCTCAAGTCGGTCTCCCCTTTCATTAGTATGGTATATCCCCATACTGCATTGTGCGCATTTAGGTCACCGACTATTAACAGCAATTAACAGCAACCGAACGAAAATGAGGCTTATATATACCTGCCGAAGAAACGATTTAAAGATGTCTAAATGTAACCTAACACTCGTAGTATGGCGTGTTAGGCAACATTTTACACTGATGCCAAAGCCATTGGTTTCGACCGCAACTGATTTTGGAAGGCATCGTTTATCATTCTCCTCTTTTAACGAATAAAAAAGTAGGCAAAAGACGTTTATAGCAAGTTAAACAATGGCCCGTTAAGCCATAATTGGTTAAACGTTGAATTCGATTAATAATATTAGGTTACGCTTAGACACCTTTACACAACTATTATTCAATCTTATATATATATATATATAATGTTAGCGAGCGCGCTGCTATTGTGTCGCTGCTATTGTTGTTGCGTTACTTCGGTCACGCGAAGCAGTTCAGTGGATAGCAACGATAGAAAGGTCATCCAATTTTTAGAGTTATTTACAGACTATAACAGGAACGACTTCTGTTTTAATGAACCACAATCTCTGTGAAAGGATAATGCTCATATAAAAAATGTCATATTTTTATTACTACAAGGTGAAGCAGATAAGTAAGACGGCCAAGGTGGATAGAACTGGAGCTGCAAGAGATATAAAAATCGGAGGATCGAGGATAAGATACAGCAATATAACAATCACATAATAATACTGTTGTTTTTTACACTATGGAATAAAACAAGACAATTTCTCATAGGCCTGTATCAAAGATGGTTGAGGCAGTT
>OZ029920.1:148991-260899 GCA_964023275.1 Norana najaformis | reverse complement strand
TGTAGTTGATGTCCCGCTTTACTCATATTCAGTGATTTAGTTGGTGCCTGGAGAAAAAATGTTGCTTTTCAACTGGGATTATTTTGAACCATCAATTAAGAAGGCCTTTTGCTAATAGTCTAATTTTAACAAATGACACAAATTGAAATTTAGCAGTGAATATCATTTGACGAAGCTGATTGAGAGTGTCAGCAAAAGATGAGAAATGTAGGTTACGTGCAAGAAAATTCTCCAGTGAGATCAGTTTAGTTATTTCGGCGATTCATAGTGCTCCACTTGCTCATTAATAATTCTACATAATTGGAAATCAACGGGTTAATTTCCCACTTCTTAATTTTTACTTTCGATTTCAAATTCTACATGTAATAGTTGCTCTGGTCGAATTAATTTCTGTGTAGCATTTTTTTAGATAAATTCACATCAGAGGCATTAATTTCAATATTTTCTCCAACATCCAAAAAGCCATCGCTGATTTGTATTCGTTCCTTGTTGTTTATACCTTTAGTAAAATTCTATAAGCTAAGACAGCTTTTCGATCGGCGCAACACTACGGTTACAAAATACTTCATGCAATCAACTCCAACAATCACAGTACAGCGTATGGATTTAACAAATTAACAAATTAAGCGATAGTTAGGACTTGGACAAAACAAAACAAAATTAAATTTTTTCTTACTTACTTCTTGCTCTCTCGACACTTTCTTACTCAAATAGGATGCAAGTTACATGAAATCAAAAAGTGTGCATGTAAATGACAGAAAAATCAATTTATCTGTTACTGTATCAATTGCAAAACATGTTTAAGACTGGTTTGTTGTGGTCCGTAAGCGACTGACTGATTGACATTGGCAGAAACCTCTTTTTAATTTAGGTCAATTATACAGTCGATAATAGGATCTATGGCATAGTTCACGTTAAAAAATGGACTAGTTACAATTTTCAAATTACTGTTAGTTCGTGCTGTCGTAACCATTGACTTTAAGGACAAATAGTAATTTCCTCAATGTTGCCTAATCCACTTTATTCATTAAAAGTCTTACTATATAGAACAATTTACCAAGGTGCTGCTAAATGTTTTTGTGCAATAACACCTTTTTGTTTATTCTCACGCCTATTGGTTGCCTACGCGCATATAGCTGTAAGACTGAGCTTAGATGAGCTTTGCTTGTCTGTTACCAGTGAATTGCAACTATGCTTCACAACAACGTTCTTAGAAAGAATTGGAAACGCTTGGTTTAGATGTTGCATTGGTTCAAAGCGGGGTTGAACCATTTGAAACAGGCAATGGAAATCGAATTTTATAAGAAGGGAACACTGTAGCTTTCGTAAGGTTGCACCGTGTATTTTAATGGGCATTTTCATAACGATCAATTAGGTGGGCTATATGCAGTATAGCCTTAAATTTACTTCAAACTTCTGTTACTTCGATTCATATGTAAACAGCACAAATTATGTTATAAATGTCTCACCTTTCTGCGGTCTTCGTCTGTATGTGAAAATATCGCTACCAGCGAATCAGTCCTTTTAAACGAAAGCGTCCATAGAAACGAACTTTGCCCATATCTGTGCCTTGACTTCTAAGCGAGGAGTTTATTTATTGCACTTCTGCGCGCAAACATAATAAATCTAAAACTGAGCTGCAGACATGCAATCGAGCTACACACATATATCTGTTATGGTTAACTTCTTAATTGAAATGTTTGTTTGATCTTTGTACATAAACTGATCAGACGAAACGATATACGACGAAGTAGCTGCCGCCTAGGAAACTTAACCTTCGTTCCTGCTATTTAATGATAGCTTAGGCTACTGTTGTGGTAATTGCAAGTACAGGTGTGACCTTCTATGCGCTCTTTTAACAATAGCCTTCTCAAGTATTTACACTTATACTGCATGTATTGCCAAACGACGTGGTGCTGTGGTTTGGCGGCTTTGAATTTGATCACACTTTGTAACGTTACTGAAATGCATGTAGGCCGACGTCTGAACGCAAACTCTGCCGCAGCTAGATATTTTGTTGTACACACGAATAACAAGAAGACAGTTTTGCTCTTGACTCATCGGGATAAAATGTGTGTGTTATCTTTCCCGACTACTAAAATGCGACAAGTCAGCTGAAATATTAATGGTAAAAATGAAGAATCAAGGTTATCTGCGCCTTTTCTGAAATGAAGTCTTTCTGCTTCAAGTAGTCTCAATACTTTTGCACTGAACCAACTTTGCATTCTCCGTCACCAATACTTCTAGTGACCTACTTTGAGCCCGTTCTTCTATCTAACATATGCTATCACTTGCAACTGGGTAGAAAATAACTGTATCTCAGTTTTCATATAGCGCCTTTCGAGGCCCCTCAAAAGCAAAAAATCTGCCCAAATATACTGGTAACTTGGTTGGTCAATCGACAGTTTAATGGACAAAGTAGAAAAATGACATGCTATGTATCACACAAATATCCTTAGAATATGTTTATGCATCGAAAAAATCTATTCTATATAAAACTGTGTAATTCGTTTAAGGATTAAGAGCTCCGTTGCTGGACGTGTTGCCATAACTGATTATGTTCGCGACCCAGAGCAGTCTTCCAGTCCAGTGACACCAACAAGTCGTACTATTGAAATGGAGAGTGAGAGATTTACTCCGTTTAAAGACGAGCCCGGCAGAAGCCGCTTAAGCAAACTGATTAGCTAAGTCCACTGCTTTAACATACACAGGCGAAGGTTCACCAAAAAGTTTTAGAAGTCATCAGATTTTTATGATTTTATTAGCAGCGCCTTACGATAGTCATAAGAGACACTCGTGGGTTTGAAGTGTTAGAAGCTTAAATTAATTAGCCCGTTAAAAGAGGGCGGGTGGCCAATACTCTCCCTCGCCGCCTGATCTTCGAAGTGCAGATCAGATAACGGGGGATAGGAACATATACCCACCTCATATGCCGAGATTTGAAAGAGTGAAGTTGCTAACATTTGATACCGATGGCTACCTCTTAGGCAAACTTAAGGACCTGCTCGTCTTCTTCTGCTTCTTCTTGATGAATGTTAATGTAGTAATAATATAGGTGTAGACTGTGAGTGGAAATGTGCCTTGGGAGCAGTGAAATGGTCTTGTACAAGAGTCTTGCGAAGCTTAATTAGGTCCTGTATTTCATGTTTCAGTTGTCAGAAATGTGCATAGCCTGACAAAATAAATCATGACCCTGCACACGTCTCAAGCCAACGACGGGAGCTCCGTTCAATCGGACACAGGTTTACTGTCCATTATTTTGAGCAGAAATCTCACGACATCTTTCAACGCCAACGAATATTTGAATACCGAAACTTCAAGTCTACAATCCACATTGCCAAGCAATAGCCTATCAAGCGAAGACCAAAACAACCGTTTCATTGGTCTCAATAATGGGTCTTTCATCGTAAATTATGGACCGATGTCTCATTGAATAATTGCCCATAAGATATCTCGCCCACCAGCGATTCTGTCCTCTTCTGACACCTGGACGTCGTCCACCTCTATGTCACGTGACCCAGTGTAAACCGTCGGGCATTTCCTGTTGATCTTTCCCGATCAAACAGTCCATTAGGTAATCGAATCGAATCCAGTTAATCGGAGGAATACTCAAACGATTATTCGGTCGAATATTTAATTGCGTGTAATGGCGGCTGAAGTGGTCGACTGCCTCAGATGGACCTGTTCGGCTCAGAATGAGACCTGTAGGGATACTCATGTGTCGTTGGTAAACAAAGACAGATGGACGGAGAGAAAGACAATTGAATTATAATCTTCTCTTTCAAAAAGCTAAAGTTATAACACATATGTACAGTTTCTAGCTTAACTGAATTTCTTTCACCACCTCAACGGCGAACTACTATCGACTGATTTAAACCTATATACAACGAGATATACAGCATATACAGCATACAAACCCATGGCCCTCTCTATCCTCATATCTCAGTCACAAGTAATTACCTTGACAGTAATCTACTGTAAACGTCCAAAATGTCTCAGCACCACACAAAACCTGCGTCAGTGGGAGCAGCTGAAAGACTGGCGCTGTATCAATTCAAATCAGCAAGAGTCAGTTTGTTGGGTCTGTCTCGGTCAGTTTTCGTTGTTTAACGACATCTTGTGGCTGCCAGGGCCGTTGACGTCGACGTTATCTTACGTTACAGTATTTGGTTTCTAACAGCTTAACGACATCTTATGGCATCAAAAGCCGTTGACGTTGGTAATAACAAAGAATTCATAGCAGCGCTCGCTGTTTTGTGAAACACCTGTATTCCACAAAATGTGGAATATATAACATCTGGAAAATCGATTTAAGGGTGTCTAAGGATAGCATAATATTAACAGTAGTATTCAGTGGTTAACTACATTTTGTGGCTGCCATGGCCGTTTGGGTTGACATTACCTTATCTTGCAATGAAAGTACAATAATGTGAAAATAATGTGATTAGTGCATACACGTTGGACGAAAATATTGGATATATAACGTGGGAAAAGCGATTTGAAGGGTCTAAACGTAGTCTAATATAACCAGACGTATTCAGAGTGTAACGACATCTTGTGGTTGCCAGAGCCATTGACGTCGTCCGCACCTTGCATAAACCTGTCTTCGTAGCGAAATAGCGTACTGGGTCAGAGTCCTTTTGTGGGCCATTCACTCCCGAATCTGTAAATTCAGTGCATAATTCAGTCATAATCTCCGGATTTCTTCAGCACGAAAAAAGCTTAGTTTAGGTACCACGCAGCCTTTCAACACTTAAAACAAAAACGGTCAGAATCAATTCCAAGTCCAGAATCACAGGTCAAGCAGATATAGACTTTACGGTCTGCAATGGACGGTTATTCAAAGAGGAGTGGCGAGAAAGATAAAGAGAAAAGGACGAATCATGATAAGATTTTTCAAGTGTTGATTTTAGTTTCGTTTGAAAAGAATGTGCCGAAATTGCAAGAAGAGCCGAACAAATTGCATCGCGTAGTGAAATACATAACATCCACAACGCTCCGTTACACTGACATCTTGTTAAAAGTTTATACAAAGGAAATTGAAGTACAGATGTTTATGAATTTCTCCATTATTTGTATTATTCGAACATTATAGACACAATTAAATAATGCGAAGAAATACGATGATTCGATGTTCGTTGATTAAAATATTGACTTTCAGTCACAAACAACAGGATTACAACAAAACTACGGTTAACTAGGGCTACCAAATATGATGAAATACAATTTACCCGCAATACAGGCTAGTATTCAAGTGCTCGACATTGTACTCGACAGAGTACTCAATTTCAAAATACTCTTTTGCGGCATACTCCAACAGTATGCCACTGACACTTAGTTTAGACTCTATGTTCAGACATTAAAAAACTATTGTTTAAAACGCTAGAATCTAAATGTTGTCCTCTCATTGATTTATTTTTCCACCATTAAGAATGTCAGACTCACTTCTGCAATTTTAGTACCATCAATTATTGACATAATCTCACTCCATACTAAGTAGGAAAGTTGTAGATCAGAGTTTAAGATGACATGTTTGCCGCAAATTCCCATTAAATACCAATCCTGTTGAATAAGTATTTGATATTCAGTTTAAAAGGACGTCTTATGGCTGCCAGAGCCGTTGGCGTCGAATTTTCATTAATTACTGATCAAAACACCTAGCCATTGGTTTTCCTCAGTTTAACGACAGCTTATGGGATCAAAGGTCGTTCCCGTCGCCCTCCTCCTTTATCCAGGCTTGGGACTGACACTACCCCAAACAAGGCAGTAGCGGAGTTATGTACAGCCGAAAAATTGCAAATGAATTATGTAGGGTTGAACATAAGTGAGTTTAAGGTGTCTAAGCTTAGCCGAATATTATTAATATAATCGCATGTGTAACGACATCTTACGGCTGCCAGGGCCGTGAATAGATACGTTACCTTACGTATTTAGTCTAACCCGACGTCGACCGTACTCTGGGTTCATCTCAGTGAGACGACGATTCATCACAATTTACGATTATTAAAGAGCCTTTGCGGGTATTTATTATTTCCAATGTTCAACGACATCTATTGGCTATAGTGGCAGTTGACATCTTTAAAGATGGTGACGAAAATCATCTTCGTTATGACACAGCTTCACTCTAACAAAAGTAAATTGCAATGAAACGACATCTCGCGGAGAAGAACCCAGGTGGACGGTAGACGTCGTTTACACAAAACGTAGGTATCAACGGTCCTGGCAGCCATGAGTCATTATACGCTCGAATCTATTCGTAATATTGAGTTACACTTAGACACCCTTTAAACACTTTTACACAACGCTATATAGAAAACGCTCAGTTCAAGCCAGAACTGATTAAAAAAAATGGGCGAACATTGAAGGAAGGATGAGGTCGACGCTAATCAGCTTCATTATGAAACATCATCGTAAAGCAGCGACTACACACACACTTCACTAGTTACATTCTACTATTGTCCTCAGTGTAAAGTATTGTCGACGAGAACGGCCGTGGCGGCTAAAGAAGTTGTTAGAAGCTGTTTGATGCCATAAGCTGTCGTTAAACTGAGGAACTACTAATCGATAGCGTGATACACAATGCTATAATCGAATTAACACTAAATTTCTTTAGGGTGTATATCGCTCTCCATTCTCCCTCTTATACTCAAGTCCTCCAACTTTGATATAAATGAGCATTAGGCAACCATTTATTTATTTACTCCCAGCTAGCGTACTATTTATTTCAATCTAGTCGTTGCATGCGTCAATGACGAACGAACGAAAGAACGAATTAAGCAATGACTATTTTGCGTACAAGTGTAGGTGGACTTCAACAGCCCTCGCAGCGACAAGATGTCGTTAAACACGGGATAATGTAATTGGCATTGTACTAATGTAGTGTCAGGCACACGGGAAACACATCGTCTCACTAGCAAACGTCTCTCGCTCCGTCCCCCTGTGTAGACCTTCCGGCTTCACAGGTATGTTTCCTGCAACACAAATTACGGAGTAAATTCTCGTAACGAGTCTATGTGATGTCAATTGTCTACCAGCACAGCTAATAAAATCTGGTTCCATAGATACTGATAGCTTCTCTGTGGAATTCTGTCATTGAAGGTCCTCTCTCTATCACCTTCACTATTTGGCCACAGACCTTCCTCCGGACCTAAGCACTCTAAACTTCTGGAATCCCTCCAGTTGTAACTCCGTCACCGCCTTTATTTGGGTGGTGCCAGTTCGAAGCCTGGGTGACCTCGTCTAAAGCTAATCTCTTCCTGGACTCATTTCCTCCGTAGGCTGTTGGCTGTCTTCTTGGATTCCATTCTTGGCTTTTCGACCAGAATCTCCCTGGAAGTTGATTTGCACGGCGACTTTGGTTAGCAGTGACCATCGACTGATGCCTTGAGCATTATGACAGAGGCGCTACAGAAGTTCTCAGATCATTATTATGAAGAGGCGACACTTCATCCTCGTTACGACACAACGCTGGTAAACAGAAACTACCCACAGTTGATACCATGTCTTTCTACCATCGTGGTTTATGCGCAAGGTGAAATCGACGTCAGCCACAAGATGTCGCTAAGCGATACATAATACTAAAATAGTAACTTTACTATGTTGTGTTTAAACACCTTTAAATGGCTTTTCAGTAATCCTATATGAGACTCATTTTGTTCAATCGCTAGCGAATCTACACTTCCTTAGTCGTGTGCCTCGTGAATACGAAAATAAACATAATGTGAAGCAACGTCAATGCATCATTGGGCCGGGTCATGAAGGCTGTAAAATGAATAATTAAGATTTTATTGCATTAAAGGTCATTATGTTTATTTAATTTCCAAACACCAGTTCACATTACAGTGGCACGGAAAGAAAATTAGAAAGAACATTTGATTTTTTGTTTAAGCTCTTGTAACCTCTTGTAATTTCAACCAAGTTCTGGGCGCTGAGCCACAACATCTTAACGAAAATAGGTGTTAACACCTATTTTCGTTCCTCACCACCTCTGCGCCGAATGTTGTTCTCTCAAACGAAGATTCAGGATTTGCCGCTTCCTTAATCGAGGCAACGCTCTAACGCCTTATTCCCTGCCTTTTCCACCGTCGCTGGATGGGCAACACCCTGAGGATGGCCTCTCCTTTTATACCGGCAATTGTAATTCCATTTTTTTATTCAGAAACGGCCATAATATGTGTGTATGTGTGTATGTATTTATGTGGGTATGTACATATGACACTTTAAGTTCTTCACTGTGAGCGAAACTATGTTTTTTATAGAGAAATCTTTGCTTAGTAATACACATTGCACCATGAAAAGAATTACTGTCATCGACCTGAATTCGATGTTCAAAGAGTATCACAAGGACTTGCTTAATTCTATCGATACTATAAAGTCACGGTTACACACCTGTAATCCACCGTTATTCAATGTTATATATAAGGATCTTTTCGTACAATCGTTGGCAGATATTATTAGGCATTTTACCGTACACTTTAACGGCCTTTGTTGCCATAAGATGTCGTTAAAAACATCGAAGAAACTGATCGCCTTCTGTGTGAAGAAAGGTTGAACTCAACCGCCCTGGCAGCCGTAAGATGTCGTGAAGCATTCGATGCAAGTAATTAATTTTAGGCACTCCTTAGACACCTTTATATCGCGTCTCACAATTTTATATTTCGTGAATGATGACTTTAAGCTCTCTACTCGTGGTCGGGTGTATTGGCTCTATGTCACCTGGGGATGAGATGACTGAGGTGGTTTCCCGTTGCCTTCGTCACAGAGAATTGTTGGTGAACATCTTGTCCAAGGTTGCTATGCAGTGGCTTGAGGCAGATTCGAACCCGCGACCATCCGCTTACAAAGTACAGAACATACACGTACACCACCATGTCCTACATTTAATAGAACAAAGAAATAAGGAATTAATATGGAAACATTGAGACTTGGTTTGAGCCAAAATTAGCTTTAAATACTTGATTGTGTGTGCTATAAGAATTGTATCTTTTGAAATACATTTTCTTTCAAAAGTTTCTCATGTATTATGATCATGAAGATGACTGACTGTCCAGGAAACTCCGCCAATGCTTTGTTTGGGGGTAGTGCCAGTCCCAAGCCTGGATAAAGGAGGAGGGCGACGGCAACGGCCTTTGATGCCATAAGCTGTCGTTAAACTGCGAAACTACTACTATTAACGGCCAGCTCGTCTAGTGAGGAATGCAAATAGTAGGGAAAACCAACATCAACGGCTCTTCGGCAGCCGTAAGATGTCGTTAAACAACGAAACCCTTGTGGCCACGAGGGTCACTCTTGAGCCACTGTGGGCCCTCATTATCCACAACTGGAGGCAAGCTATTGGCCCAATGTAGGCTCAACGATCGTATTTTCGGACAATCCTCTGACTTAAAAATAGGAATTAAGTAGCGCCTGCGTTTGCGGAATTCACGATTAGGGCCTACCATTACTATTACGAACCATAATGCGATGATATTCGCTTTCACGAAGTCCTGGCTGACAGAGGAACCAAAGTTTTTAACGCTATCAATTCAACGAAAATCAGCTTCATATAGGTTGGAGGAAGCGATTAAAAGGTGTCTAAAAGCAGAGCATAATAAAGTAAATATTTTAGTATCATTTAGTGTTTAACGACATCTTGTGGCTGCGGAGGCCATTGACGCCGACCTCATCTTGAAACCCCAAACAGCCACGTTTAATGGGCCACAGTGGGCCCGCATCCTGCCACTAGTGGTGGTCATCTGTAGGCCAATGTGGGCTCAGCTGGCAGTCACCAGATGTCGTTACATAACGAGAACTAACTGGCCGAGACTGACCCAACAAACTGGCTTTCTCCGAATATGAACTGATATAGCGTCGGTCTTTCAGCTTATCTCCCTGACGCAGTTTTGTGTGGTGCTGAGAAATTTCTGACATTTACAAATACATAACTGTCAACGTTGTTACTTGTGACTGAGATGTGAGCGGATGTAAGGTTTGTGAGTTCAATCTTTGATCGGTAGGTAGAGGGCTATGGATCTGTATGGTGCACATAGCTTAAGGTCAGTCGATAGTGTGTTTCGTCGTTGAGGCTGTGACTGAAGACCGGTTAAGTTGGAAACTTTACATATGTATGCGATATCTCTTGTTCTTTGATTAAGAAGATTATAATACAGAATCTAAAATGCAAATGCAAATGTATCCTTTTATCTTTAGCGACCGTATGTCCTCCACCCTGCTCATTTTTCACTGAACTGTGAGAGAAGCAGTTGGAGAAACGAGAGAAAACAGTGAAACCAGTGAGCCAAGAATTTCGTGTTTTGGGCTTCTTCTTTGGACGCCATCTTTAAGGACAGCGCGCGAAAAAGTGCACCAAGTCGTGTCATTCACGATCTACAGCCTAACCTATGACAACCTTTCATGCCATGAGATGTCGTTAAACACTGGACCGAAATCGTAATTAAATGTTTCCATTTCATAAGATATACATTTTTGTGGGCGCGATTAGGTGGACGTGAACGACCATGGCAGCCACAAGATGTTGCTAAGTACTCAATAGTGCAAAAATCAGGATTTGGACACCTTTAAATCCGTTTGGTCAATGTTATATATGTCTTATTTTTCCTCCAATCGTTATGATGTTACAAAGTAGCCCTGATAATTAAAAGCGAAAGCTGACGCAAATGGCATTGGCAGCCACACGATGTCCTTTAAAATGGTTAATAGTAATTACTGTCTGTATTGCCTGGTCTCACTTTCTAACACCACATTCCTACAATCCATGGATATTAATAATTAATAATTCTTCTATTGCGTCATTTTAAACAGTTTTCTCCAACGTTATGTATTTCTCAATTTCGCTCAGTAGGTAATGTTCAATTCCGCCACTGCTTTATTTGGGGGTAGTGCCAGTCCCAAGCCTGGATAAAGGAGGAGGACTGAGGAACTACTAGTAGATAATGTTCCAATGCTATCTTATTAATGTAAAATGTCGATGTCACGGACCTGGCAGCGATAAGATGAACGTACCACTAAACAATTAACTCCGCCACTGCCTTATTTGGGGATAGTGCCAGTCCCAACCCTGGATAAAGGAGGAGGGCGGCGGCAACGGCCTCTGATGCCATAAGCTGTCGTAAAACATTGGAACTACTACTACTACTATCACTAAACGGTATAAACTAATATTACATTTTTTAAAATAATTTACTACTTTTAATATTCAAAAATACAACGAAAGTAACGTCTTGGGCAACTTCGCCACCTACGGCAATTTGATAGAGTCTCACTGAACAAGAATTCAAAGAGAGAGTCAGAGATACCATAACCGATGCAAACACAGACAGACAGATACTCCGAAATATATATATACGAACTATTCTTAAACATTCAAAGCGTAAAAGCAGAGCCAAGCAGACTTCTGGAAACAGGAAGCGAACCTGCAAAATGTTCCTTCGTACATGTTGCGCTTTGCAATGGGGTCTTTTAAACTCAGGCAGTGCTCGAGTGTTCAGGCGTGTGCGCGTGCGTGTGTTTGTGTGCGTGTCTGTGTGTGTCTGTGCGTGCGTGTGCGTGTGTGTCTGCTTGACGAATTTGATTAGAGTCAACCTCCTACTGTTTTCAATGCTCGACCATTTTACATAAATCAGTTCTGGTGTGAACTGAGCGTGTTTTATATATAGCGTTCAATAAAAGTGTTTTAAGGGTGTCTAAGCGTAACTTAATATTATGAATAGGTTCGAACGAATAACGGCTCATGGCTGCCAGGACCGTTGATATCTACGTTTAGTGTAACTCACATCTACCGTCCACCTGGGTTCTTCTCCGCGAGATGTCGTTTCAACGCAATTTGCTTTTGTTATAGTGTAGTTTCTTTATAACGAGTCTGTCATAACGAAGATGATTTGCGTCGCCCTTCTCCTATATCCAGGTTTCGAACTGGCACCACCCGACTAAAGGCAGTGGGTGACTTAGCAACGATTGAATAAAAAGATGCAGTTAGTTGTAGATTCCATGGTTTAACGACATCTGTTGGCGTCGAGGCCATTGTAGTGGTAGTTCCGCAATTCATGAACAGATGATTGAAAAATGTACAAGAGTGATTTTAAGGTGTATAAGCCGAAAGTTATATTATCAATAGAATCTAGCTTTTAACGACTTACGGCTGCTACGGCCGTTAATATAAACGTTACCCTTCGTTTGTTGTCTAATATGACACTGGTTACTGAGAAAAGCGAGGCATTTATAAAGTGGAAAAAGCGAAATAAAGGCGTCGAAGCTAAAAATGTAGGCAAGTGTTATCAGCTATCATTAGTAATACTCAGATTCTATGGACTTCTTGGCGCCGCCGCTGTGGTTAAAGTCGATCATACTTTATCTTACTAAAACCGACTTTTAATACATTTTATTGGTGGAAAGAGGTGAATTATAAGGGAGCCCATATTAACTAGCGATTTATTGTAAGATAAGTTACGGTAGACACAAATGACACTGACAGCCGTCTACGATGTAGCTAAGCTCGCAGGGTTACAAATATTAGGTTACGCTTAGACACCTTTAAATTGTGTTTACAAGATAATATATGACTCATTTTGTACAAACACTGTTAGGCTCGGATCCCCCTGCACGAAATCGCTGTTAACGGCCTTGACAGCCGTGAGATGTCACTAAACACTGCGCAACCATCGCCATTTGTATGATATTAGGAGAGTGAGATGCCTCCAACGCTGTTCTATGGCCTGAGCCACCCACATCACTACTCCTACTTTCGATATAGGTTAAAATGGTCGTTCCGTACCATTTGTGCCCCGTAGTATTCGTTCTTTCATATGGAGATTCAGGATTGGATGCATCCTTAAACGGGAATCAACGTTGTCTCTGTATCGGGATACTACTCTGCCTCTTCCGCGGTCGCCGGGTGGGCAACGTCCTTAGGATGACATTTCTTTTCTACCTGGCATTATTTGTTCCCTTCATGCGTGCCGTCTTGACTTCGGACATTATCTTCAGCCGCGTTCTACATCTGGCAACTCTGGAACTACCGCCGTTAATCTGAGACGCCACTAGTTCTCTAAGTTCCTGGGACAATTAAGTCTTATGAAAGTCAGAGCGTCATTAATGCAGGGCGCAGTTATGGCCAACAGTCCACATACGTCGATGATGTTACTCGCATCACGTGGCAGATTGAGGAAAATCTAGAATATATAAGCTGAGTATTTTGTAGTATTATTCAGTGTTTAATGAAATCTTGTGGTCGCAACAGCCGTTGATGTAACCATAGAGGAGCTTGATCGTCATTAATACTATATCAGTAGTAGTAGTTCCTCAGTTTAACGACATCTTATGGCATCAAAGGCAGTTGATGTCGCCCTCCTCCTTTATCCAGACTTGGGACTGGCACTACCCCCAACAAGGTAATGGGTGAGTTTATTAAATTTAAATCGTTAGTACGAATATGATAAGTATATATATAGTTGAAATGAGCGATATAAAGGTGTTCAATAAGATCCCAATTGTTAGGCACATCTGGTGTCTGGCAACATCTTGTTGACGTTCACTTAACCTTGCACACAAAAACCACATCTGGATAAATGCCGAAGACTTAATGGTTTGTATCCTAGCGATTACTTGGCATTGTCATCGATTAACGATATCCTATGGCCTCCAGAGCCGTTGACGTCAACAGATTCTTGTGTTACATTCTCCATTCGAATACATCAGAATCGAAAATCTAACGATTAAACGACTATCATCTATATATATATAACGTTTTTAAAGCGATATAAAGGTGTCTAAGAGGTACCATAAAGTTAATGTTGTAATAAGAGTTTAATAACTTATGGGCAACGAAAACGAAGCTAACGCTATGCAACTGTACTACAGGGTCGTCCTAAAACGCCGTCCGCAACAGAGGGAGAGTTACCCATGTAAGGATTATGGAGAGAAAGTTTTGTCCATTGACGACGACGGCATCTATATTTGGTACAGGGCTATTTAAGTACAGCCCGTGTCTCAAACAATCACTTAAATGAAACACCCGTCTGTACCGGGTTGGGTATAATTAGAGTCCCTTTGCTGGACGCGGAATGTCAAATCCCCTACCCCGTTTCACCATTAGCCGCACAAAGTCAACAGGATTGTGTAATCTGGGACTTACCAACAAGGTGAAAAATCCGCAAATGACCAACGATTTGAAAAAACGATACTCTATTCAAACAAGCGATATAAAGGTGTCTAAACAGTTTGGCCATTTGCTCCCGATCTATAAGTAGCTAAATCATGGGTCCAAAAACCTATCTTTTCAATCGAAAATGGTCATTTCGGTATTTAATATTTTAGTTTTGATTCTAATTCCAGACGAGATTGATTGAGTTATAGCGGTACTCAGGATATTAAATCCTGGTTCATCTGCTTAAAGATTACAATCGCCGGGATGAGAGAATTATCAAGTCGAAAATAACGATTAACAGGTCTCTCAAGACACCAATAATAAACTATTACTAGTGGCATCGAGAAGTCATTTGTGCGATGAATATTCACTGCGACATGAATATTCATTATTGATAAGTGCTCGGCATTCGAGGTCTTACGAAAATTAAGCTGATTATTCAAAACAGATACATGGTCTCCAGAGATTAAGTAAACAACAGTAAAACAAATGTTTACAAATGGCTTCATTCTAAAATGCCTTTGGGAGAAGAAAACATGACATCGGCCGTGGTAGAAAAGAATTAATTAAATTTTCGACAAACACAGCAATTTTAAACTGCTTAGAAACGTCTATAAAGGATGTTCGCATAAATGACCTACTTTTAACCCTCCCCTCTTTTGTCCGCATTTGGTAATACCTTTGCCAAACCCTCCACTGTAAACACAATAAGCTAAAGTCTACCACTGTCTATCGTTTGATTGGGACTGCATCGATGTAACTATGTCACCAAATTTGGATACGGAACTCAGCTTTGGACTTCACCCTCTTGTCCGCACTTGGGTGACCTCTACCATTCAGCGAACGTACTTAGTGGACATAAAATGTTGCCCACGACATTTCAGTGCCTTAACTAATATCTTTGCAAGTTCAAAAACCATCCATACTATAGCTTCCTCCTTTTTTCACAAAAGCTTCAGCTATTACTTAATTGTATGGGCTAAACAACTGTATTCGAGAAGTCATAAAATATGGGATGAACTCGTAAATAATAAAGTTGTTACTCCGTATATTAGTAAATTGTGGCGCCATCTCTCGTTAAATATAAGCTGGTGACCTGCGCTTAGCTTTAAAAAGCGCTTTAGAAATGCTCGTCTACCAAAGATAGTTGATTTACTTCGTAATTTGAATATGCATCAAAACTTTGAATATTCATCACACAAATGACGACTTCTGATTGGTTGTGGGACTACTTGAAATAATTGCAATGTGTATTTTCGTTATATGCTGCCTGTGCAGCCATAAGATGTCGTTAAGGAATGGAAATTGAAGTCGTTCGTAGAATGTGGACTGACGCCAATCGAACAAAACACGAACACTGCACTTAACTCGGTTGATGCCAGTCTGAAACCTGGATAAATTCAGCGGAAGCGCTGATCGACTTCCTTATGTCACTGAAACTTCACGCCCAATCGCTGTTAGGAAGCCATTGAGAAACGTAGACGTCAAAGACCAAAGCAGCCACAAGATGCCGTTAAAAACTTGATGCGTCTATTTTGCTAAGTTTAGACACCTCTAAAATCGATTTTTGCAATATTATATAAGTCTCGTTCTTTCATCAATTCGCTGCATCGATTAGCTTTTTGACATTGTCCGAGATCGAGTAAAAGGCTCTGGCAGCCATAAGATGAATCCTTCAGAATTAATGACAAATAATATATAGCAGCGGAATATCAGTTACTGCAGAGAACGACGACAGTCTGCAAAAGGCAATATAGGAAAAATGATCACTCCTCGTCCTCCTCGTCCTCCTTCTCCTCCTCTCATAAGCTTTTTCATCATATATTCTATTATATATTCATCGTTTGCTTTCAATCGCAATGAATTACTGCTGGCATATTTGACGGTGCATAAGAAAAACTGATGCAAGTCGGAAAAATTCTTCAACTTCTGGATTCCTAGGGCGGGGAAGACGTGAAGGTAAAACTCACCCAAAAACCTGGGTTTTTTGCGGCGTTGATTTTGTATAGCGCCAGCATCTATTATACGTTAGTCTCACTGACGCAGCTTTTGTGTGGCGCTGAAAGATTTCTGACATTTACATTTACATGTTCATTTACTTAGGGGTCGTCCAAGAAGAACGTTCGCCAAAATTACCTACTTTGAACCCCATCCTTATTCCTTGTTCGTATTTGGGATTCCCCATCGCTTCCTCTTTGCCGAAGTCCGCGATCCAACGGAGTACTAGACCTAGATTAAGCTACACCGTTGATCTTGCAGGGCTAACTGTGCTATGGGTTGGGGTACTTACTTTGATTATGCTTCGTCCGGCAAAGGAAATCTAATTAGATACAACGTCATGCAGGCTGCTGTCTGACAGAAATTGGTGTTGAAGGCAGTCTGTTCCGAATAACTGCATATTCAGCGCTTTTGCATTATCCCGCCCTCTGTCTGCTGGATTTGTCCGCATTTGAGTGACTCCTACCTCCCCTCCCTCTTTGTGGACGTCCTTAATGTACGACTCCCATTGATTTCTCATTTTTGTTCAAACGCTAATACACGGTCTTTTTAAGAGGTAAAGCCAGATAGACGTCAAAGGCTATGGTAGCCACAAGATATCGTCAAATACTGGAATATCTTAACAAAATCAGGCAACGTTTAGACACCTTTAAATCGCTCTCTCCAACGCAATATATAACCAAAGTTTTCGTTCGCCTGCAAATACACAGGGAGCTTTTATGCGTTTCCTCTACTGAAAAATCGACTTAAACCGGCTCTGAGTGACATGAGAGTCATTAATCAAATGAATACTGCTACACATTTTCAGCTGTCTTAGATTTTTATACACTTTTGAAAAGTGTTTCTCTCTCGCTATGCATTTCATTTCCACTCAGTTAACCCCTCACTGATTTTATTCGGTTCGTGTCAGTCATTAAACAGAAACGACAGAAATCAAATCCGCCACAAATACAAACCAAACATCATACGACAAATAACATCCGAAAACAAAGAAGAAAGATGCGTCCAACTGCCAAAGAAAACTTCAAGAATTGTTGCAAAATGGCACAACGGAAATTTTAGCTGAAGGTTTAAGCTCCAGACACTACAGTGTGTGTGCATGCGTGTGTGTGTGTGTGTGTGTGTTTCGTTCCGCTTTTCTGCTGTCATTCCAGAACCCAGGGATTAAGATCCCATCAGGACTGAGGTTTGGAGATTTTGTCCACTTGCGTCGCCTAACGAACTGCGCTATAAAATGAGTACCCCAACTGTACACTGCCAGTGGGAAGGCGAGGAAGTGGCATTCCGCCAGCCCTCAAAGACCGAGGAGATAAAACGCTGAAGTCGCTTGCACTTCATATTTACCTGAAGTCGCTTAATAAAAGTAATTAAAATTAATTCACTATGAAGCGATGGGAATTACATTCGGTCACATTTAATAGTTCGCAGACATTTAATGTTAGACACTTAGATACTCGAAGAGAAAGAAGAAACTTCCAATTCTGTCCTAATATCGGGAGGCTAAGTTAGACACCTTTAAATCACATTTTAATATGGTTTATAATCCTGTCTCCCTTTCAATCGCTCGTCTGATGGGTCGAAGTGATGTTACGCAGGGATCGGAAGTCATAAGATGTCGTTAAGCACTCTATGCTTTTACTAAACACATTTTTATATGACCATTAGTGTTTGTATTACCCCCCCCCCCATTCACCCATGGCATATCTAAGCAGCTTGATTTGCATGTATGTACTTGAGCACACTTGGTCTGTTTACCCTCCCTCCCTCCCTCCTTCGAAGAAAGCTATTTTAAGGTGTCTGAAGACAACTCAAATATAATTTAAAAGTAATATCTAGTGTTTTACTAAGTATTGTGGTTGTAAGAATAATTGAAATCAATTCCACATTGTTCCATATTAAATACCGAAAAATTGAAGCTCGGAGTTTAAGAACATCAGTTTCCTGTTCATATTTAAGGGAAATTAGGGTTACCAAAGCCAAATACCCCGTAAACTCAAATCAGAAACGATCATTGTATCCAACAAGACACTTACTGTCATGTGCCAATCATGCGGACGTCCTGTATGAGTCCCAAGATGTCGTTTGACTCGCTCCAACAATTACCTCGTAATGATAAGGTACGTTTAGACACCCTTAAATCGTCTTTTATCGACACTATAATTGCTCATTTTTGTTTAAGTTAATGGGTTGGTACAATCAATTCAGATTTAAGAAGTCTGCCTTCCGGCGTCAACGGGCTTGATGCCATAAGATGTCGTTAAACCCAATATACTTCTAATCGCTTTTTCCTTAGGTGATAGGGTTAGGGCCAACCTTAGCAGCTATAAGGTAAAGTAAAATGTTGTACCGTAAATAATATTAAGCTGAGTCAGATCAATAGAACGTGTGGCAGGGACGACTCACATGAAGAAGATCACCAGAAGTTTAGCTAACTTGCTTAGCTATATTGGTTGACGACCATGCCAATTCTTCATTTGAACAATTTAGATTACGCTTATTTGCGCGGCTTGTGATTGCAGTTACGATTCTACGAATACTTTTTGGTCGAACGTCTCCCCGCTCTCATCTCTTGACAACCGGATCTTCTAGGTTGCCTAGTGAAACCGCCAAACAAACACGTTTAATGGGCCACTGGGGGGCAGCATCATCCAAGAACTGGTGGCCAGCTATTCCAGCTGTATCCGAATGTGGGCTCAATGATCGTGGCTGTTAGAGGGATTGAATCGTCGGAATCCATTGCATTTTTGTAGCACCCGTTTGCTTGGATTTTACGATTACTAATACGAATCATAAAACATAAAACTATAATAATTCGAATTCACCTAGAACTGGATGACAATAAGACTTAGATAACAACCGAGGGAAAATGAACCTTAATAGATATGAACATTACGATTTAAAGGTGTCTAAACAGATTATAACAAAGTTAATTTTTAGTAGTATTTAGTACTTATCGACATCTTGTGCTTTGCCAAGGCAATTGAAGTCGACCTGATACTGTGTATTGATTACGATGCTAGTAAGACAAAATATCAATTCAGTGTTATTGCTATTTAACGACGCTGTGTCAGAGCGAAGATAATAAGCGTCTCACTCTTCATAATAATTACCTGAAAACTTCTATAGCGCCATTGTATACTGCACAAGGCATAGGTCGTTGGTCGCTGCTAAGCAAAACCTAAGCTAAAACTGTAAAATGTTTTCCTGTCGATGCCAAAGGCCTTTGATGCCATAAGCTGTCGTTAAACATTGCAACAACAACTACTACTACTACCACTACTACTACCACCACAACTACTACTACTGCTGCTGCTGCTGATCGCGGACTTTGGAGGACGCTAAGAATTCAGGCACAAATGTTGATTTGTTGCGTTCAGTCGCTATATCGGCTACGTTTCTTGGAGGATTTTTCGAGGATTTTTCTCGAGATAATCTGCATTTTGAGGATTTTCAGCATTATTATTCTTGTTTTAACTCTAAATGTCCAAAAGTTCTCAGCACCACACAATCCTGCGTCACGCAGACCATCTGAAAGACCGGCGCTATATCAATTCAAATCCGCAAAAGCCAGTTGTTAAGTCACTTACTTTTCATTCTTCGACTAAAATGTATCTTTAGGAATAAAACGACAGCGAATACAAAGAAACATCTAACATAGCCCCCGATGTTTATAATCCAAATGCGTAAAAGCAGTGTAACAGTTGTCATTGGAATCAGAATTTCTGTTCGTCATAGAATAACCACCACATACAAATGACATGACTAAGCAGCTAAATATCCATACACGTAAATAAGATCACGTGGTATGTCCACCATAGACCCGACCTTCCCTCACTCCCTCCCTTCTTCTCTCACCAGTTAGACCCTAGTTTCAATCAATATTAGGTCATCACTTTAACCCACACCTCCCTGAATGATTTATCATCCGTAACGATCTCTCAGTGGATCTCAATTGGTTCTGTATAGAGTGCTTTGTGATTTCTCATTGTGGTTTTTGATTATCAGCCACCATTGATTTACGCCTTGTGGACTATGATAAAGGCGCTACAGTATTAAAATTAGACAGGTCCTGAACCAGACTCATCTTACTATTTAGGAAGAACACCAGCGTTGACCTTCGTATCTTTCGACGACCTTAACATTCACTCCAGACGCTTAAGGAAGGGAGTCTCAGTCGAATCGAATGAAAAGAACCTTGCTGTTGCAGAGGGATGAGAAAATATGGCAGTGGACATCTCTTCTCTTTTCGCTATTCATCCGTTGCATTGACTGACGAAGGAAAGCAGTTGGATCTCCCACGGACAGAGGGAGCCACTGCTGCCTATAGCAGCGCATTATTCTCCCACCGTATAAATCGGAGACAGATACAACCATAGCCACCAACAGGTCTACATCTAATTTCCATATAGGCTAAAATGCTTTCGACAATTTCATTCATTCAGCTTTATAGTCACCTGAATACATTCGCATTATTAATGCTCTGAATAAAAGAAGGACTGAATGCGTGATTGACTCTGATCTCTAGTTCAACCTCCAGTATCATCTACTGGAATAACGGTAGATTCTCAATTCAGAAGTTGAGCTGGAAAAACGCTGATCGAGCAGGAATTCATAAATTTGACCATAGATAAAAATCAGGAAATGGTGCCAATCAGGAATCTACCATTACTAAACAGTTTGTCTATTTGTCTCTGTCTCAGTCTCTCTCTGCCTCTATTTCTGTCTCTGTCCCTCTCCTTCTCTACCCAACTAGCGCATCTACTGCAAATTGTGAGATGCGATAAAATACCAGATGTGACGGAGTTGTCTTAGTCTAAGGCTTTATTCGACTGTAAAACGCAGATAAATAAATTCAGTGATTTTCTTTTTATTCTTCCGTTAGATTGAATGTCTGAAATTTTCTTCCGAAAAAAACACTCATTGCCTCTCCTAAATAATTATTTGAAAACAACTATTTTCCATTATTTGATTACATCGCGTGGCTGCCAGGACCGTTTAGTTTGACCTTTCCTCACATGTACGGGATGCCATAGTAACGAATCGATTGAACAAATGTGATTTATATATATCATTGTATTAAAGTGATTTAAAGGTGTCTAAGTTAGAGAGACACATACAGAGAAACAGATTCTGACATTGTATTAATTTCCAATGTTTAACAACCCCTTGTGGCATCAAAGGCCGTTAACGTCGATTGGAAACAAGTTTGAACAGTTTTCCCTGTCAGGCATGAAGCTGACGGAGTTCAATCGTTAATTGGTGGTGTAGGATTTCAACCAAATAACTAAATGAAAAATGAGGAGGGTCGAGGCCATACAGTAGCTATAGAAAAACGTGTACAATTATAATTATTTTATGGCTACAAGGGCCGCTGACGTCGACTTTACGTTACTTTACCTTATAGAATGTAAATAGTGATGCGTGTATAGTTGATGTTTAACGACGCTGTGTCATGACGAAGATGATTAACGTTCCCCGCCTCTTTATTCCTAGCTTGAGACTGTCACCACCTGACTAAAGCAAGTAGTGTTGCAGTAGTAGTAGTAGTTCTAACGTTTTGCGACATCTATTGGCATCAAAGGCCGTTGACATCGAACTTTCTGACATTTGGGAGCGTTCACCTTGATGGACTAGCGAGTGTAATAGTAGTTCCAATGTTTGACGATATCTGATGGTTTCAAAGGCCGTGTACGTCGCTCTCATCGTTTTTAATCCCGGCTTGAGACGGGCAATACCCAACTAAAAGCAATGGCGGAGTTTACTGGAGAGTGATAGTAGTTCCTCAGTTTAACGACAGCTTATGGCATCAAAGGCCATTGCCCTCGCCCTCCTCCTTTACCCAGGCTTGGAACTGGCGCTATCCCAAACAAGGCAGTGGCAGAGTTTACCCGAATAAGACAGTGGCGGAGTTTGAGAAGTATATAACCCTAAAAGAGCTATTTAAAGGTGTCCAAGCGTTGTATTACATTATTATCGTTAGTAATTAAAGTGAAATGACATCGTAATTATGTCAAAGGGCCTTAGAGTGTGAGGATTCCGGTTCTCATATATCGATAGATGCTAAATTACAGAGATTCGAATCTCGGGCTAGGACGGTCCGTATGCGGGACTTTAGTGGCATGATCTTACTCGGTTAGCTTATTTACATTTGTCTCGTGGCTACCAGGGTCGTTGACTTTGACTTTATAGATCTTAGGTTCGTGAAATTGCTAGCAATTAGGTCGGATAGGTAGTTTCTGTTTGACGACGCTCTGTCTTAACGAATACGATTAGCCTTGCTCTCCTACTTTATCCAGTCTTCTAACTGACTCCACCAGACTTAAGGCAGTGGAATAATTTGCGAGCAGTTGAACAAATGTTTGAATAGTTGAAGTTTGCATTGTTTAACGGCATCTTACGACCTTTCTTCACATGTGATGTTTAAAGTCAGTGAATAGTGTGGAAAATAAAATCTACATATAGCGTCATAATAAGAGTCTTTAAGGGTGTCTAAGCGTAAAATGATATTATCGTAATTATAATTGTTATCGCAACCGTATTCTCAAGATTTCTACAGCGCCCAACGAAAATTAAGTTAATCGTGCCATTTTATGGTTTTCATTTGAGAATTTCAGCTGAAGAAACGCCCAATGGGCAAGAACTCACGAATTTGAACGTAGAAAAAGCATACAAATGCGCAAGTCAGGGATCTACCAGTCAGATAAATACGTTAGTTGGTGCATGTTGGTATATACGCGAAGAAACACATTCGAAAACCTCTATCGTCGTGTCGTGTCGCGTTTGAGGTGGAACGTTCCTTAACTTCGATCGTCATACGAGTTAGAAGTGTCCTAAATGTGCAGGAACTTCAAAAGTAACTGGGATTCACTTGTTTACGGAATCATTTGTTGCATGGCAAAGGTTGGCAATTTAATCTGATAGTTAAAATGTAGTTTACGTCAAGAAATCCATCAGTACTTGCACAAACACTAATACTTGTGCCGTGTGTGTGTGTTAATGTGATAGAGGGACAAAGAGAGAGAGAGAGAGAGAGAGAGAGAGAGAGAGAGAGAGAGAGAGAGAAAGAGAGAGAGAAAGGGAGAGAGAAAGGGAGAGAGAGAGACTGATTATTTATTTTTTTAGCGTTTAGCTTTAAAACAGCGTGGAAATTTTGTGTACTTGTGTTCATGGAACAAATATTCGCTCTGCATGTTAGAAACTGCTTTGCGAATAAACTAGATATTGGGTCGACCATAAAGGACTTCCGCAAAAATGACTTACATGGGACCCCTCCCTCTCTCGTATCCACATTTGGCATTACCCTCCCAACTCATCCCCTTAGGGTCTTGCTTTCCAACTGAGTACCAAGGCCTAGAGTAGACTATCCTGTTGACATTGAATGGCTAACGGTGCTATGGGGTGGGGTATTTGATACTGCCGTATGGAACAGAGAGACTCTAATTAGATCTAACAAAATGCACTGTCTGACTTAATTTGGTGTTTATGGCACAAGCTTTACTGAAAGAACTGGGCTTACCAAATTTAGATACGAACGAACACTATGGGCAAAACCCCGTCTTCTTTATTTACATTTAGCTAACCTTGTTGACCATGGGTTTAACGACATCTTATGGCAACTAAGGCCGTTGACGTCTTCGATATGAAAATGTTGTTGACGTTGTCCATAAGTTCATTTCTTTTTTCTTATCGTTTCCTTTAAGATTTTTGTTTCCTTAGGTAATGTATGTATTTTTTAAACTGATTGCAGCACGACATGGATGAGAGACCAAATGCAGGCGAAAGGAGTTTTGTTGACTGGTGATGGCACCTTTGTCGACTTCTTGTTGGTTTTCTTCTTGTTGGAAGACATTTAGCTAACCTCTGCCTGAGAACTTTATATATAACTGTCAGGACCAAGGGGTGGGCAGATCCCACTTACCTACTAAATTTCGTATACAAGGGGCAGGTTGACAGTCTAGAGGGAGACTCGAGTTATGGCGGTTTGGGATTGCACAACGAGAAGAAGAAACGCGTGAAAAGTTATTGTGTTGACTTATTTCTGAACTCTGGCTTTGCGACTAGCTCGCGACAATAACGTCAAAGAGAAACGTTTCAAAGGTGTATAAGAGTAACCTTTAAATTATCAGAGTTAAAGTTTATTAATATTCCTTGTTTAACATCATCTTCTGGCTCTAAGCCATAAACCTCGACCGTTCATTCCTTTACACATTTTCGAATTTCAGTGTTTTAATAAAGTATCTATATACTGAGTGAATAAGAGAATCGAATGTTTGACAACGCGGTATGTCTTAACATGCCTTATCATAACATGTCGACCTTACCTTGCATTTGAACCCTCTAAGAGAGTACTTGAGATTTAGCGAAAACGAGTTTATAAGATCTAAAACGCAACTTCAAGATATCTAAACGTATCCATTTAAAAAACAGTCTAATACTGCAAAGATTAATATTTTTTAAGACGACTTCAAGGGCTCTGGCAGCGTAAGATGTCGCTAAAAAAAATCGACGCTCCAAAATATTAGAGTATTTTGGACACCTTTAAATCTGTGTATTCAAAGTTATATATTTCTCACTTTGTTTAATCGGTAAAACACTTTCAAAATATTTCCATAAAAGTCGACTTTAACGGCTCTGACAGCCACTAGATGTCGTTAAAAACTGGATAATCTAATTACTATCTGCCTTCGCTGCTCTCGTTTTCTTACACTACATCGCTACATTGCCAGGGACACAAATAATAATAAATCAATATTTAAGAAACTCCGCCACTTACAAGCAAAACCACTCAACAACGACAACGACTACTACGACAACTACAACAACGAACCAGAAATGAAACGAACGGGCAAGTAACATCTGGAAAGCAAGATGGAAAATTCAAGAGAATTTAATACGAAAGAATACATCAGAATGTTGTCAAAAGGCCTTTAATCTAACACAGCAACGTTAAAGCTTAGAACTGACTAACAGCGGCAATAAACCAGCCTCAGAGGTTCGAAAACTTCATCTCTGAAAAGAGTAATATTGTTCTCGCGGAAGTCATGTATGGATTAATGACCCCACATCTAGTGTCATCGAAAGACAGTTTCTAGCTGGGCTTTTTTGCAGTACTAGTGTTTGTTCCCTGCATGTGTGTGTGTGTGTGTGTGTGTGTGTGTTTGTGGAGTTCCGGTTGGAAAGGCCAAGGGAGTCTCTTGACTGGTTCTCTCTACGACCAGTTGGTCGACAGCTGAAGAACATCGTCCCCCATTCACCTGATGGCCAAGGAATTTCCCGACTCTGGTTAGGAATCCGTCGATTGGCTCTGCGTATCTCCGGGAGTTCGCCAGTGTTGACTCTCCTAGTTATCTGAGCACTGTTAGCATATTGATTAACTTTTGATCTTAATGAATTTAAAGTCATTTAGGCAGCCATACATACATAGGTACATAGGTACATAGATAAGGCATAATTTGTTGCACCGTGGTTTAGTTTATCTTAGATACTTTGTAGTCGCTTTTTATGAAAAAAATAATTAAATAATATTAAATCAATAATATTATTAAATATTTATTTATTTATTTATTTATTTAATATTAATTAAATAATTAGTATTATTTAATATTAATTACTTAGTTTATCTTAGATAAGTAAGTAGTAAGTAAGTAAGACATTTGTTGACACAACTCATGTGTCCATCGGCTGAGCAAGGAATCGTAGGCAATTTTCAGTCGCTTTTTATTAAAATAATACTAATTAATTAATTAATTATAATAATTATAGCGCCCTCGCAAGATTTAAACTGAGAAGCGAGATATGTCAGTTGGTTGTCTCATTGAAAGACTCGAACCCATAGACCACGCGTTAGAAGGCAAGCGCTCAACTAATGGGCAACTGGATCTGCCTGGTCAGAAGTGCTTTTACGATAAAGGCAGAAATTATGTTGTATAATTTCGGGTTCGGATAAAACTTTCTGAGATTTCCTTCGAGAGAACCAAGAAAAGCTGCGCGCTAATATTTGGCTGTCTTTAAACACCTTCAAAATCTGTTAATCCGATGATATATATAAGGATCGTCGTTAGGCATGAAAGATATAGATAGAATCTATGCTGAGGTGAGGTCGACGCCGTCTCTGGCAACCAAAAGAACTTATTCAGTTAAAGGCTGGATGTTATAGAATAATGAAAATATGCAGCTTTTTTAAAACATCCATTTTGTCGTTTTCCAGTGTTATATGTATATTCCTCATTATCGTCCAACTGTCGATGTTTTCCATCATAATTTGTGATTTAGGTCAACGAACGACGCCCTCTGGCGACCGTGAGATGTCATTAAACATTCGATGTAACAAATCGCATTAAACTCTCTCTTAGACAACTTTAATTCGTTTCTCAGACCTGATATATTCCTTATTTACGTTCAGTCGCTAATGAAAATCAACCACTGTCTACTAGGATGGTGATAGTATATATATAAGTATATATATACTCTTAACTATATATATATAGTTTTAAATTGCCGGTTTATGCGAACCCGAGTCGGTATATAACCAACATTATGCGGACATAAAATTTTAAGCGGACCTGACCCGGGTCCTCATAAAACATGTGTCCTAGAATGTCCTAAAATGCTTGGATTCGTGCGCATATCGTGTTTTTAGAAAATGTCCCCATAAACCGGCTTCCTTATATATAACGCGGACTGCATAATTTTAAGGCTCGGTACGTGGCGCCACAATGTCACAGCGAATTATTCAGAAACTAAAATGAGGAGACTGCGTTTGGTACGCCAACTACCGTTTAGAAATTAAACACTCATACATTAAACACAGTTGGTGATAATGATATCAATTTATATATATATATATATATATAACGTTATATATATATATATATAACGGCTAACGGCTAACGGCTTTCATGTTTTGACTTATATATATATATATATATATATATATATATATATATATATATATATATATATATATATATATATATATATATATATATATATATATATATATATATATATATATATATATATATATATATATATATATATATATATATATATATATATATATATATATATCGAGTGTTAATTCTAAACTTGTTTAAAGCGTATTTATTTAGAGTTTAGATATACATGTATGTGTGTGTGTATGCTTAATTGAGGAATCTGCTTCATTTGCACACAACGTTTCAAAATTGAGGTGATGTATCGATAACTAAGACACATGTATTGGTATATGGATACATCAGACACCTATAGGTGTATTTGAACAGTTGAAGTCTCATATGCAATAAACTATTTGAATACTTGACATCAGTTTTGGCCGGTTTGTGTATATAGATACGTTGGCATGTGTTGAATGTGTAAACCTGATGTATTTAATGTTTGCCTCAGAGAGTGTGTTTTGTGGGTTGGGTGACATGCAGAGTTCTCGAACTCTAAAGGCTTTCATGTTTTAACTGCTTATTAAAATTTTTTGTCCAAGTATTCATTGTTAGAGGTTTATTGTCTGTAAATATAGCGCGGTTTTGGTGGAACAGGTGAATTGGAGTTGAATTGGAGCTGTTTGGACTGGTTTACATGTTACAAAGGAGCATTGTCGAACTTATCTTTGCCGGTCGCTGTTACAGAAGGAATCCTAACCCCGTGGAGTGGTTATCCCGCGGCTGGAGAAGACGAACGGAGCTGAGCTAACGCCGGAGATCCGAGTCTTCTACTGCGTCCGTGAAACTGTGCGTTTCATTTAAAGTAAATAAAATCACTTTCTGCACAGCTTAAACATTTTGTAAAATTACGACACCAAACTGAACACATGCACTCTCCTTTCGAAGCTAATGCGACCTTGTTTTAATTGGATGCGAGCTGCACTTTGGGAGACATCTGTGAATTTAGTCGGCTACTATACTTGTTTTATACGTAACTTTGAGACGAGAACTTGGCTTGAACGAGAACAGTTCAAGACTAACGTCTCTCCTTTTTTTTTGATTCTTGAGAGAGAACGACTCTTTGTCATCGGATGAAGGAACCGTGAACAGGGCACAGATGGCATTGTGAAATGGGAATGCAGAGACGACGTACGTTATGTACCTCTTCGGAATGTCATGGAATATAAACCAATTTAGTAGACACTTTGTGGAAATTTGACTCAACCATCTCTGATGGAGGCCTACGACACATTGAACTGTGTTGTCCCATAGTTCAAAATTAACAGTGTTTCTCACATAAGTACGTGATTGGTGTAATGATATATCCTTCCCAAATTCTGACGGCTGGCTACCTTCCAGTTCAGTTGAGATCCCCGCTTCAGCGTTGAACTTCTGCAGCATTCTTCTTCCTTCTCGAACTGCTTATACTGCTAGGCTATCTGTATGAATCATATTGCTTTAAGTGAAGCGAGGAATTTATGATAAGAGAGCTGGTTGTTAATACATAAAACTACGAATGACTGGGCTTGAACAGTAACAGTATGTCGAGTGCTGCAGTCTTTCAGTGTCCAACCCTCATTTAGTTCCTAAGACACACGCTTTATGTATATATGTATGTGTGTGTGCTTTATGCATGTATGCATGTATGCATTCATGTATGTTTAGGGCCAACTGGACTTCTCAACATTGAATAAATTAGGCTTAACATTTAAAATCATTGGTTATGACAACATGAACAGTCTCAGACCCTTCCCCTTTTGTCATATGCAATGTTATCACTTGTATAACTTAGCTAAAGCATGCTGAGGTTTCTGCCTAAGCCTACTGATAGGACGTTATAAGTAGCGAAGGAGTCGAGTCTAGAAAGTTGTAAGAAACGAAGGAATTCGGCAGAAACTGTGCTGCGTTGGCAATTGCATACACTGGCCTAATTTAACTGACGCCGTATCAAGAAGAAACTGTTGAGAAGACGACACAAAGTAACACAATATTTACTTCTTTGTTGAGTCGTAACTATCCCTTAATTTGAATTGAGTTGAAGAATAACGGAAAATTGCCAAAACCAGCTCTGATGCAAGTTACGAAAGATTGACTTTCTTAAATTACAGTGTTTCTTATATCATTGCTATAGGGTTTTATATTCTGTTGTGATTCATCCTATTTGTGCTTATCCTATTGCCTATTTTACTGATGCCACACATTTCGATTTTGGAGTTGAATTTACGGTAAATTGGTTTGACATATAGCGTTGCTTGTCATAGCTGATAGAATTGAAGAAAGGTAGGAAAAAGAAAAGAAGGAGTGCAAATCATTGTAGGCTTTGGCTGCGTCTGAAGGCTGCTTTTAACTGCATATCTCTGATGTCAGTTTATTTCAGGAAATGCCAGTGATAAATTAATTTGGCCACAGCGCGTCTAGGAAAATAAGCAGATCGAGATCTTATGGTCGCTGTAGAAAAACGTGAACGTTCATATTTTACATTTTAAACTAAGAACTTGAAACCGAAAAGTTAAATGAAGCCGTGGGAAATGAGCCCGTTATCTTCAAATGACGCAGAGTTATTGAGCAAGTGATGAAGCGCGATTCGTTGCTATGATGTTGCCGTTGTCACACAGCCTATCCTAACTGCTACACATGTGAGGAACTGCATTGGTTTGGGCTCTTGGGCCTTCTCCGTTTCTGGTCCACAGCTTTGGATTTCACTGCCCAGGAATCAACTGCATGTCCCGCGGTCTTCCACGAAGTTCGGCGAACGTTCCTTCACTGTCGCCGGACCCACTGCGTGGAACAGTCTTCCTGACAATGTGACGAATGCCCCATCCTTGGACACATTCAACTCACGACTCAAGACACATCTTTTTAGGATATCTTATGACTGTAGTTGATTCTTGAACCCATGTACAGCGTCCTTTTCTTCGGCCATGGCTGCGCTACGGCGCTATATAAATAATAATAATAATAATATTATTATTATTATTATTATTATTATTATTATTATTATTATTATTATTGCTACTACAACTACTACTACTACTACTACTATTATTAGTTCAGTTCGTTCTGTCAATTCTTTGATGTCATTTAGGCCTAAACTTAAGACGCTTATCTTTCAATTTGGTTACTTACCGTAGCCTGGCTTCTGATTTCTCTGACCTGTTGGAATTCGACTCGGCACCTCCAACGGTTTATGATTTTTGGTGTCCCAAGAAACATTCTCTTCGTTAGTTAAGACACACTTGTTCACATTAACTGGGCAGCCACGTTCACAGCGCTTCTGAGAGGTTTTTCAAACGCGCTATATGAAACACTAGACACATGCACACATGCAAATCAGCGATGGCTTTGGTGTGTTGGAGAGAATTTTGAAATTAATGCCATTGATGTGAATTTACTTAGAAAAAGCCATAGATAAATTTATTCGATTATATCAACTCTTAGAATTTGAAAACGAAAGTAAAAAATAAGCAGTTGAAAATTAACCATGTGATTTCCAATGACGTAGAATTATTAATGAGCAAGTGGTGCATGACGATTCATCAACATAAAACAACTGCTATCTTCATTGCGCATTTAGCGAGGCCATTTTTGACATACCAAAATCTGAGATTTTTCTTCCCTACAACCTCTTTTCTTATCTTTTCTTATCTCTTGCTAGCACTTTCAAGAAGTTTCGTCAAATGATATTCGTTGCTAAATTTCAATTTCCGTGATTCTGTTAAAATTAAACTATTAGCAAAAGGCCTACATCATTGGTCTTTCAAAATAATCGGAGTTGAAAAGTAAAATTTGTTTGGCAGGCAGCAATTAAATCATTGAACATGAGTCAAGCGGGACATCAACTTCAGAAACTAACGGAATGCTCTATATGTTTCCAAGCATTCACTGATCCTAGAATGTTGCCATGCATTCACTCGTTCTGCCTCGAATGCCTTAAACAAACAGCCGATGCCGCAAAGAAGAAATCAGGAGAGAATATGTCTTGTCCCTTGTGCAGAAAAGTGTTTCTTATTCCAACAAATGGCCTCGATGGACTTCAGAAAAACTTCTTCATAGAACATCTCATTGAAGTCACAACCAATTTACAACTAAGTAGCACGTCAGTCGTTCTTTGTGATATATGCAAAAATAGCGGCTCTCCTAAGTCCTGCTATGCGCTGGTCCCATGTCCCTGACTTTGTAATTCGTCCACTGCCGGCTACTTTCCAATATGGCACATGACATCTTTACACTATATCGTTGTGGATATGAAGTGCTAGTAATTTCGTTTTCTCAGCCTCGGCAGACAAGTCTCTCGATTTCTTTCTGGTTTGTCAATTGCATATTCTCCTTTAATTCACACACAAGCGTGGAAATAAAATTTCTTCAATCTTTCAGAATTATCTTAGCACTGTTTGTAAGTTTATGTTTTGATGTGGTTAACATTTAAACTATGAAGAATTTACACTTATTTCCTTAGATTTAGAAAAACACTCATGTGGTAATGCAACACGCTACTGCATACTATTTAATATCATATGTTCTTGTGACTGAGTAAATCCTCACAAAGTTGAAAAAATCAAAATTAGTTCTAATACTGCGCCAGATTGAACTGGAATTGCTCAATAATTATGTGAAAGTCGTATGTTTCTGTCACAAAGAGTAAAAAAGTTACCATTTTTACAGATGTAGGCCTAGGTCTCTTGACGGCTACTTTTAAGAAAGCACGAGTTACAGTTTACCGAAACTATGATCCGAAGTTTCAATGTCTATGTGTATAGTAAATTAGAACGTCCTCATAAGCGTCTGTGTAGGCCAAAAAACAATGAAATCTCCATAAATTTTGGTTAAGTCGAATATTTACTTGACTTGGCTATGTGAATAATACTTGCTCCACATAACCAGGAAGCCAAGAGGACATGTTAAATTAAGTTTGTGCAGGACATCAGAATAAAATTGAAAGTAAAAAACTTACCGAAACTCTACATAGGGACTTTTAGTTTGATAGTTGACACAACAAGGAATATGTAAAGAACTCATTTTGACCCAATCTATACCTACTTGCCTTCTGAGCGCATTTCTTGCAAATTCCTTTTACCAACTTTGTGAAGGGTTTTCTCAGGCACGGTTAAATATCAAATAAAGAGCAAATAGGCCTTATTTGTAACTGTCTTAGTTTGGTCATATGAAGTGCTAGTGAACGCCTTCAGTTAAAATCGATTTTTTTGTGATTTGCTGTTATACTGGCCACCTCAGTTTTGCATAAGAATGTACTAGGGTTGGTTTTGGTAACCGCGTGAATCTTCCACTCAGTCGGTTTATTCTCGAGAAAATTCTGAAGAGGCATAAAACGTGTGTCGTCTCTGCAATTCCATATAAATGCGTCATCTTCAGCCCTTTCCCCTTTCGACGGGAGCTTCTCTCCCTCTCCCCCTTTTTCTTCCGTAAGCGCTTGAATACCGTATTATTACCCAGTTCTGGAACGATGGCCCGGGGAGCCTCTGATGAGGCTACCTTGAAGCGGCGCTTTACAAATTTACGATTACGATTACTATGCTAAGGATTCAGCTTCTGGATATGGAAGTGTTTGGTCAATTTCAATACCAGGTCGAAGTCATGCCATGAGTCTAGGATTGACTTGAAACGGTTATCGATTGATCTCTTGTGCATTATGATTAAACCTATTTTGGTCATCAGATGACATTATATTTAATGAGTACAACAGCTACTAGTAGTAGTTCCGCAGTTTAACGACAGCTTATGGCATCAAAGGCCGTTAACGTCGCCCTCCTCCTTTATCCAGGCTTGGGATTGGCACTACCCCCAAACAAGGTAGTGGCGGAGTTACAACAGTTACTGTTTCAGCTTCAATCGAAAGTGATTTAGAAGCTTCGTAAATAATGGTGTCCACTAACGCCTGAAACCATTCATATATTTTTTGTTAGCATGTGCTCAGTGTTTAACAATGTACAGTTTGGTTAAATAGTTCCTCAGTTTAACGACAGCTTATGGCATCAAAGGCCGTTGACGTCGCCCTCCTCCTTTATCCAGGCTTGGGACTGGCACTACCCCCAAACTAGGCAGTAGCGCAGTTTTCTGTTAAATACAATTTTCAATCTCATATATTGTGCCCAGGAAAGCGAATTAAAAGTGTGATAATTTGCTTTAATCTCACGACCGAACGCGAACGAGAGATATATAATGTCGAAACAAGTGCTTGAAGGTTCTGTAAACAAGGACTGCTATTTAATATAATATCATTACCGATTTAACGAAATGCAGAATATATACAGTATTAACGGAAAATCAGATTTAATCTCTTTTTTGAAATTAGTGTTGTTGATAATTAGTATATGAGTCGTTGTTGTTGACAGCAGTAGCATTGGTTTTGAATTATCTCGAATTGTCTGTAATGCTACTCTTCACTTTCTATCTTTTGATTTGGAGTTGTATTTTAGAAAATATTACAGAACAGTTAGACACTTCTAAATCGCAGTTCTTTCTTTTATATTATATTCGAGTCATGGGCCTGGTTTTTATCTCAAAATAAAGAGTTCTTCCAGTGCAGGCTCCATGTATGCACTTTCCTGATAAATTCTCACACAAGGTCGAGCCCTGATATATAGAAACTTTTCGCTAACATTTATCGTGTATCGATGACTTACTTCGATTGCTGAAGCCGATCGCAGTCTACGTTTTGGAATACTTTGTCTCTCCTTCAGATGCTGGTAGCTCCCGTCTTCCCAATCACACCTGATCCTGGCGCTTCAGCAGCCGATCGGTTGTTTCCGTTTCATTTTCGTTTATTTTGCTATGTAGGACAACTGTCGCTCCCTGCCATGCTGCCACCCTATCGCTGAGCCTCTGACCATCCAAGAACGACCGTACATAGGCCATATGTCACCCTTGCTTACCCTTAGCCAAAGTGTTCAATTTTTGTGGATTCGAGAAGAGGTTGCTCATCCACGACAAGGAATGTACATCGAACACCGACTGAGAAGAAGTCAGTATCGCAATTGAACAATCATATGCTTCGGTTGGGCGTAATTACCTGATTTGTCAGATTCGTAAAAGTCTTTTACTATCTCTCTAATAAAAGGTGTGCAATCGGCATTGCTGTTTTGTTAATCGATGCCTGCGCTACAAAAACTGCACCAAATGATATGTTCGCAACTGTATTAAAACTCTGAATTATGCTTAAGCGTTCGCAATATCACAACTAAAATGAATCTATTAGTATGCGTTTTCGTTGTTAAACGACATCTTTTGGCCGCCAGGGCCGTTGACTTCGACCAGGTGATATACTGTCCAGAAATTCTAATGTAGTAGTAGTAGTTCCTCAGTTTAACGACAGCTTATGACATCAAAGGCCGTTGCCGTCGCCCTCCTCTTTTACCCAGGCTTGGGACTGGCACTACCCCCAAACAAGGCAGTGGCGGAGTAGTAGTAGTTCCTCAGTTTAACGACATCTTCTGGCTGCGAGGACAGTTGACGTTGACCTTCCGTCATAGAAAAGTTTGATATCTGCAAGCGTTTGAAAAAAAAATAATATCATATAGCGTCGGAAAACGCGATTTAAAGGTGTCTAAGCGCAACATAAAAATTGTAAAATGTAAATGTACACGGTTTTCTTTATCGACCGTATAGCCTATACCCTAATGATTTTTCCATGAATTAATCGTGTGAGATCCTTCACCACCGCTGCCTGTTTGAATGGGTACCGCGCCTTTTAGATCCCTGTGTAAGGGGATTCATATATCTGTGTCTCTGGGGTTATGTCATTTATGCTAAGACTTGATGCAGCGCTCGTGAATAATATTACCAGCGCAAGATACAGTGCAGATCGGGAAGAATAATATGAGAGACAAGCCAACCGTCAACATTTTAATACTCTCTGACACTTGTAGTTAACCGTTTCGTATGAAAATAAAGTATATGAAACTTCAAAGAGCAGAATTAATGCCTCAACAACTGAAAGTAGATCGAAATCGATACTTTAACTGAACGCCGATAATAAATTGACCACGTGCACCAGTTTTACAGTCTAATATAAAATTAATATAATTTTTTATTGTTCAATTTTATTTTTATTTACTTATAAATAAGATCCACTGGAATAATTAAAATATATTTTTATTTTATTAAAATTTATCTTTTACAATAAAACGGGAGTGAATTTAAAGAAGCATCTACAAGAAGCCTAAATTCTTAGGATCTAAAAGGTTTATTATCATTGCCACAGTTGCCATTATCATCGGAACTTCTATTAGTCATAGAATAATATATCAAATTCTACTTCGATAGATACTGGTAGGATCTCGATAGAATTCTAACTGTAGAAGCCATCTCTATACAACCTTCTTTTATATTCATTTTATTCACTAAAATAGGTCAATTAAAAGGGAGGCGACTTCCTCTAACAATTTCTTGCAAGAAAAGTGACGGTCGACGTCAATTGCCCTGGCAGCCGTGTACGTTTAATTAGTCATTGGTTACGACAGCATGAACAAACAGTAATATGAAAATTGCAACTAATAAAAAGCTTAGAACATGAACTACGCCATAGATCTTATCATCACTTGTGTAATAGAACTAAATTACTAAGAGGTTTCTGCCTATGCCAATCAGTCAGTCGATTGCGGAACACAGGAACCAGTCTAAAACAAGATTAGAAACTAGGACAGTTACAGGTAAATGGACTTTGCTGTCATTTGCATGCACACTTTTGACCTCATCTAGCTAACAGCATAATAGAATAAGCAACTACCGAGAAGAAGGTACACAGTATGGAAACATTTATTTGATTTGCTTAGGTCCTAACTGTCGCTTAATTTGTTAATTTGTTAAATTCATACGCTGTACTGTGATTGCTGGAGTTGATTATATAAAGTGTTTTGCAGCTGTAGTGTTGCACCGATCGAAAAGCGGTCTTAGCCTCTAGACTTTGACGACAGGTATAAAAAACGACAGGTATAAAAGACTGAGTGCAAATCAATTTTCGGTGTTAGTGAAAATTTTTGAAAGAAATTCCTCTGATGTGAATATATCCTAGAAAATGCCATAGATAAATTTATTCGACTAGAGCAACTCTTACAATTTGAAATCGAAAGTAAAAATTAAGCAGAGGAAAAATAACCCGTTGATTTCCAAGGATGCAGAATTATTAATGAGCAAGTGGTGCGCGACGATTCGTCGATATAAATAAACTGCTGTTCGCATTGCCGCCATTTTTACCATAGTTAAAACCTGAGATTTTTCTTGCAACTTTCCCAACTTTCTCACCTTTGGTGGCACTTTCAAGGAGCTTCGTCAAATAAAATTCACTGCAACATTTCACTTTGTCTTATTTTGTTAAAATTAAACTATTAGCAAATGGCCTAATTAATTGGTGGTTCAAAATAATCCGAGTTGAAAAGTAAAATTTGTTTTGCAGGCAGCAATTAAATAATTGAACATGAGTGAAGCGGGACATCAACTTCAGAAACTGACCGAATGCTGTATATGTTTCCAAGCATTTACTGATCCGAGAATGCTGTCATGCATTCACACGTTCTGTCTCAAATGTCTCAAACAAACAGCTGATGCAGCAAAGAAAAATGCAGGAGAGAATATGACATGTCCCTTGTGCAGAAAAGTGTTTCTTATCCCAGCAAATGGCCTCGATGGAATCCAGAAAAACTTCTTCATAGAACATCTCATGGAAGTCACAACCAATTTGCAACTAAATCGCACGCCGTTGACTCTTTGTAATATTTGTAAGAATCTTTATGAGGGCGACGAAAAGACAAGAATTGCTACGATGAGCTGTTTTGAATGCAGTGACAACTTTTGCGATTTTTGTGCAAAAGCACATAAGCTGCAGAAATTGAGCAAAGGTCATCATATTGCGATCATTGGAAGTGAAACGGAAGAAGACATCAAAAGAATGCACAGAACAGGAAATTGCACTGTTCATAATGAAAAGCCATTAGACTTCTATTGCGCTGATTGCAAGAAAATCTTATGCGTGTCCTGTTTTGTTGAAAATCATGCATCACATAAATGCAAAGATGTGACAACAGTTGAGGAGCAATTTCGACAAATAATTCGAACAAATGCATTTAAGATTGCGAACTACGCTGGCGAGGTGTTAAAAGTTGGGGAAAGCGTGGAACAGAGAAAGGAAAATATCCTTTTAAAATTAGCAGAACCAGAAAGTGAAATTCGAGAAAGAAATGTAGAACTTAAAGAAATGATAGATAACCACACAAGGTCCCTGCTTGAAGAGTTGTCTCTGACAAAACAGAAGCAAATCAAGAATTGTGAAAACGAAAAGGAAGAAATTGAATGGATTCACATAATTTTAAAAAGTTTTGAGACTTACTGCACAGAACTAAGATCGAAAGGATCGGCCAGCGACATCTGCAGCTGTGTTGACAAATTGTCAGTGAGAGCAAACGAGTTAGAGAAAGATCACGAGAAATTCATTGGTCGTCCGCGTCGATCATTCGAAGTCTCTTTCCAAACAATCGATATACGAGAAGTTTTAGAGAGGACCAACAGGAATATTGTGGGACAAATTAAAGGTAAAAATTTCCAAAAATTGCTTAAGTTAACATTGTTAGAGGGATGGCCTGCATTTTTGAGCAGAGTGGACACAGAATTTGCAAAGAGGACAAGTTCCATCATTGGTCTCCAACTTTTGTGATATCGCTTAGGTTTGGATTGACCTCTCTTTTTTCAGGATTGCTTATCTTCTGTGTCGCATGTCTTCTGGCCTGAGAGACCTAAAAATTCGACTAGTTCTGTTAAGAATGCGTTTTGTGGTTTTAAAATACGGTTTTGCTTGCAAGCGACCATCGGTTGAGGCCACGTATATTATGACACAACCAAACATAAACGAAGCTGTACACGTTTGTAATGATGATATTACATTGGATAACATTATAATCCATTACACTACAATACACTATATAGCATTACATTAGATCACGTCACATTTCTTTGCAATATGTTAGATTCGTTTTAATATGGCTATATTGCATCGCTTCATAATACATTAGATCACATTGCATTTCATTAGAATACATAACCTTAGAGTAAATAATTGCGCTAGATTACAATAGCTAACACTAATCTGCATTGGATTACATTACATTCGATTACGTAATATTGGATTACATTACATTGCATTCGATTGCATTACATTAGATTTAATTATTCTATGACAAATGCTCATAGGAAGTGGTGAAATGAGTAAATGCTCGGCTAAATGGTCAGTTATAATAAATGGTGAAGATAAATGAATACTATTATCAGTTTTACCATCAATTTTCAATATATCTGTTTCATCAGCTAAAACAGAAACCACTGCCCGGATTGAGAACTATGGAATAGTCATGGGATCAAGTGATCATCTGACCAGAACAAAGGACGTCGTCCAAATAAATCTGCGTCGTCCAAATGAAATTTCAACTCAACAACAAATACCGACTACAATGAAGATGGAAGCCTCAGCCGCCGTTTACTGTAACACGATGTACGTCACAGGAATAGGAGACAATGCAAATGAAATCTGGAAATACAACTTGGCTTCCGGTTGGACGATGTGCGGATCTTTAGTTAAAGGCCGACGTAGACACAGCGCAGCGTTTATCGATGAAGTATTGTACATCTGTGGAGGATATTTGTATTTAGGTGGAAGAGTTCTAGACAGCGTGGAAGCTTACAACGCAGTCATCGACAAATGCTCTACAGTTGGAAAGCTGGTTCACTGTGTCCATAGTTCAAGCAACTGTGTTCCATTCAAGACTTTGCTCTACATTTTCGGTGGCAGAGATAAAGATAACAAGGCGCTGAATCACGTTCAAGTGTATGACACAAAACTGAACACATGCACTCTTCTTTCGAAACCAATGCCACGCCCTTATTCAATGATGCGAGCTGCACTTTGGGAGACATTTGTTATTTTAGTTGGATGTGATACATGTTTTATATTTAACTTTGAGACGGAGATTTGGCAAGAAAGACAACAGTTCAAGACTGACGTCGTTTACTTTGGTTTGGTTCTTGAGAATAAACGACTCTTTGTCATCGGTGGAGGAAACGCGGAAAATGATAAAGATGGAAAAGTGAAATGGAAATGCAGAGACGACGTACGTTATGTTTCAATTCGAAATATCATCAAGAATAAACCGACTGTGTGGAAGATTCATGCAAAACTGCCTCAACCATCTCTGATAATTGCTTACGAGAAATTGTCTTGTTTTATCCCATAGTGCAAAAAACAACAGTGTTTCTTTCATAAATATTAGTATGTGATTTTTTTATATTTCTGTATCCTATCCTCATTCCTCCTCTTTTTATATATCTTGCGGCTCCAAATGCGAATGAAGGAAATAAATTGTATATAATGTTGAATAAAATTGATTTACAGGTGTATAAGCGTTGCGGTATATTTTCAATAGAATTGAGGGTTTTAGCGGCTATGAACGTCTTTCGAATCGATTTTATTCGTTAAAAGAGGTGAATAATAAGCGAATCTGTACCTGCTAACGATTTGTGGTAAAATAAATCACGGTCGACTTAAAATGTACGGTTTTGGTAAACACTAAATAATCACGAATATAATTAGGTTACGGTTAGACACATGTAAAACGAGTATACACAAAATTATTTATTCCTCATTTTTCGTTCAGTTTCTGTTGGCGTTACACCTTTCGTATTGGATAAGATTGATATTATAGGTCATGACAGCTGTATGATGTCACTAAACACTGTGCAGAGGTCGCGATTTGTAGGCTATGATTACTCCAACACTACGCTCTCAGCAACCCACGTCACTGCCCCTTCCATGTTTCCTTATGATCATTTCCATGTCTTCGGAATTCACAGTAACAGTTTTGAGTTCCTGAGATCACACACGTCGATAATGTTACTCGCTGCACGTGATAGGCTGAGAACAACTCAAGTAGCAGTGGAGTCGCACAAATGAGCCCCATGGACTCCATTTGCTGCGATTTGCAGAAGGAAGAGTAACTTCTCCGACTGGTAAAAGTGTCGCCCACTAAGATACTTTTCCCTATGAGTAGTTGTGGGTGATGGGATGCACAACTACAGCACTGAGTAGCTCGATACGCAGGGAACCAGACAGGTCGACGTAGGTAACCCAGTTTCCAAGTGTCTTATCGGATTTCGTTTCTGCTTTTGCGACCAGACTTAACCTCTTATGGGATAACCCGAGGGATAGTAGTTCCAATGTTAAACTATATCTTTCGGCTACCACGGCCACTGGTAGATACGTTACCCAACGTCTTTAGTCTAAGTGACGTCGACCGTACCCTGGGTTCTTCTCCTTGAGACGTCGATTCATCGCTATTTACGATTTTTATTATGGAGTGTCAGTTCAATGATGCTACTTCATAACGAAGACGATTAGCCTCGCCCCCCTTTATCCAGGCTTGGAACCGGAACCACCCTACTAAATGCAGTGGTTGAGTTATAAATATATAGCCTAGGAAAGAAATTTTATAAAGATATCTAAGCGTAACCTAAATGATCATTACCAATTATAATTTATTAGCATTAAGTGTTAAGTCTCATCTTCTGGCTTGCAGAAGCTTTCGGCTCGATCTTTTCTTTCATTGCACTTCATGTACATTGGGAAACATTCCTGTCAATTAAGCCATTTATGAATTGCTCGAATAAGAGTGGCGAGTGTTTACCGGCACATTAAGACTGTCTTCTGCCTTACCTTACTTTTGAACCGGTAAAGAAAGCAACGGCCTTTGATGCCATAAGCTGTCGTTAAACACTGGAACTACTATTTTACTCTGCCACTGCCTTGTTTGGGGTAGTGCCAGTCCCAAGCCCGGATAAAGCAGGAGGGCTACGGCAACGGCATTTGATGCCATAAGCTGTCGTTAAACTGAGGAACTATTAATTGTATTGAACAACAACCTTCACTATCAATTCCATCCACACAAAAAACAGCGAAAACTGTACAATTTTTTTCCAATAATGCCATAAGATGTCGTTAACAGTGGAACTATAACATTGAACAAGGAGGACGTAATGGTCACGAGAGCCACAAGATGTCATTAGGCACTGAGCAGAACTCACGATTTGTATGTTACTTGGGGGAGTGGCGTGACCACAACCCAGTTCTATGCCCTGCGCCTCCCACATCACTGCCTCTGCTACTTTTGTTATAGGCTAAAATGCCTTTCAGTACCATCCATGCCGTTGATGATGTTACTCACATCACGTGGCAGGGTGAGTAAAACTTAGAATTCATTAGAATTCTGTTACGAGCGATGTTACTCAAATGAGCCCCAGTTTCAATTATAATCATAATCCTCAGTGATTTATAGGTGTCTAAGTATAACCAGACTTTATTAATTGAATGGGACGAATAACGACTTACGACTGTCAGGTCCATTGATTCATTTGTTCCCTAAGGTTTTTAATCTAACCAACGTCGGTCTTAGCTTAGGTTCTTATCCGCTGGACTTCATTGCAATTTACGATTATTAGAGCTTCTGCTTAACGAAGATGATTTGTGTTGTCTCTTCCTTTGTCCAGACTGCGAACTGCCACCGCACGACTAAAGACAGTGGAAGGCTTTGCAAACGATTGAATAAAAAGGTTCGATTAATAATAGTTTCCATTGTTTATCGACATTGGTAATGGTTTCAATATTTAGCGACATAGTATGCCTTCAAAAGCCGTTGACGTCGCCCTCCTCCTTTATCCATGCTTGGCACTGGCACTACCCGATTACCGCAGTAGACGGCATTAGCGATAAAGCGAAAATGAAAAGGCAAATGAGTTAAAGATGTGGTAATATTTGAATAAGGGATGGGAGAATTTCTGGCGATTATTCGTAGCTTCCAGCGTTTAATGACATTTAGTGTCCGCCAAAGCCGCTAATGTCAACTTTACACCAGTACACTAATGCAATCAATTTTTGACTGCGATTAGGACACACACACACACACACACACACGTATTCATATTCGAATATTGAAATATTCATTTGCGACAGATTGATAAAAATGAGAATTATACAATAGTAATTCCAATGTTTAACGATTAACGCATCTTATTGAATTAAAGGCCGTTGACATCGCTCTCCTTCTGTATCAAGGCTTCGCACTTGGCGCCACCGGACAAAATGCAGCGGCGGAGTTGAATATTATATTATATATAACCTCTTTAAATCCGATGTAAATGTGTTTAAGCATTGTCTTATGATATTAGGTCGTATTTGTAGGTTGCCTTATGACATTGGACGTTTTTTCTTTCCTTTTGAGCATAAACATTAATTGTCTGAGAACGGGTAAACTGTGTGACTTAATGATATTTCTGTAGCCATCTAGTGAATGAATTTGGATTCGATTTGGAGCTAATTCACTAACGACTCAAGGGGCAGTTAGGCGAACGATACGTAAGCGACCTCAACTTTTAAACCCAGGCGTTTGAAGGTTGACGGAATGCCATTTCCTCGCCTTCCCACTGGCACTGTACAGATGGGGTAATTGTGATACATCGTATTTCGTTAGGGGGCGCAAGTCGGTCAAAAATATCGAAATCTCAGCCATGGTGGAGGTCTGACATCTGAACCTCAGATCTCTAGATTGACGGTCTAATAAAATAGCCAACCATTTACATACAACATGTGGAACCGTCAGTGATCATTTATCGTTGAACTTCCAATTTTAAAAAGGTGTGTATATTTCGTGTACGAAAAGAGGAAAAACCTGTGCATGGAACAACCTCGTGCTATGCAACGAAGCCATAATAGAAACTGTCTTGCGATGAAACTAGATATGGGGTCTGAGATAGAGGGCGTCCGCAAAATTACCTTGGTTGGACCCCTTCCACTCTCTTGTCCACATTTGGCACTAAACTACAACCTAAACCCTTTTGCGGACGTCCTCATACCAATTGAGCACTAAGGCCTAGATTAGACTATGCTTTTGATCATGAGCGGCTAACGGTGTCACGGCGTGGGGTATTTGATATTGGCGTATCCAGCCAAGAGACTCTAATTAGATCTAGCACAATACAGACGAGGCTACCCTTCTCACTTGTGGGCTGACCTTTTGGATATTGACCTGATTGCGACTTGGCTATGGTGATCTATCGATTCATGCTTTATGCATTAGTTACTGATTATTGTCATTATTATTATTATTATTATTATTTTTATTATTATTATCATCATCATCATCATCATCATCATCATTATTGTCATAGTCGTCGCCCAGCATCTAGCGACATCTTGAGGCTGCTATGGCCTTCGACGTTCACTGTAATGTGTTCGATGTCTGGCTTGTTGTTTTGGCGGAGTTCAATATATCTGGGTTCTGTTATGTGATGCTGCTTTATAGCGCAGATGATTAGCATCGCCCTCCTCCTCCACCCCTCCTCTTTTCCTCCTCCTCTTTTTCTTCTCCTCTTTTTCCTCCTCCTCTGTAGCCGGTCTTGAGACTGACACCACCCAACTAAAGGCAGCGGCGGAGTTGCACTCTAAGCTTATATTCAACTACTTTATTATCGAACTTTCTTTCACCAAACATTGGTAGCTGTAAACAAAAGAAATGGGAAAAACAGGGAAATTACATCATATCCCTCATGATTGGCTGCAACATGTACAATTTTGTTCCACCCGTTTCTCTCCCTTTTCTATTTCCATCACTGATCAAACAATAATTCATTCCACGGCTTGGCGTAGTCGATCCACCTCATCTTATGTTTTCCCGGCGCTATGAATCCATAAGCTGAGGAATTTTTCCGACTTGCGACGGTTTTTCTATGCACCGTTACAGAAATTGACATGTCAACAGTAATCGTTCCAATTGAAAGAAAACGAGGAATGTATAACATAACATGTAGTGAAATACATATTTAATAAAACAACGATAAGTAGCAACATAAGCACGAGAAGGAGGAAGAGGACGAGGATGAGGAACCACCTTTTTGCGGTAGCACCATCTTATCATTTTCAGACGACTGTCATTCTCTTCAGAAATTGATAATCCTCTCGTATTTAATATTTAAATTTAAGTTTAAGAACGTTATCTCGTGGCTGCCAGAACGTCGAACTTAGAGTGACTATGTTGTACCAACAGAAAATTAACGAAAATGATACTTATATAAGAACGATGAAAAGCGAGTTAAAGATGTCTAACTGTGGATAATTTTTTATTACATCTTATAACGCCCGAGCCGATAAGAAGGAGGGGGACGTCATGGACCTTTGATGCCTTATGATGTCGTTAAACATTGGAACTACTACAACGCTTGATAATTTGTAATCCAGCTAACGTAAGGTAAGGTCGTGGAAGCCACTATATGTCGTTCAACGCAGAAGATACCATATGAATTTGGAATATTAATGCAAAAATACGAAGATGGGATAAAACCTCAGGTTTTCCCCAAAAAATAAGTATAAGGTCGATGTCAACATCCCTGATCTCAACGACCAACTGTAGCTTATACAACAACTAATATTATAAGGCTTTACATGTAAATCATTTGAACCTCACACTACGTTTTGGTAAAGGTAGTTCGGATTAAACTGCGTTGGCAGCGACAAGATGTCGCTAAGCACTTAATGCCCACCATGTTTTGACTATGCATATGTCCATTTTCAAGAACTTCAGGTAAATCTTCTCAGTTGATTACTTAAAATGTCATTGTTTGGCTCCAGTTATACACCTTTAAATAATTTTGTATGCTGTTATATAATTCTAATAATCGTAAATTGAAGTTAAGTCAGGAGTTGTTTGCTGTAGCAATCATGCGCTGTAACGTAACTGGTCGAAATACATAAAAGTCTCCAGTGAAAAAAACTTGCGTACGAAGATGTCACCTTGCACTCATACCTGCGAATAAAAACAGCTTAATTACACTCTAAATATTAATTTTGTTTTTGTTTTATCAAAATTCATGTCCAAGCCATATCTCTTTCCTTCTTCGTTCAGCATTTGCACTGTGTGCGCCAATCGTTGTTCATCTTCTCTAATCAGGTCAATATCGTCAGAAAAGCAGAGATTATTGATCCTTATGCCGCTGACCGATACTCCATGATTTTCCTTGATCTTGTCCAGTGCTCTTTCTAGGTGGGTGATGAAAACACTCGGTGATATTGGATCACCCTGTCTTGTACCTCTGCTAGTGTCAAACCAAACTCCAGTTTCGCCACACACTCTGACCGCTGCCTTTGCATTGCTGTTGATTTCCTTCAGTAGACGGGTCAATATAATTAATACAAAATGAAAATAGCAAGACGAACGAACTAAAAACAATAACAGAAACTTATGAACAATAAACTTTACATAAATAAGAATTTTAAAGACATCAACGACCACTGTAGCCATAAGATGTCGTTAAACTTTGGAAATAATAATAATTAATAGCCAGACAATAAAAAAAAATCATTAACTCTGCATAAAGGAGAAGGACGATGTCAACGACCTTTGATGCCATAAGATGTCGTTAGCCCGAGGAGAGTGTGTTTTGCCCAATGCGGTCGTCGGCATCTAACAGCCTCTGCCTTGAACACTAATTGAAGTAAAACAGCAGACGTTCTCTACTGCATTGGATCTAATTACTTTCGACTTTTAGTACTACATTACTTAAGCACTTGCGATTCAGCGAAAATACGGAATATATAAAGTTGAACCAACAGATTTAAAGGTGTCCACGCAGATCCCAATATTTTGATGCATCGAGTGTTTAACGATATATTCTGAAGTTGTCAGGGCCTTTAACATTCACTTAGACGGTTGGTTACCTAAATGTGGAAAGAGTAGCAGGGGTTTTGCCATTGTGGACGTCCTCAATTTCCCTTCACCCTGAACGGCAGACTTATATTCTTAAACCCCCATCTTTGCTTTTCGGACTTTCGTATCGCACGGTACAGTCAGACAGCAGAGAATGCTTATCAAAGAAGGCCGCTGATCTTACTATCAAATATATAAACAAGGTCGTCCGTAATAATAATAATAATAATAATAATAATAATAATAATAATAATAATAATAATAATAATAATAATAATAATAAAAACAATAATAATAATCATAAACTTCTAATGCACCGGTGTCTAATGCACAAGGCATCAACCGATGACGCACCTTAGCCAAGCCGCAATCAGGTCAATATCCAGAAGGTCAGTCCACAGGACAGATAGGCAGTCTACGGTGGATAAGCAATTTGAAAAATGTATGTTTTAAGTTGAGAACGAAATGACAAAAGCGACTGAGCAGAACGAACAGACACAGGGAGGGAGTTCCAAAATTTAGGTCCAGCAACTGAAAAAGCCCGTTTACCCAGAACAGATCCAAGGTATGACCAGAGAAAGACAATCAGATGACCTTGATGAATAATGGTAAGTCTTTCGTAGTTGCATTCATCGCAATGCATAGCATTTTGTCTTAGTTTTCAATTAGGGTCTGAACTTCCTTTAGTTCTATATATTTAGTGGACTTTATTTCCGATAATTCAGAAGTAGTTGAGCTTAGTGAGTCAGCAAAAAATAAGAAATTTCAGCAAAGAGATATTTTCATAATTAATTATCCAGTTAATAGATTCCATCGTGGCTGACAACATAGCAGAGTAAACTGGTGAGTTACCTGTTAGTCTTTGAATTTTGCATAATTATATTTAAATTGCTTGTACAGATTTCTTTTTATGTTTTCTTTATATATTTTCTTTTTTTTGCTTTTTATATATTTCGGCCCAATTTATTTCTCACTTTCGTTCAATCTATAGCAAACGCCCTCTCTGCCTTTATTCGGGTAGTGCCAGTCCCAAGCTGGCATAAAGGAGGGAGGAGACGTCAACGGCCTTTGATGCCATAAGATGTCAATAAACATTTCGAACTACCCAGCGATTTGAAGTGTTCGCGTTTAGACACCTTTACATTGCTTTTCTGACTTAATATATTCCTCAATCGATGGTTGCTTCGCTACTTATCGCAACGTAAAGTAATGTAAGGTCGACGTCAACGGCCAACACAGCCACGATGAATATAATAAATTGAAAAATTCCCCATCAAAGATCGTCCTGGTGGCTCAAGTTTTGTCCGGAAGCCGCGCCTTCTACCACCTCCGAGGGAGGGCGTTGGACGGTGGAGCTTTCATGTTCTGCGGACGATATCATCCGTCGTCTGCGATACTGCTCGGTCCAAGAAACTCTGAACACGCTATCATCGGGATAGAAGCTTGTTGGTTATGCTAAGCATGTGTGGTCGAGTCCGCTACTGGCGACACATTTAGTTATCTAAATACTCCTCGCTAAGTGATGGACTTTTTGTTCTTAATGACATTTAACGACATTTAGATTACCTTATTTAGCATCTTTGTGAAGTACATAAATAAAATGAAAAGGTCTACTTACTTACTTAGTACTTCGTCATTCCTGTGAAGGTCTGTACATCGGGCAATGCGGCTTCTCCATTCATCGTCCTGCCTCATCCCACGCCATCTCCAAACACCCAAGGTCATCTCTGATGGTCTCTGGCCAGTTCTTCCTTCTTCCTCCCCTCCTCCTCCGTTTCCCTTCAGGAATCCAATTCATTGCTTGATTGGCTCGCCTATCTCAGTCCATAAGAATTGCATGTCCCATCCATTTCAATCTTCTCGTTCTGATCATATTCTCTAAATCCTCTTGTTTTGTCCTTTCTCTTACAGTTTTATGTACTATCTTATCACGCCACAAATGTGCAGATTTCTTCTCAGCAATATGTGAGTTGCGGCCTCAAATGTTTCCTTGTTTACCACCGTAATTGGCCAAGTTTCTGATCCATATAATAGAGTACTTAAGATAAATAAGATTCATTAAAATGTAAGGATCTTTTTGGACACCTTTAAATGGTTATATCCAACATTATCTATTTCTCAAATTCGTTCAATCGCCAGGCGTAACTCCGCCACTACCTTGTTTATGGGGTAATGCCAGTTCCAGGCCTGGATAAAGGAGGAAGGCGACGTCAACGGCCTTTGATGCCATAAGCTGTCGTTAAACTGTGGAACTACGTAACTAATCGCCAGGCCTGTTTGACACCGTCTAAATATAAACCAAAGTCGACTTCAACGCCTCTAGCAGCCACAAGATGTCGTTAAACAATGGTAAATAACTAAATGATCTGCCAGCGATACTGACCAAAAACCTGTCTTCTTCAGGGTTGATTTTATATAGCGCCGGTGTCTGTTATACGCTGGTCTCACTAACGCAGCTTTTTTGGCGCTGAACAATTTCTGAGATTTACATTTGCAAGTTCATTTCCGTAGGGGTCGTCCATAAAAGACGCACGCCACAATTACGTCCTTACACTCCTAAAAATCATTGAGGAAACCAAAGAGCTTTTCTTGATGTGGGTTATATCCATCGATATTTACCGTATTAGAAGTTAAAAACTGAGACATCGGTTTTTAATTCGTAACAAAATAACAATAATAAACCCATTACATGTTAAAATAAATTACATTTTCAATGAAAACTAACTAAATTCTCCAGAAGAAAACATTTCGTCTTAGTATTTTATTAAAATAGTTTATCCCTCAGTTACCCCCAAATTTTTCACGGGGACCACAGGCGGGGGCCCCCGGACCATACTTTGAGAACTGGCTGCACTACATGGCTAAAACTGTCACTGTTATCCACCAATTAAAACAAAACTGAAGAAGTTCTTACGTTGTTAAAATCGAATTAAAGGTGTCGAAACAGAGTTTTTTAATATTAGCTGGTATGAAAGATGTAAGTTGCTTATGGGGCAATCAATGGCTAGTTAACGCCGATCTTATACTCATTTTTGGGAAAGCCTAACACTGCAAAAATCTTAATTATTACTTTATCGTATTTTTATATAATTGTCCCAAATTTATCCTTAGTATTCTGCCTTCAACGACATCTTGTGACTGACGGGGACTTTTACGATGCTATTACATGTAGTTTACATTTTAGTCTTATATTGTAATCGCTTCGATACAGAGCAGTTAAACGAGTTCACTAGTGTCTTTAACTGAAGAAATTCTTTCGACTAATAATTCAGAGCAGCGAAGCTCAATTACATTTTATCTCCTGGTGTTCAGTGAATTCACTAATATTAGTCTCTGAAATAAAACCTTCTTGTAAGTAACATACAGTAATTAGATTGTCCTGTTTTTGACTTCATGTGGCTGACTAGATGTTAATTTTTCGGAATAACATTGAACAAAATCAGAGCTATATAGCAGTAGTACTTGCAATGTGTAACGACATCTTATGGCATCAAAAGCCATCGACGTCGCCCTCGTACTTTATCCAGGCTTGGGATTGGCACTACCCAAAAACGGCGGAGTTGGATATATTTAACCTTAAAAAAGACTTAGAGGTGTCCAAACAGATACTAATAATTATGTTTTATTCACTCTTTAGCGACAGGGCCTTTAACGCCATATTTCGCTTTCATCTCCAGTTCATTTTAGAAATAATTTGAATTTTTGTAATCCTCTGTTCACCGAGATCTCATGGCATCAGCGGCCGTTGACGTTTATATCATAAATCAGCAATTTTACAAACAAACAATCTTCACATTAAACATTACAGTTTGTTAACACAGTTGCTCTTTAAACTACACTGACACCTTTAAATCGTGTTTAACAGGATGATATATTCCTCATTTTCGTTCATTCGCTATTGAGTTTGCAATGTTTTTCCTCAGGATAACATCGATGCTAACGACCATGACAGCCGTGAGATGTCACTAAACACTGTATGCTATTAGGGAAGTGGGATAACTCCAACGCAGTTCTATGGCCTGAGCCATCCACATACCTACTCCCTCTTCTTTTCATATAGGCTAAAATGGTCGTTCCGTACCAACTCTGGCGCCGTAATGTCCGTTCTTTGGAAAGCTCTGTCTCTGGATCCGACTCTCCCTCTTCCGCGGCTGCGGGATGGGCCACGTCCTGCTGATGGCATTTCTTTTTTACCGACATTAGTTGTTCTCTTTTTGTATGCCTTCTTTACAACGGACGTTATCTTCTTTCCCATTCCACATCTGGCAAATACAGAACTGCGGCCAGTAATCTGAGGCACCAGTCATTCTCAAATTTCTTGAGACAGGAAAGTCTTTAGTGCCGGGAACGGTTAGATCATACAAATTGATTGAGTACCAGCAGCAGCAGCAGCAGCAGCAGCATCAGCAGCAGCAGCATGTTGCAGGCTTAGTATACTTCAGAATTCAGGAACCAGCGGAATTACACAAATGAGTCTCATGGGCTCTATATTCTGCGATTTACAGAAGCTATCCCGACTCGTTTAAACTATTACCACTAAAGGTACACTTTACACTAAGAATCGTTTCAAGTCCCCGGTGATTCACGGCAAAAGTACTGAGTAGCCGGACACATAGGTTTCTGTTTCTATTCGGATTCCCTTTAGCATTTGCGACCGGACTCACCCCGTTTTTCACCATGCTCATCGATTTTGCGTATCAGTAACCATCGATTGATGTTCTGAGCATTACTACAGTGGCGCTATAGAAGTTCTCCAATCAAATTTATTTACTTAAAAGGCAGCAGAGGTTGGAGGAAAATCTTTCTATGAATCAGTGAGGATCCTTTCGGAGGGAACTCTTATATTAGTAGTCGTAGTACCAAGTTTTTAACATTTTCTTATGGCCTTCCGGGCCGTTCTCTTGAGACGCAGTCCGGGGCTCAGAAGAGGACAGAATCTCTTTATCTGGTTCCGAGATATCTTAGGGGCAATTATCTGATGAGACACCGGTCCGTAATTTACGAGGAAAGACCCGCAGTCGAGACCATTCAAACGTGTATTTTGGTCTTCGCTTCTTTCTAATCATAGTTTAAAGACACCTTGTGTTGGCCAAGGCGGTTGACGGCGAGCAAAACCTACTTTTTAGGAAGTATGTCGATGCGCGCTAACCATTGAAAGAAAACGAGCTACATATAATCATTGGGAAAAGCGATTTAAAGGTGTCTAAACAGACCGAAATATTGTTAATAATGTCGAGTTTTTGCGAATCGTAATCTGGAAATTTCAACAGCGCCGCCCAACGAGGCTCATTGACATCAATCTGGAGTTTGGGGTTTGTTTGCAGTTACGCAAAGCCCAGAACGCAGTCAACTTAAGTAGTTTCATCGCAATCTCGATATATATATATATATATATATATATATATATATATATATATATATATATATATATATATATATATATATATATATATATATATATATATATATATATATATATATATATATATATATATATATATATATATATATATATATATATATATATATATATATATATATATATATATATATATATATATATATATATATATATATATATATATATACTTAGTTACAGGGAATGGAACAAGTTTAACTATACATAAAATACTAAAGGTGGTGGCAAAGTACTTATTGGTTATTTATGCCAAAGTTTGTAATGAATTGTTAATTTAGTGTTATATCTACAATAACTAAAAGTGTAAAATTTAATATAATATGGCAGGTATTTATAAATTATTGTTAATTACCAATTTCATGTCTGTTTGAAACTAGAAACGGCATATTCTATTGAAGGTTAACAGGTACTTGTCATATTTTCTCCATGCATGCATGCGTGTATGTTTTTAATTGGTGCATGAACAGTCTAGTGATGGAGGGAGGTGTCTTGGGTGAAGTGATGTCCTAATATTGATTGTTTGAAACGAGGGGTTTATAGCGCGTCTTACGGGTGAGGGAGGGAGGGTAAGTGGAGTCTTGAATCAACAGACCACGTGAACTTATGTACTCTAGTTTATGCCAGGGCGTTCGTTGTTTGTTGGTAAATAGGATATTGAAAAGGTTGAGAAATTGAGTTTAAAATTTCTCAGTTCTTTTATACATGGAGTTTTGTTTCTTGTCAGTAGTACAGTAGTAATTGGACCAGTGGTCCTGCATAACTTCCGTCGCTGGATGGTCGTTGGAGCTGAGGATTTTTCACCCAACTTTGAGCGAGTTGTGCAGCAGACGGTCGTGGAAGGGCATTTCCCCACACTCATTTTCGAGGGTCAAAATTAATGGGAGTACCCTTGGCTGCACCACATATTATCCCTGATGCCTCGGACTGTATATCCTGAAGTCTCTTCAGTTGGAACTTGCATGTTGCTGAGTAACCTGCATCCCATAATCCAGTACAGACCTGATGAGGAATCTGTATATGGAGAGAAGAACTCTTTGAGGCACCCCATCTGTAACCAATTCATACAAAATCTCGTCTTAGTAATGGTCACCTAACGCTGATGAAAATAGCAGAAAGTAACTGGGGATGTATGTGTAGTTGCATCAAGGGCCGTTGTTGTCGCCCTCCTCCATTATACTGGCTTGGGACTGGCACTACCAAGCTTGGTTAAAGGAGGAGGGCGACGCAGTGCAGGAGTCGTAATAGTAGTTTCTATTATTTAAAGACATCTTATGGCATCAAAGGCCGTTGACGGAATCGGGAAATTTTGTACAGCTATCACTGTTAGGCATTAATTAATAGCTTGTAATATATAATGAGATCTTGGGGCTGCCAGGGCCTTTTACTTAAGACCTTCCTCACGCTTGACCTTTGGCATTGTGTCGAAAATACCTTCGATTATATACGCAGTGAAATAAAAGTAGTGTGCATGAAATTGCCATATTTTTAATGGGTCTTAGATAAGAATTTCATTTGCATGATTGAGTGTGTTGGTTATTAATTTGTAAAAACGTTGTTATTCTTTGCAGTTGGCATGCATTTGCAAATTACTGATTGCTGGAGGTGTCTGTAAAATAAATATAGAAGCAAATTAGTTTTGGTGAGCCGCGGATGAGTGAGCTTTAAATGCTTGACTGTGTCTGCTGTAGTAGGTAGGTAATGCATTGTCTTTGAAAAGGTTCTTGGATACTAAAGTTGATTGATTGTCAAGGCCTAGTCCAATAAATAACCAGAAAACAATAGTTGATTTTGTCACAAAAGAAAGTTAAGTGAATAATCTACACAGATGAAAGGTTCAATAATCTCAGAAAATGCTTAACTACATGTTGATATTTACGAAGTTTGTAATTCTGTATATACCAGTATATGATATTATGTACCTAACGAATCTCTGCACCCATGACTATCTAATTCAGGAAGAAAGTAACTTTTAACATAATATCTTCCGTAAGTAATGCACAGTCTTTGCTAAGCCACTTAAATGTTGATACATAAGTAGCAGCATTGAGATAGCCGTAAGATGTCGTTAAACTCTGGAAACTACTAGTTCCTGTCACTAATTCATAGCGAAGATGATTAGCATCGCCCTCCTCATTTATCCGGGCTTCAGACTGGCACCACCCGACTAAAGGCCGGACTTTCTTAAAGAACTTTTTATTACTAGTATTTAAAATTATTATCCATGAAAATATAGCAGCATGGTGTAAAACAGTGGGATCACAGTCTGATAATATGTCACGACATTTCTTGTTTTTAACGACATCTTCTGGCTGCAAGAGTCGTTTACACCGACGTTTCCCGTGTATTATATGGGGTTTACGGACAACCTAGAGGCTGTGCAAAATTGAAGTATATATTTCGTTGAATAAATCGATTTAAAGGTGTCCAAGCAGAACCTGATATTTTAGAGCATCGACATCGTTTGGCTGCCAGGGCCGAAGACTTCAGCCTAATTTTGAACACAAAAAGCACATTTCGTGCCAAACGTTTAATTCTTGCTTTTAACCTAACGATTGAACAAAATTGAGGAATGTATAACTGTGGAAAAAGCGATTTAATTGTCACGTGCTTCCTAGCGATTGGTTGTAGTTTCTATCTAGCGACGTTGTATCATAACAACGATGGTTAGCGTCGCCCTTCTCATTAATCCAAGGGTGGACTGGCACCACTTGATTAAAGACAGAGGCAGAGTGATTAGTTTACAGAGTTAAGCGACATCTTACGGCTGACAGGGCCGTTGACATCGATGGGAAAGTTTCTACAGCTCTCACGTTTGAACTCGTGATTAGTTTTACCCATGCTTTGGACTGGATGTATTTTCAAAAGGTGTGCATTTTTGTATAACTTTAACTAACTGCAGTAAATATATGCAGCAGTCGATACTGATGCTAAAATATGAGACCCCGACTAAACACCTTTAGATAACTCTATTGACGTTATATACTTCTCAATTTTGTTCCACATGTGGCACAAATTATATGCCCCTGCCGTGTTTTGGTAGTGCCAGTCCCAACCCTGGATAAAGGAGGAGGAGGGAGACGTCAACGGCCTTTGATGCCATAAGATGTCGTTAAACATTGGAACTACTACTATCACTATGCCATTGTTGCTGGCCTATGGTATTGGGGAAAGTCGATTCCAACGACCGTAAGATGTCGTTGAACGATGGTGACTAAATAACTCATCTGGAAGTGAAATTGACCAAAAACAGGTGGCATTTACAGGGTTGATTTTTATATAGCGCCGGCGAATATTAATACACTGGTCTACCTGACGCAGCTTTTGTGTGGCGCTGAATGATTTATGAGAGTTAGCTTTACATGTTCAGTTATTTATAATCATCCATAAAGGTCTCCCAACTAAGTTACTTACTCTAAACAACCCACCCCTACTCCTTGTCCGCATTTAGGATTGCCCACCTCATCCCCGTTGCGGACGTCAGCAATCCAGCGGAGTTCTAAGACCTGGATAAGGCTACTCTGTTGATATTGCGGGGCTAACCGTGCTATGGAGTGGGGTACTTACTTCGTAGATGCCGAGTCCGGCGCGGGACTCTCAATAGATCCAACGCCATGCAGACTGCTGTCTGACTGAAGTTGGTTTAGAAGGCATAGCTGCATGTAGCGGATTTAGATGACGACGGCCTCACTGCGCTTAACTCCCTCGCTTTCGGTGGCTCATCCCTCCCGACTATGCGGACGTCCTTAATTGACGATTCCGTACATTGTTCAGTTTAGTTCAATCGCTAATACAACGCAGTTTTACGCAGTTAGAGTTAAATAGATGTCAAAGGCCCTGCCAGCCACAAGATGTCGTTAAATACTTTATTCTATCGAAAATTTTCAGGTTACATTTAGACACCTTTAAATCGCTTAACAGTTCATTATATATTCGTAGTTTTCGTTTGATCAAAAATGAAACCCAGTACTTCGTAGTTGACGTGAAGAAAACTCGTCTTTAACGGCTCTCGAGGCAACAAGATGTCATTAAGTAAAAAATACTGTTGCAAAATAATCAGCTGTATTAGATTATAAGATACTTTTAAAACCTGTCGCTCTCTTGCTGTGCATTTCATTTCCACTTAATTAACCCCGCCACTGCCTATAATCGGGTGGTGCTAGTCCTAAGCCTGGATTAAGGAGGAAGGCGACGCTAATCATCTTCAGTACGATACAATCGCTAAACAGAAACTACCCAAATTAAACCAGACCTCGAACACCAATTGAAAGACGGAAGATTCAAACAATTGAAATTCAAAGAAAATTACCAAAGAGACTTCATTAATTGTTGTTGTCAACGGCCTTTGATCTCTTGGACCAACGTAAAACCTTAGATCTCACTGAAACGCCGCGTTGGCTTCACCGCATCAGAGTTTAGGAATGATGCATGGGCAGATATCTTGCCGTAAGATGTCGTAAGATAATAATAGTCTTCGTTATCACACCGCGTGGTTAAGCAGAAACTACTACAATTCGCTCGTAAGAATCGAGAGAGGCACAAGATGTCGGTAAACACTGGAACTACTACTACTACTACTATTCCCAATCAGGGGCTTTCACATGCCTAGCAGTGAAAAAATGCTACAAAAATGTTTTCCTACTGACGTCAACGGCCTTTGATGCATAAGAAGTCGTTTATCTTAGGGGCAATTATCCGATGAGGAAAGCGGTCCATAATTTGCTAGGAAACACATGGCTGCCAAGGCCTTTGACATAGACCCAAAATAGATTCGAAATTAACCTAGGGGCGGTTGAGAAATGCGCAACATGTAATGTCCGGAAAAGCGATTTAAAGGTGTTTCAACACAGCCGAACATATTATTAGTAAAATCAATTGTCTTACGAAATACTGGTCTATAATTTACACGGAAGGAACCACAGATATGACCAGTCAAACGGTTATTTCAGTCTTCGCTTGTGCAGCACTCCTCATTGTGGCTGCCGAGGCCATTGACCTTGACCCCAACTTAGGTAGAAAACAGGACCACGTAGATTTGAGCGATTTGTTCCAATGTTTAGCGATATCTTATGGCATCAAAAGCCCTTCACGTCGCCCTCCTCCTTTATCCAGGCTTGGGACTGGCACTACCCCTAAACAAGGCATTGGCGGAGTTAATTTGAACGATTGGACAAACAAGCTACTTACAGCTATGGCAGAGGCGATTGAATGGTATCTAAAAACAGCCTAATAGATGAGTTGTAGTATTCATTGTTTTAACAAATATTATGTTTATAAGGATCATTGGCATTGACCTCACCTTACTCCATATTTAATTCTGAAAAATGAAGTTCGGAGTTTCAGAACTCAAATTTGACTTTCAGAGTTAAAGCAAATTACGTAAAAGCCACAATGTCCAATATCCAGTTAACTCAATATAAGAAACGGTCATTCAATGCATCGAGATATTACGGATGACACATTTTAAGAACCTCACGCATGATTCCCTAACACTAAACGGAATAATATATTTGACTGAGAGTAATGAAGATGTTACAACAGGCATTGGTGAGACAAAGCCGCTGATTACGGCATTGGTGGTTGTAAGAAGTTGTCAAACTATGGATGTCTTCAAACGGCGGCTTTTAGACACCTTCGAGCGTTTCTTCCAACTTTATGATAAACATATTCCTCAATTTCATTCAAGTTGATGTTCAAAGAACATTTTAAGGCCAGAAAAAAGCATTAGAAACATCCATAAAGTACGACTGAAAACATCATGGAACCCGAACTCAAAAGTAGTAAGGATAAAATTAAGATCAATTGACTGAAAATAAAAAAAAAAACTTTAAACTCGTCAACGGTCAGAGTAGCCACATGATGCTGTTAAACCTCGGATCAGTCACTCAGCCAGTTAGTCAGTCAGTCAGTCAGTCAGTCAATCGCAAGTAGGAATCAAAAGTTAGAGTAACGTTTGGCGTCAACCTACGTCGCAGTCACAAGATGTCGTTAAGCGTTTGAAACTACTGCTAATAATCGCCTAGTGTTGGACACCTTTAAATAGCTTTTTACGTTTCCATTTAAAACTCATTTTCCTTCAACTGATAGATACCGTTTAAATCAGCTCAAGGAAAGGTCTGTGGAAGGCATGTCTTTTAAACTGAATATTAAATACTTATTGTAATGCAATAGGATCGTTGTTGAAGAGGAATTAGCGGCAAACATAATTATGATTTCAAACCAAGAACTTTACTTTCCGACTTTAATATAGAATAAGGTAAGTTCGTGCAAAAACGTGGTCTGACAGTAAAGCGTTTAGCCAATGATCGTGCGGTTACGGGTTCGACTGCGTGTAACGACCAGTGAAAGTTGTTTGCGCACACCGTGCATCTCTCGCCAAGCAGCATACTTTGTTACCAGCGTAAGCTGGGAAATAAACGCAAGTCCTGCGATGCACTGGCCTCGTGTCCAGGACTTTGGATCCATCCATTGCCGGTTCAAAGGCCTAAAAGAAAAGGAGATGAGCGCCTTCCCTTCATCTCACTTGTGGGATCATATGGGATACTTTACTTATCTTTTTCACTCACTAAGGCAAGGTCGATGCTGATGATGGTCCTGAAATCCATGAGAAGTCGTTTTAAAGATTTAAAGTTGTCTTCGCTTAGACACCTTTAACTTCGTTTTGCTGACGTTATATCCCTCACTCTCGTTTAATTGCTCGGGAGCTTCTCATCTGAAAAGTTGGTTAGCATTGGTGAGAGTAACTTGGTTTTGTTCCTCGTTAACCAATGCATTAAAAACAATGTTATGTAACCAGTGACATGAATGTTTTTCTCTTAATGTCCTCCTCCTCCTCTTCCTCTTCCTCCACCTCCTGCTCCACCTCATCCTCCTCTTCCTGCTCTTCCTGCTCCTTCTCCTCCTCATAAATTCCTTTGATGTCGATCACCACCCGATTATGGCAATGGTGGAGTTTAATTACACTGGCCAACAGAAAAATTTTTTTTCTTGTTGCCTTCGGTTTTAGACCTGTTCTTGGGGCAATTTTGGGCGCTGATTCAGAAAATGTCATTGGATTGAGTGCATCAGGTCTAGTTTCTGAGATATCGTCGATTTTGTAAAGAAAACCCAGTCCACTCTTTAAACGATGTCTTTGGCAAAACTAAAATGTCATAATAAGCTTTATTTATGGCTAATTATAATTCTTGCTGATTCATATAATACCTACATCCTTATAATGTAAAATCAGCATATCTGGCCGCGTGCTGAGATATTGCTGATTCAACGAAATAACTATTCCGTAGCCTACAGCTTACTCAGCACTAAATTCATGGCCTCATTTAGAATTTATTTGTGCTTATACAGCGTTTCATGGTTTCGAACTATGTAAATAGATTATGCTGAAGTCAGCATTTATAGCCTATATAAACCGCCTCCTGAAAGCTAGAGCAGCCGCAGTCATCTTAGGGCATATTAAGAGTTGGTCGCAAGAACAATCTGTGAATGTGAGCATTAAATAACTACATGTTCTTACTATTTTTTAGGTTAGTCATTTAATTCCTCAGATGCGAACATCCTTAAGGTTATGGCTACTTCCAGACGGAGCTGCATTAACCATCCAGACATATTCTGCTACATTTGTGGGGAATACACACTAAAAGCAAACAGGAAACCGATTTCTGAGTTTGTAAAAAGAGCATATGTAGGTTATTTTGGTGTCAAACTTGGAGATCAAGATAAGCAATGGGCTCCTCATACAGTATGCAAAACTTGTATTGAACAATTGCGCCACTGGACAATTGGAAAGAGAAGCTGTCTGAAATTTGGTGTACCGATGGTTTGGAGGGAACAGATAAACCACTTTGACGACTGTTACTTTTGTATGGTTAATATCATAGGCATCAATCGAAATAATCGTCACAAGTTGTCTTACCCTGATATACCTTCAGCCAGGAGACCTGTTCCGCATTCGGATATTGTACCAGTTCCACCTTTTCGCGAACTACCTCAGCTCTCAGACGATGACACTTGCATGTCCAATATCGGACAAGATGACGAAAGTGAAGAAAGTGGGGGCAGTGACAGTGATTTCCAATCAACTTCACACAGTGAACGTTTTGACCAAAAAGAGTTGATTGATCTGATCAGGGTCTTAAATCTTTCCAAAGAGTCCTCTGAATTGCTTGCGTCCAGACTAAAGGAAAAGAATGCACTTCAGCCTGGAACGAAAATTACAATTTATAGAAACAGAGAAAAGGATTTGAGGCCATTCTTTACCGAAGACAACAACCTAGTATTCTGTAATGACATCAGCAACTTATTGAAGAAAATTGGTCTGTCGGATTACAGCCCAGATGAGTGGCGTCTTTTTATCGACAGTTCAAAACGTAGTCTGAAATGTGTGCTTTTAAATAACGGCAACAAATTTGGTTCTATTCCAATCGGTCACTCCACCAGGATGAAAGAAGAGTACAATGCCATCTCTTTAGTACTGGAAAAGATAAAATACAAAGAACATCAATGGGTAATTTGTGTAGACTTGAAGATGGTAAATTTCCTCCTCGGTCAACAAAGTGGCTACACAAAGTATCCCTGCTTTTTGTGTCTTTGGGACAGTAGAGCCAAGCATGAACATTGGACAAGAAAAGATTGGCCTTCGAGGAAAGACATGGTGTTTGGAGCTCAAAAATCAAGGAATCTTTGGTGGCACGAGATAGGATCATACTGCCACCACTACATATAAAGCTAGGCCTGATGAAACAATTTGTCAGGGCTTTGAATAAAGAAGGTTCATGCTTCGAATACATAGTACACAAGTTACCAGGAATTACAATGGAAAAATTGAAGGCTGGAATCTTCGATGGTCCACAGATCAGGCAACTTATGAATGACCCACTTTTCATACCATCAATGAATGAAATCGAATCTTGTGCCTGGTCTTCCTTTGTTCTTGTAACTAAAAATTTTCTTGGCAACAAGAAGGCAGACAATTATGCACAACTAGTAGAGGATATGCTTGTTCATTTCAACAAGCTTGGCTGCAACATGAGCATTAAAGTCCATTATCTCCACAGTCACTTAGATCGCTTTCCAGAGAATCTTGGTGACTTCAGCGAAGAGCAAGGTGAAAGATTTCACCAAGACATCAAAACAATGGAAAATCGATATCAAGGAAGATGGGATGCACACATGATGGCAGACTATTGCTGGAATATTATGCGCGATTGTTCCGGCAGATGCCACACTCGGAAATCGTACAAAAGGAGCTTCTTCGGTGTCGAATGACTTGAAATTTTTATAACAAACTTGTTCTGTTTGGTATCATATAAGTACAGTTTCAGGTACTACCATTTTCTTTTAAGTATTTGTATTATTATGTTTATTTAGTGTATCACATAATAAATTGAGCACTACATAATTATAGCTATAGCCTTATGTTTTATGGGCGAGCAGAGGCAAGGACTGGTATATGGCATAATGTTCTATATCTCGAAAACTAGACCTGCTGGGGGAAAACTGGTGCCTTTTCTGGAATCAGCAGGTCAAATATACCCAGAAACAGTTCTAACATTTGAGGCAACAAATTATGTGTTGGCCAGTGTTAGCGATTGAAGGTAAATGATGAATATAATAACAAGGTCTGACAAACGATTTTAAATTATATCACAGAGTCCAATGCAATTAGTAACATCGAGTGTTCAACGACGACAACTCGTGGTTGCCAGAGGTTGTCGTGGTCGACCCACCTCACAACTTATGGCTGCTCCAGGATTCCTTGTGTAGCGGGGCCAAAGCATTTCCCGAAGGGCGCCATATTCTGGCCGTCCACCATGAAACTTCTGCTGGAAAACATCAACAGCAGTTGAAAAGTAATGAGGAATGAAATACGTAACGGTGGAAAAAGCAACTTGAAGACTTAAAAACATCTTGTCTTTAATTTAACAACTTCTTGTGCCTGCCAGAGTGGTCACTGACCTCACAATAACCTTTAAACTCATCTCACACAAATATCATACTACGTGTACTTGAGTAGTAGTTCCGATGTTTAACGACATCTGATGCCATTAAAGGTCTCCTCTTTATCGAAGCTTAGGACTGGCACTACACGAATAAAGCCAGTGTCGGCGTTTGTTTGAGTGTAATTTGACGAAAAAACTGATCTAAGCTGTTGAACGCTGTCTTATATATATCATCGGTTGCCATTGTTTTAAAGGTGTCTAAGTTGAGCATTGCTTTATTCATTGTTTAACGACATCTTATGTCTCCAGGGGCCTTATGCATGAAAAGGATGTAACTTCTAGTCCCAGACTAAATTCGGCTTACGCCCGACTAGTGATTTAATTCGGTCTGAAGGAAGTGGTCTTACCCCACTCCCATGACTTAGCGCTAGTCCACTTCTCAAGCAGGCGTAGGTGGGCTAGTCTTGACTTAATGATTGAAAACAAAACGACAAAAAATTCTAACATGATCTGGTAAATGTGATTCAACAGGAGTGGTAGAATGGAACAGGCAGCCCGTGCGACGCAGGAGAGAGGTTTATGGAGACAGGTCATCCATTGTTCCGCCGAGTTTGAAATAGCGAATTGATGACGACCAAAGCGAGTTTCTGTTCAATGATGCTGTGTAATAAAGAAGACCACCTGCGTTGCCCTTCTCTTTTATCCAGGCCTCGAACTGGCACCACTCGACTAAAGGCAGTGAAAGAGTTTGCAAGCGATTGAACGAAAATGTGCGATTGGTAGTAGTTTCCGTTATTTAACGACATCTTGTGGCTGCCAGGACCGTTGACTTCGACCATTTCTTACCTTGATTCAGCGATATGGAACAAAAAGTTAGTTTCCAATGTTGAACGACATCTTATGGCATCAAAGGCCGTTGACGTCGCCCTCCTCCTTTATCCAGGCTTGGGACTGGCGCTACCCCAAACAAGGCAGTGGTGGAGTTTCGAAGCTTGACGCTAACAAAATGAGATATACATGCCGTTGCGATTGAACGAAAAAGAGGAATATGTAATGTAGAAAAGAGCTATTAGAAATTCCACAACTGTGACCTTATATTAGTAACATTATTACTGACGTGACCTTACAGGTGTGGTATGTTCGACAATATATAATTATTGTGCGCTTTTCATGAAACTCACGTAGGCGGCATAATTACCTCTCAAAACTCTCCCCATCTCGAGAACAACTCATCTCTTCAAACATTGCCCTCTTGGCTTTCGAATCGATTTGGTGTGGCGGCCATTGACTGAGGTCTTGAGCATTATTATAGTGGCGCTATAGAAGCATTATTACTTATTATTATCAAACACGGCAATGTGGCAATCTAGTGTCAGCGAGTGAGAGCACACAAAAGACAGCCAGTGAATCTTACATTATCTCATTTTTTACGACATCATGTGGCTGTCTTGAGCCGTTGGCATCGACTTTCGCTTCTAATGCTTAAAGGAAGAAAAGGAGAGTTATGAAATGAATAAAATGAGGCATATAAAACGTTAACTAAACGGATTTAAAGGTGTCTAAGAGATCCCAATATTTTGAGTTTAGGGACATTTTATGGCACTTCGACTTTCGCTTGTATCTTTGCTACAATACTGCCAGCGAACTGAACTGAACTATAGAATAAGTACTCCAACTGTACACTGCCAGTGTGAAGGCGAGGAAGTGGCATTCCGCAAGCTGTTATATGCCGAGGCTAAAAGGTTGAAGTCGCTTACACTTCGTACACACGAGACGATAATAACTACATGAGGTCACATTTACTCGTTCTCAGACTCAGACACTTAATCTTAGACACTTAGACACTAGAAAAGAAAAAAAGAAACTTTCAATTCAATCCTAATAACACGACCCCATGATTAGACACCTTTAAATCTCTTTTTAGATGGTATATAAATTTCTTTATCGTTCTTTCGCTGTGAATGCAACTCCGCCACTGCCTTGTTTGGGGCAGTGCCAGACCCAAGCCTGGATAAAGGAGGAGGGCGACGGCAACGGCCTTTGATGCCATAAGCTGTCGTTAAACTGAGGAAGTAATTACTGCTAATATTTTAACTGCTAAATATAGACCAGGCAGATCTTGTTGACCGTGACAACCTTAAGATGTCACTTAACACTGTGCAGAAACCGCGATTTGTATGCTACTTGGTGGAGTGGGGTGACTTCAACCAAGTTCTATGCCCTAAGCCACCCACATCACTTCCCCTGCTACTTTTGAAATAGGCTAAAATGCCGTTCCGTCTAAATAAGGAAGAGTCAGTATTTGTCGCTTCCTTATTTAAGGGAGGAAACGCTGTAAAGCTCTTTCTCTCGGCACCCGACTCTGCCTCTTCCGCGGTCGCCTGATTGGCAGCGTTCTAAGGTTGACCTTTCCAGAGCAGAAATCATTCGATGTCTGTCTGCCTAACTTTTGGATCTTGAAATGGAGCCGAGCCCCGTGACATAGTTTCGTTGGGCCCTGTAGAAATCTCGAGATTACGATTACTATTTTACCAGCAATAGTCGTTCCCTGTTTCTGTGTCTACTTCATTATGGGCTTTATCTTCATTCCATTCCATACCTCCCAACCCTGGAACGAACGCCATTAATCTGAGACAGCAGTAGAGGAACATAGTGAGAATGGCTTCGGACACCTACGGGTGTTGAGCCCATGGTATACGATGATGATGATGGTGATGATGATGGTGATGGTGATGATGATGATGGTGATGATGATGATGGTGGTGGTGGTGGTGGTGGTGGTGATGATGATGATGATGATGATGATGATAATGCTGGTGATGATGATGATGCTGGTGGTGGTGGTGGTGGTGATGATGATGATGATGATGATGATGATGATGATGATGATGATGATGATGATGATGATGATGACCGTACCTCGAGTTCTTTTCCTCCAGTCGTCGATTCATCGCAAGTTACAATTATAATAAAGTAGTTTCTGCTTAACGACCCAGTGTCGTAACGAAGATGATTTGCGTGGCACTCCTCCTTTATCCAGGCTTCGAACTGGCTCCACCCGAAGACTTTGCAACCGATTGATTGTTGACCGATATATTTGGCTGCCGTGACCGTTGACGTCGACCTTACTTTGCTATGTCTAGCCGAACTAATACTAATTTGCACTTTTCTGTGAAGGGCTTATGAAGCAAAAATTAACTGTTTCAAAAAGGTGTCTAATTTCACCAGAAGTTTCCTCGCACTCATTAAGAGCGAAGACCTGCGGAAAATATCAGCCTAATTGGATGCTTAATACATTAAAATGTTATGTAATCAGGGCATGTATTGAGTGGCGATATAGTTGCACAAAGATGAGGCTGGTACGCTGATTGGATACGAAACTGTTAATGAAAAGATGATGTTTGTATGAATCAGTGACAAACCATGCAACGTCACTGTGGTTCAATTATATGGACCTTCAAGGACTGCCACTGAGGAAGACAGCGAGGGCTTCTATGACGAGCTGTAAAGGGTCGTTAAACGGGTTTCGAGAGGAGAATATATTAGTTATGTTGGGCGACTTTAAATTCAAAGGTAGGAGCCAGAGAACCGAGCTTCGTGACACATGTAGTAGGACCATATGAGTTGGCAGAGGTCAATGATGCTGGTCACAGACTGGAAGATTTCTGTGCTGAAGACGAGTTAACGTTAATGAACATGTGGTTCAAACATCATCCAAGACGACGGTATACGTAGACTTCTCCTGATGGACACACGACAACCCTAACTGACTTCATAATGATCAGGCAACGATGGAAAACTAATGTGTTGAACTGTAAAACATATCTTGGGGAAGACTGTGACTCGGATCTTCAATTGTTGGTGGCAAATGTGGGAAGAAAAGCCAGGCATCAGTCCCTGAATCTAGAAGAATTTAAAGATGAGAAGTTAGCGAAATATGAAGTCGTCATTGCAATGGATTCGACGCTTTGAACGCAGGACATGATTGAAAGAACGCTGGAGGAGCTGTAATCTGCGTTACGCTTAGACACCTTAAAATTGTGTTTTACAGGGTTATATATAAATCATTTTCGTTCAATCGATGTTAAAACTGCGCCATTGCCTTCTTTCGGGGTAGTGCCAGTCCCAAGCCTGGATAAAGGAGGAGGGAGACGGCAACGGCCTTTGATGCCATAAGATGTCGTTAAACTGAGGAACTACTAATCGATGTTAATATTTCAAAGTTGATGTGTTGGATGAAGACAATTTTAAAGGCAATGACAGCCGTAAGATGTCACTAAACACTGTGCAGAGGCCGCGATTGTATGCTACTTGGTTGGGCTGGGGTGACAAAAACATAGACAAATAAATTTAGCAATTTTCATTTCATTTATCCGTTAGATTGAATGTCTGCAGTTTGGCTCCTAAAACAACTAATTTTAAAGTTTTCTAACATCCAGTGTTCACCGACATCTTTTGGCTGACAGGGCGTTGACGTCGACTTTACCTTCTATTCCATTCAGATCCTTGAAGCTTTTGATTCCCAGTGGCGGAGTTAACTATTATCTCTTCCAAAGTTTAACGAAGTCTTATGGCCGTCGACGTCTTTTAAATTCTCATTTAGTTACAGTTTATTGTTCATAATTTTCTGTTGATGTTTTTTGTTTGTCAGTCTTATTATTTTCATTTCGTATTCCGCTGGTTTTCTGATGTGTCTTGTAGTGTCTTGATGTTCTGTGGAGGCCGGAAGCAGATGATGGGGATCAGGCAACGGTCTTTACGTTACACCCAGACGCCACAAGACACGCCAGAAAACCCAAATAGAGTAATGTAATTATAAAGTTTGAAGAAGCGATATATAGGTGTCTAAACAAAACCTAATACTAATTACTAGCATCGAAATTTTAATAACATCTTCCTGAGGTCAAGGCCGTTTACTTCGAACTTTCCCCACATTTGCTTTCTGAGTTACACAAGTTTGCGATTGTAGTAGTTCCAGTGTTTAACGACAGCTTATGGCATCAAAGGCCGTTGCCGTCGCCCTCCTCCTTTATTCAGGCTTGGGACTGGCACTACCCCCAAACAAGGCAGTGGCGGAATTAATATAAGTTTGCGATTGAACGAAAATAAGGTATATATAACACTCAACTAAAGTGATTTAAAGGTGTCTAAGAGTAATTCAATATTATTAATAGAATCGAGAGTTTTACGACTTATGGCTGCCAGGGCCCCGATATCTATGATACCTTAAGTTTTTAGTCTAATCTGACACTCGTATTTGAGAAAAGCGAGGCACTAACTACGTTGAAAAAGCGAATTAAAGGCTTCGAAACTATTAATGTAGGCAATTATTATCAGTTATTAGTAGCACCCAGTATCTAAGGACTTCTTACGGCTGCCAGGGCTGTTGACATCGACCTTGAACCTTTATATTACCGCCTTTCTATACATTTTATTTGTTAGAAGAGATGAATTACAACGGAACCAATACCCGCTAACGATTTGTTGTAAACTGATTTACGGTCGACGCCAAATATCAGCCGTGTGCGATTTTGCTAAACGCGCTGTACTACAACTAATATGTTACGCTTAGACACCTTTAAATCGTTTCTTTACAAATCTATATATTCGTTATTTTCCCGAAATGGCTGTTTCGAGTTAATAAGAGCTGTAGCCGTAAAGGTCGATGTTTACGGCCAAGAGAGCCGTAAGATGTCACCAAACGCCGAGCATCAGTAGCGATTTGTATGATATTCATGGAGCGGAGTTGGCTCCAAAATCGGTTTATGCTCCGAGTCACCCACTTCCCTGCATCTGCTTTCAGTTTATACGCTAAAATGGCCGCTACGGAACATCTCTGGGACATAATGTCCTAACTTTCAAATGAAGATTTAGGATTGGTCGCTTCCTTAAGGGAGGCAGCAGTGTAAAGCTCATTTTAGGGATCAGACTCTACCTCCTCCACGGCCCCGGATGGACAACGTCCAGAGGATGGCCTTTGCTCAGAAGAGGATTGCTGCCATAATCAGCAACAGTCGTTCCCATTCTGCGTTCTTTCTTTACTATTGGTTTTCTGATCACAACCTCTCTACATCTCGTAACTCTGAAACTACCGCCATAAATCTGTTACACCAGCGATTCTCTAAGTTCCTTATCAAAAGTCACTGAGTCTTTCTTGCAGAGCACAGCTAGATAACACTCGTCGCTGATGTTGCTTAGAATTCAGGTACAAACGGGATTACACAATGGGTTCCATGTGCTATGATTTGCCTGGTATTATTCAGTGCTTAATGACATCTGGTGGCCGCAAGAGCCGCTAACGTCGACTTTACCCTTCAAGGAGTGTAAGCGTGATCTAATAGTAATAGAATCGAACGTTTAACAGCTTCCAGCTGCCAGGGCTGCTGTTGATTTCTACCTAAAGTACATTCATCACAATTTACGAATATTCTAAAGTAGTTTCTATTTAACGACCCCGTGTTACAACGAAGATGCTTCACGTCCCCCTCCTCTTTTATCCAGGCTTCGAACTGGCACCACCCACTTAAAGGCAGTGGAAGAGTTGCCAAGCGATTGAATCAAAACTCGTGATTAGTAGTGGTTTTGATTGTTAAATGATAGGCCGTTTAATTCAACCTTTGCATTTAAACATGTGAAATAGTAGTTCCACTGTTTAACGACATCTTATGTCATCAAAGGCCGTTGCCGCCTCCCTCCTCCTTTATCCAGGCTTGGGACTGGCACTACCCTCAAACAAGGCAGTGGCGGAGTTCAAACATGAAATATGTATATATAACATAAATTATAATATTAAAAGAAAGTGATTTAAGGGTGTCTAAGCGTAACCTAATATTATTAATAGAATCCCGAGTTTAACGACTTATGACTGCCACTGTCTGAGTAAAACCTACAGTTCAGGTAGCACCTTGATTACTAAACACTCCAAATGCTCCGATTTGCGGAAGGAATGGTAGCTTTCCCGACTGGTTAAAACTGTCTATCACTAAAGATACACTTCTCCATAAAAAGTTTCATGTCCTGGGGTTTCAAAGCTGCAATACTCAATAGCACGACATGAGGCTTATAGGGAGGTCTAGGTAGGTAACTTAGATTCCGCGTAAGTAGCCTGATTCCGTGGCTTCTGTGGTTTTCCTTTCGGCACTTGCGATCGGACTCACCCTATTTGCACATCGAGTTTTCTTTGGAGTGACCATCGTTTGATGTCTTGAGAATTAACACAGAGGCGCTATAGAACTTTTCCCATTAAATTCATTTAGATTAGCTAAATGCACCAGAGGTTGGAGGAAATACGTTGAGGGGATACTTTCCTGAGGCATTGTTACACATAGTGATCGCAGCGTCCTGTATTTAACAACTTCCTATATCCATCAGGGCCGTTATTGTCGACCGCACCTAACACTGACGACAGTAAGGGATGTATGTGTAGTTGCTGTTTAGCGACGCTGTATCATACGAAGATGAATAGCGTCGACTTGATCCTTGATCCAGGCTTCCAACTGGAACCACCCGACTAAAGGTAGTGGAAAAGTTTGCAAGCGATTGAATGATAATGTGCCATTAGTAGTAGTTTCCATTGTTTTAACGATATCCTTTGGCTGCCTGGTCCACTAACGTCGAAAACTTAAACTTCTATACAATTTGCAGCCAATGACGCAAAACTTTACTCTTTTAAAAAGGTGTCTAAATTCACCACAGATAAACTTGGGGAAGAGGATGCTTGTTGGCAATCATTAAGTTCCAAGAACCGTGAATAATATCAGTCTAATTACATGCATTACAGTATATTATGTAATGTGATGTTATTTGATCTGATATAATTACTATTTTTATTCAGTTTCCGTTAGTCTACGCTATTGTATCTTAATTATAGTCCATTAATCTATGGTCTACTTGCGAAGACACACACACACACCTTCATACGATATCTACGCATTCATGAACACATACATCTACACATATGCACAAGTACACACGCATACTAAGGCGTTATATACAAATCGTAAGTCATCTATGCACAACACCTACAGTCATACGACGAGGCAGCAATTACTTAATTAGTATAAATATTGATTAACAAGTGTATTAAATAACTTGTTAATTAACTTAATTAACTTGATAAATAAATAATTAATTAATTTTAACTTTGTAATTAAAGACAAGACTCTATATCTAATGAAGTAACACTAAGAACGAATTGAGACAGCTGGATCCCGCCAACGGACAGTAACAGCGCATTATTCGCCCAACGATTTGTCGGAATTTGAGAAGTAGTAGATCCTCAGTTTAACGACATCTTATGGCATCAAAGGCCGTTGCCGTCTCCCTCCTCCTTTATCCAGGCTTGGGACTGGCACTACCCCCAAACAAGGCAGTAGTGGAGTTTGAATTTGAGAAATTAACGAATATGAGAAGTATATAACTCTGGACGATCGATTTAAAGGTGTCCAAACGTAGTTTTACATTATTATCAAATTTAGTATTCAGAGTGAAACGACATCGAACGTCGAAGCAGCTGTGAGAGTTTGAGTCTCGGATTGGCATGATCCGTACACGGGACCTTAAATGGCGTAGCGCCCATTCAAACGGGCAGCGGTGGTGAAGGATATCACCCGAATAATTCACTTAAAATTGAGCAGGGTCGAGATAAAACAGTCGTTATGGAAAACGTGTACATTTACATTTACATTTGTCTTGTGGCTAATAGGGTCGTTGACCTTGACGTTACCTTATAGACCTCAGGTTTGTGACAAATCTAGCGATTAGGAAGAATAGGGAGTTTCTGTTTAACGACGCTGAGTGATAACAAAGATTATTTGCGTTGCCCTCCTCCTTTTTCCAAACTTCTAACTGGCACCACCAGACTAAAGGCAGTGGAAGAGTGTGCAAGCGATTGAACGAAAGCGTTTGAATAGAAGAAGTTTCCAATGTTTAACGACAGCATATGGCATCAAAGGCCGTTGCCGTCGCCTTCCTCCTTTAGCCAGGCTTGGAACTGGCACTACCCCAGAACAAGGCAATGGTGGAATTATATGGGAAATGACAGTTATTTAAATATAGCATTACACAGCAGTGAATTAATGGTGTCTAAGAGTAAATTAATATTATTGTAAACGTAATTGTAATCGTAATCACTGTTTCCTCTTATTTATTGAATTTTACCTACTAATATCGGCTAAACGAAAATGAGATATATAAAGTCCAATAGAAGTTATTTAAAGGTGTCTAAGCCAAAACTAATAGAATGTAATAGTATTGAGGGTTAAACGACTTCTGGCTGTTAGGACTGTTGACGTCAATCGTATACAGGTACAACTTATTGAAGGCGTCCCAGGTATGACCATATAACTTCCTTTATGCGGGACACTGTGCACTGGCTTCCCATTCAGCAGCGTATCCAGTTCAAGATCCTAACGCTTATGCTTAATTTTCTTGTTGGCTCTGCTCCATCATATCTTAGGGACTTCTGCATTTCGGTCTCTTTGGTTCCAGGCCGTAGCACTCTCCGGTCGGCCTCCCTTGGACTTCTGACTGTCCCTCGTATGCGCACTGCTACAGCTCAGTCTAGAAGCTTTGCCTATGTTGGACCCAATAGCTGGAATCGCTTTTCTCGAGAGCTGCGGCTTGAATTCCTCAGTTTGTCTCTTCCGCAGTTTCGCAAGCGCCTGAAGTCTGTATTATATGGCAGTGGTCTCACTGGTTCGGGTCGGAGCGCCTCTGATGAGTCTATTCGTGAAGAGGCGCTTTATAAATGTCAGATTACAGTTACAATTACACACACAAACAAACATACATACAGATTAATGGCAGTGGATCCAGGGTTGAACACTGGAAACTGCTACTGCTAACCAAATGCCTTTCCATATAATATGAATATAAAACTTAAAATATAATGAAATATCTCAATCGTAAGCCTCTGTTTACATTCCTCTGCGACCACTTTCACTACATTATATATCTCTCGTTCGCGTAAGGTCATGCTATTAAAGCAAATTGTTACACATTTTTAATTCGGTTCCTTCGAAGCTTTGTAGGCGTCATTCCGTCTAATCGTGTACATGATGAAACCTATATCTCCAATTAGTTCCGCGGCAGCCTTTAAATTGGGTAGTGCCACTCCGAAGCCTGCAAAAAAGACGAAGTCGCCACTAATCATCATCGTTAGAACACACCGTCGTTAAACAGAAACTACACACACACACGTGTGTGTGTGTGTGTGTGTGTTTGTGCCATAAATGCAGTGTGCCGTCGGGTGAGGAGGAGGGCGACAGCAACGGCCTTTGTTGCCATAAGCTGTCGTAAAACTGAGAAAAACACTCCTCTTCCGCTGATTTTGTCCTGATTCCTATGTCGTTAAACAATGGAAAGTACTACTAATCGCACATTTACATTCGATTGCACAAACACACACACACACGCACACACACACACACACACACACACACACACATATATATATATATATATATATATATATATATATATATATATATATATATATATATATATATATATATATATATATATATATATATATATATATATATATATATATATATATATATATATATATATATATATATTGAACTATGCGAGCAATAAACACAAACATAAATACATACATACTTACATGCATGCATGCAAACATACATACAGACGTACAGACATAATACCTAAGATGACGAAAGGTCAGCTATGGTAAATTAATATTAATTTTTTTATTAAACTGAGAATTGATACAAATCATAGGCCAATGTGTTCGTTAGCCAATTCATGCCTGGCATCAGCGCAGAGTGCACATCTTTAACTGCAGAGAAATTTAGAGTATTTAAGATACCGTGTATCGAAACGAGTGTAATAAATTTCACCACTTCTGTTAGTCTGGGAGCGCCAGTCAAAACCGTGGATAAAAGAGGAGGGCGACGTCAAAGGTCTTCGATGCCACTAGATGGCGTTGAACATCGGAACTACTACTATCACTACTAACGGTTATAATATTAAACTAAACAGGTGGACGAGATAAGGTAATAGCAACGTCAAACGCCCTTCTAAGTCACATAATGTCGTTGAAGGCAAAATACTTAGAGACATAAAGAAATTTTTGTGCCAATATAAAAAAAAACATAATACTGTAAGACGTATGCAGCTTGAGGCTCTACCAAAAGGTGTGTATAAGATCGACGTCAAAGGCCCTCCTCCCTACGAGCAACTTATGTTTTATACACCAACTAATGCTATAAGCTCTGTTTCAACACCTTTTAATCGATTTTCCCGAGACTATAAATTCCTTATTTTCCTTCAAACGCGAGTACTGCTTTGACTGTCGTATAGAGTCAGGTCGAAGTAAATTGCTTTGGCGGAGACATGATGTCGCAAAGCAATTACGTACACATGTATTTAACAACATAAGCTTTAGTCTTTATTGACTGTATTAACCGATTTTATTATTATGCGCATTTATTTGTAAGTTGCAAAATCTGTTCTAAAGTGCGGAAAATCGACTCAGCGTTTGATTTTATTCAGGTAGAAAAACAGTTGGTGCTTCACGATTTTTGTTTATTGTGCTAAGCGGCCAAAGGTCACCGTAAAACATTGAATCGCAGATAATACTAGGCTGCTTTTATCACTATAGGGCGTCGGAGGGATGAATTCAACGAAAATCATGAGCTATTTTGGATACTAGGTCATCACGATGAATTGAAAAGAGAGCAAAAATTACAGTTACTATAACACGCAGTCATCTTCCTTATTTAGACTGCTTTTAAAACGTCTGCATGCGCCATTCCACACTCCCAAAATAGCGCCGACGGATTAGGTATGCAATATTGCTTAATTAGGAGTACTCAGACATCAATGCATGCCCTTCGAAATTATATCCTTAGAATCGCTAGATGTCGTCTCATTTTGAGATGTAGGAAGACAATAATAGGTATTGTATTTGATAACTTATTTGATATCTTATATAGCGCTTCTTACAGAACAAACTACTCAGAGACGCTTCCAGCCTGAGAGTCCCTGGGAAATAAGAACGTCTTTAAACAACGAGGTGACTGAGCTCTATTAACAACAGTGACCCTAGCACGAAGCGATAGCGGAATTTCATTCCAGAGAGATGGGCCAAAAACAGCAAAAGCCCTCTGCTGAGCAAGAGAGGACTTAACACAAGGAACAAATAGATCCATACGATCTAAAGAACGTAAAGGGTATTTGATGTCCAGCTGTTTTCGATCGAAATTGTTAAAAAAACTTCAGAGTCAAGCTTGACTAAACGAGGCAAATCACAAGCAAATCCAATCTTCATCTGTTGCTATACTTCATTACTCGAAAATTTGCTCTTCTCCTTGTATTAAACTTCCAATTTCTGAATTGCGGCGTCTCGAATCATCGCCGTCAGCGATTCGCTTTCTACTCGACTGAAAAATGAACCATCCAACTTTCAAAAACTTTTCGACGCACTAAAAGAAAAATAGGTGAGGGACAATTTGAATCAAGGAAGCAGTTTTACGAGCGAATAATAGAAGAGTGGATTCCAGTGTTTAATGATACCTTCTGGCCGCCAGCGCGTTTAAGGTCGAGTTTCTTATACACTAAAGTATGAATATTTTCTCTGATTTCCGAGGATCGAAAACAATAAGTACATAACGTAAGAGGACACAATTTAAAGCTGTCTAACCGTAACTCGCTATTTTTTACATTTATTTACAGACAGCAGTTTCAACAACCAATGTTTATTGAATCACAATTTTTGTGAATATATTCGGGTCATATGAAGAAATGTCAATTATTATTACAGAGGTTGTTGTTGTTGTCCATGGGTTTAACGACATCTTATGGCAACTAAGGCCGTTGACGTCTTCTACATGAAAATGTTGTTGACGTTGTCCATAAGTTCATTTCTTTCTTCTAATCGTTTCCTTTAAGATTTTTGTTTCCGTAGGTAATGTATGTATTTTTTTAAAACTGATTGCAGCACGACATGGAAGAGAGACCAAATGCAGTCGAAGGGGGGTTTTGTTGACTGGTTGATGGCACCTTTGTCGACTTCTTGTTGGTTTTCTTCTTGTTGGAAGACTGTCCACTGTCCATTTCGGCTCTTGTGTGTCCATTAAGGGTCTTCTCAGTTTTTATGAAGCCTTTTTTTCAATATCTCATTTATATATTTTCTGTAATTTTTTCTTTTCACTGGCCATTTCGGCTCTTTTGTAGCCGTCAGGCTCTTTTGTGGCCATTTAAGGCTCTTTTGTGGCCATCAGGCTCTTTTGTGGCCATCTGGTTTTTTTGCCATCAGGCTCTTTTGTGGCCATCAGGCTCTTTTTTGGCCATCAGGCTCTTTTCTTTAACGAAATCAACAAAGACTATATACAAATTAGGTAGGTGTAACAATTACAGGGAGCCAATGTTTACTACTAAGATGGTGGATACCTAACAAATTCGTATAGCCATGTGTATTTTACCAAGTAAAAAGACTTAATGTTACAAAAGGTAAAATTGATAAACATACAGCAATTTGTGTTTGGCACACAGGCCCATGTCGTATAAATGACATAACATTATCTTTAATAATTATACACTAATAAAGTGATGTTTTAGTCCCGATAACAGGTTTGTATTTGTACTATAAATTTAATGTATAATCCATCAGTAAGCACCGATAATTAATAATTCTAAACAAATTTTTAAGAGAGATTTAAAAATTATTATTATTATTGAAAAGTAAGTTCTAGGCCCATGTAACAGATTATTTCACTATTAAAAACAGAGGTGAGGCAGATTCGCAGACGGTTACGGCAGATGGAATTGGATCCGACAGAAATATAAGAAGAGGAGGAATTGGGTTAGGGTACAGCAGTATAGCAATGAAGAAAATAATAATCTTCTTGCAAGAAACAGTTTTCCCTAAGGGAAAAAGAATTTCAACTTCTCGTAAGCCTGTATTAGAGATGGATGGGGTAATGGTGCATGAATCTTCCACTCAATCGGTTTATCTTCGATGACATTTCGAATTGGAACATAACGTACGTCGTCTCTTAATTTCCATTTCACTTTTCCATCTTTATCTGTTTCGCCGATACCTCCTCCGATGACAAAGAGTCGTTCATTTTCAAGTATCAAACCAAAGCGAAAAACGTCGGTCTTAAACTGCTTTCTTTCTTGCCACGTTTCTTTTTCAAAGTTAAATATAAAACAAGAATAGCATCCAACTAAAATAACAGATGTCTCCCAAAGTACAGCTCGCATCAAGGAATAAGGATGAGGCATTGGTTTCGAAAGCAGAGTGCATGTGTTTTGTTTCGTGTCGTACACTTGAACATAACTGAAATCGTTAAATTCTTTATCTGATCCACCGAAGATATACAGAGAACGTTTAAAAGCAACGCAATTGCCTGAAACCTGGACGCAGTGAACCAGCTTTCCAACTCTGGAGCATTTGCCGGTGACTGCGTTGTAGGCTTCCACGCTGTCTAGAACTCTTCCACCTTTATCCTCAAGTCCTCCACAGATGTACAATACTTCATCGATAAATGCTGCGCTGTGTTTACGTCGGCCTTGAACTAAAGAAGCGCATTTCATCCAACCAGAATCCACGTTGTATTTCCAGATTTCATAGTAATTCTCTCCTACTCCTGTAACGTACATCGTGTTACAGTAAACGGCAGCAGCTGCTTCCATCTGCATTGTAGTCGGTATTTGTTGTTGAGTTGAAATTTCATTTGGACGACGCAGATTTATTCGGATGACGTTGTTTGTTATGGTCGTACGACCATCTAATCCCACGACAACTGCATAGTTCTCAAATCCTGTAGTGGTTTCTGTTTTGACAGTGAAACAAATATATTGATAAATGATGCTTGACTCTATATTAATTTATTCTGACCATTTATTAAAAATGACCATTTTAATTTGCTCAAATCTTAAGAATATTAATTTACATAATAATTAAATCTAATGCAATATAATGTAATCAAATGTGATGTAATCGAATATAATGTAACTCAATGTATCTAATGTAACGTAATATAAAGTAATCTATTGTGAGATATTGTAGTCTAAATTAGCATGACTTAATGTAATCGAATGTAGTGTAATCTAGTCTAGAGTTATGTACTCTTACGCAATGTTATGTACTCTAATGTAACGCGTTGTGTTACAATGTAATGCAACCTAATGCAATCGGATGTAATGTAATGCAACACAGTGTTATATAATGGAATATAATATATTCAAATCACAATAAAAAACAGCCCACAAATGAAAAGCATCCGAAAAAGATACTCTAACCCAGACCTAAAAGATATCACAACAGTTGGAGACCAGCCAGAGAATTTGTCCTCTCTGCTGGTTCACCTTCCATCAGCTCAGAGGACACACTATTGGCAATCCATTTCAGAATGTTAACGTAGAAATGTTGGTAAAATATTACCTCTGATTTGTCCCACAATGTTACCCTCGGACTTCTCTAAAACTTCTCGTATATCTGTTGACTGGAAAGAAATTTCGACTGATTGAAGTGGACGACCAATGAATTCCTCGTGATCTTTTTCCAACTCGTCTGCTCTCACTGATAATTGGTCAACACAGGCGCAGATGTCGCTGGCCGATCCTTTCGATCTTAGTTCGGTGCAATAAGCCTCAAAACTTCTCAGTGTTGTCCAGCATCTGTCGATTTCTTCCATTTCATTTTCTATTTCTTTCAAATGATTTGATTTAACTACAGCTAACTCTTCCAGGAGCGACTTAGTGTGTTCATCTATCACCTTTTTAAGTTCCTGTCTTCTTTTAAGAATTGCATTTTCCTTCTCGACTATTTTCGTAAGGAAATATGCTTTTCTCGTCTCCGTATTTTTTCTCATTGACAGTATTTCATCTGCATAGGTCGATATCTTCCACGAATGCTTTTCAATCGTTTGGCGAAATCCTTCATCGACTGTGTCGACATCTTTGCAATCGTGTAACTTATGACTTTCTACAAAACAGGAAACGCAGACGATTTTCTTGCAGTCAGCGCAGTAGTAGTCCAATGGTTTACGAATGTGTTTGGTGCAAGTTTTGGTAGAAGCAATGCGCCTTATTTTTTCTTCGGTCTCTTTTCCAATTTTCACAATGATATGATTCATGCTTAGTTTCAGTTTTTGATGCACCTTTGAACAAATGTCGCAGTAGTTCTCCTTGCATTCCAAGCATCTCATTGTGGCTGTTGAAATGTTTTCTGTTGTGCTTTCATTCCTAATTATACAACTATCACAAGTGACGGAGATACTGCTTATGTGCGGCGTAGTCTTGAACTCCATAAGATTTTCCATGAAGAAATTTTTCTGCAGACCAGTCATACCTTCCGTTGGAATGATGAACTCTTTTCGACACAAAGGACAAGGAATTTTGTCTGCTGGTTTCTTCTGTGTCGTTTTTCCAGTGCAAATAAGACATTCTAAACAGAATGTGTGAATGCAGGGCAACACTCTTGGATCTGTGAACGGGCCCATGCAGATTGGGCATTCTGTTATTTCTCTTAGTTTTTCTGTGGCTTTCTTTTCAACATCGACCATCTTAGTTATCTGAAGTACCTATAAATACTATAAAAAAGACAGCGATAAAATTTGCATGGTCTTTACTTTATATGCTGAAATTTTAAAAACGGAAGCCTTCAAACTATCCTATCAATTTATGCACATGCACCTTCCCATGACCATCAGTTTTACCAAAGATATCCAGCATGGTGTCATCTTGATGGCTGAATATGATCATGCACTAAAACCCACCAAACAGCTTGGCTCTTGTAGTCTTTATTTGAAATTTGACCGGTGAATAAGCTCTTCTCAGTGACACGCCTTTCGTGTGGTATTGAGAAATTTCTTAGATTGACATTTACATTACATTGACATTCTCGTGATTCTCAATGAAAGTGAAATAATTGCAAACGCCTGTAATGCTTCAACGAATCGCAGCTGGGTTGAATTTTCCGATGCAGACGCTTGATATAAGTTTTTATTAAAAAGAAAAACATGGGATCTTTGATGAGTGCTGAAGTTGACCTGTTACTTTGAAATTAGTTATTAGCCCAGGACAACAACGCATAATCTCTTCATTGTTTTTTATTCAGTCAACGGATAAAGATCAGCTTCTTAGATGGCGGATTGGTGCATTTGTGTCAGAGACGCTACTGTGAAGTTTACAACGATTGTACTGTATAAATCTGTGCTTGCATTACATAACATCAAGCACTTGTTAACAAGTAAACATTGACAATTATTTTTGGCAATGGAAAAGAAGCTAGTGACAATCGAGGATAATTACTTTATTCCTAGGATGTACAGAGCGAGCAACTGGGTGCGTCCTTGAATGTGTCGTTGAATTGTTTTGCTTGCGTCCTATCGGATTTGAGCTGGACTTGAACGGATTATGACTTTTGACGACGGTTTCACCTGAACGATCTCGCCTACGATTCCTCTCTCAGTCGATGGACATATGACGTGCATTACTTACTAACTTACTTACTTACTTAAACAGCGGACCTTGTACATTATGATAACGGCGACACAGAAGTCACCATATGACCCGATAAACTATACCGAGGGCCTACTGTAAAATTCCGATAGCCATTATTATTAGTAGTAGTATTTTAATTATTATTATTTTATTATTATTACCAAAGTTTTTTCTTACTACTACATCAATAACTACAACAACAACAACTACTATACTACAACTGCTGCTGCTACTTCTGCTACTACAACTAATGTTGCTCTTCTTCTTATTGTCGTTATTGTTGCTATTATTAATATTGTCGTTATTAAGATTAATATACTTTTACTCAGTATTCATTAAGCGCCACAATCAAATGACAAAGCATCAATCTATGGTACCGAGCAAATGTGCATGAAGGACTTAAACATGGTCGCTACACAGTAACCTTCTCAGTAAGGTTCAAACCCGCATGCTGCGAGTTCAAAGGTGAGCGCTCAAGCCAGCCGACTACTGAGTTAGACACTCAGCGTTCGTTGAAAATGCTCTTTGACAGGCAGATCCTCAAAGTTAGCATCTCCGCATAGATATTGAGTAGTTTTCTTCACTTTCGTCGCCGTTTAAGTCGGCCAATTTGAATTGGTTGTGGTTATTCTTGATTACAAGAAGTCCTTTTTGACATTTCAAACCACTCTCCCATTTTGAAGGAGTAATGAAGATTCAGGCAAATCAGTCATCTTGCTTCTTCTTGAGGACTGACCTTTTTGGATATTAACCATATTGCGGCTGGCGTTGGTACGCCATCCCTTGATGCCTTGTCCATTAGACACAGGGGCGTTAGAAGTTACTTATTACAAATACAATTTAAAAATTTTACCTTTGTCATTGCCTAGTACTCTGTAGTAACAATGACACTGTCATATTCCACGAATCGTCGTTTGTTTTGCTTCATACTTATACGTCATTGGAAATTTACTCCTAAATTTTCCACGCCTTCATTTTTACTTTCGCTTCCAATGTACGGGTTAATGTCTTTTACACAGCTTTGTTTTACTTTAGATTTCATTAATTTTTTTTATTTTTTGAGACGTTTATTGCCTAATAATTTTATGGCTGGTGTTTTTTAACATAAATTGACACGACATTTTTTCAGTTCCAAGTATTCTCGAAAAATCGTCGAACCTTTAATTAATTTGCACCACTCCTCTTGGTTTCCATATCTGTCAGCCTATATTAATGACACAACACACACTGTACAAATTATTTTGTCATAATTCGAATTCCGGAATCACAAAGTTGGCTTTAATAAATTTAGCAATAGCTAGGATTGAATTAAAACAAGCTAAAGTTGTCTTACTGTATATGTTGTCTTCTCATCAGTTTCTCAGTGAATATGGCGTCCGTCCGGCCCAACTGATTCCATGGCATGCAAATGAGAGCGCGACCCAGTTGCCTTTGACTGCGTTGGTATCTACCCTTGCTCACACTGGTATTATACGCTACGTAAAACACGACTGACAGTCATAGGCAGAAAACTATAATTTTGCTAAGATAATTATATCGAAATAATGAGATCTGTGACATAAGTCATCTTCAGAAGCTTAATTACTAAAAAGTTCCATGTTAGTCTTTGCTTTTGCAGATTGTTTATACGCCATCATCGAATCGTCGTTCGTAATTTGCTCAAGAATTCTGTGTCATTTGAAGCTAACGGATTAAGTTTCCACGGCTTCATTTTTGCTTTTGATTTCAAGTTGAAATGCAGTCTAGTGTATGGCTTAAGCAAACTGAGCGACAGGCCTATTTAAGATTTTAAGTAAAACAAGTCAAATTGTCATTTATGAAATTTAATTTACCAAAGAGCCGAATACTGTGGGGTAAAGAAATATTGAATTTGATTCTTTCTTCAGTCGGTAGCCAGTGCATAATATATCTCATATAATCTGATATGTGAGAGAATTTGGGTAGATTAACCACTAAGTGGGCGGCACAGTTCAGGAAGGACTGAAGCTGACGAAGACGGAATTTTGGCAAACCTGCGAAGATAGAGTTGCAGTAGTCGAGGCGCGTCCGCATGAAGGAGTGTAGTAAAACTGTTGCAGTGCTGAACGTCGGATTGCGCCCTATTGATCGAATATGATGCAGCTGATATTGGCAAGACCTGAACAACGAATTTACGAGGTCAGCCATGGACAGTCCACCGTCTACAAGTACTTCCAGATCACGGACCAAATGTTGGAGCAACCAGCCCGGAAACGATTAGAGAAGTTCCTGACGGTTGATTTTAGGCCGAGCTTGAGGAGTACCAAGCCAGATAAATTGCGATTTTGATGGTTAACCCCAGGGCGATTAGACTACAACCACACCTGTACGTCCGTCACATGGGCCAGCACCGACGTAAGGCAGGCGTTCCTTGTTTTTTTTACACCTGTAATCAAAGCCTACGTACCATGAGAGATTATGGATTGGCGCAACACTAGAGCTACAAAATACTTTATCGATTCAACTCCAGCAATCACAGTACAACAGGGGATTTTATAAATTAAGTGATAGCTAAGACTTGAACAAAACTTGCAGTATTAAAATGTTTTCTTACTTTGTAACTTCTTCTTGAAAGTTTCTAATTCATATATGTTGATTGCCACATGAGGTCAAAGTGGCAGTTTCTCTTTCAAATATGCTGTTAGCTAGATGAGGTTAAAAGTGTGCATACAACTGACAGCAAAGTCCATTTACCTGTTACTGTCCTGGTTTCTAATCTTGTTTTAGACTGGTTTCCTATGTTCGGCAAGCGACGGACTGATTGCCACAGGCAGAAACCTCTTACTAATTTAGTTCAGTTATACAATTGATAATAGGATCTATGGTATAGCTCATGGTCTAAAATATTGATTATTTGCAATTTTCATATTACTAGTTGTTCATGGTGTCGTAACTTATGACTATTTAAACGTACACGGCTGTCAGGGCAATTGACGGCGACCGTCACTTATCCTGCAACGAATTGCTAGGGGAAATCGCCTCCGTTCTAGCTTCACCTATTTTAGCGTTTTGAATGCATAAAAAAGACGGTTACTGTATGGTTAAACACGGTCGACTTTAATAACCCTAGCAGCCGTAAGGAGTCTTTGTTGATTGGGTATTATTGACTTGGTCAGATTAGACTAGAAATGATGTCAACGGCAGTGGCAAACACTTGATTCTGTCAATTGTTAGGTTGTGCTTAGACACCTTTAAATCACTGTTGTACGGCTACATAGCTTTATATATACTTTAGTTCAGACGCTAAATAAACTGCTCTACTGCCTTTAGTCGGGTGTTGCCACTCCCAAGCCTGGATAAAGGAGGAGGGCGACGTTAACGGCCTTTGATGCCATTGGACGTCATTAAACAGAGGAACTACTACCACTAATCGATGTTGGTATTGGAAATTCATATGTGAAAGTTATGACAGTTGTGTTGGTTGTTTCTGGATTACCTTTTTTCGAATTAAGTTGTCCTCTTTTTCTCTTAGCCCATAGATCACACCTTTGGGTAGGATTCCCTGGATGATTTAGCCAAATGTGCAGATTGTTCTGTTTGAGTGTTTCTTTGTTTAGCAATTAATTTTTTGTTGTTTTTTTCCTGGAAATGGCAAAAGGCAAACTGGTTACTACAGGCTTTCCATTTAGAAATTTCAAACTCATCAATTTTGTTGTTGTTGGTTATTGAAAGCTAACACTCTTAGTCCGTCTCCAGCAATTTGAATTATTTCAACCTCTGCTCCTGCTTCAAGAGTACAATATCGACCGAACTTTATTAAAATATATATAACCTCAATTTAAGTGATTTAAATGTGTCTAACTGTTAGCTAACATAATTAATAGAATCGAGCGTTTAGCAACATGTTGCTGCCAGTGCTATTGATATCTACATTACCTAAAGTTCTTTGTCTAATCTGCCACGAGAGTGAGAAAACTGAGACTGTTATGATGTCGAGAAAGCGATCTAAAGGTGTCAAATCTATAAACTAGTCTAATATCATTAGGCAGTATCGAAGGACATCTTACGGATGCCGGGGTGGTTAAAGTCGACCCTGCTTTGCCTTACTATAACCGTCATTTTAATACAATTACAAAGGAGACCATATTCGCTAACGATTCGTTGCAAGATAACTGACGGTCGACGTCAATTACATCAACGTCATCCTACACGCAGCCGTGTACGTTGTTGCTAAAGTCGCCGTAAAACGAATAATAGGTTAGGCTTAGACACCTTTAAATCGTTTCCTTATAAGATTATAAAATCATCATTTTGGTTAAATCTCTGGAAATTCCGCCAATGCCTTATTTGGGGGTAGTGCCAGTACCAAGCCTGGATGAAGGAGGAGGGCGACGTCAACAGCCTTTGATGCCATAAGATGTCGACACTGGAAATACTACTAATCTCTAGTCTGACCGATCGCAGTCATGTAACAGAACTTATGCTTCGAGTTGGGCTAAAACTCTTGAATTTGCTTTCAGAGAGAGCAGAAACCCTTGAAACCGCGCTAACCGCTTGCTTGTTAAACACCTTCATATCGCTTAATCCGACGTTATATAGGGCTTTTTGACAACAGCGTTGAACGACTTTAATGTGTCACAAAAGAAGAATTCGATATTAACTGCTCTGACAGTCACAATGAGTTGTCAAATTAAAACCTGGAGCTAAAAGACTAAAACTATAAATCTGCGTTTAAAAACCTCTTGAGATTGCTTTTCAAGTGCTAGACATATATTACTCATTACCGTTCAACTGATGAGGTTGTACCACATGTTTTTCCACTGCTGTGATCAGAATTTTCCAGCATAAGTTTGGAAGAATCTCGACTGCCATGCCCTCTGGCAACCGTGAGATGTCTTAAACACTCACTATCACTACTCGCACTAGACTCTGTTAGACAACTTTCAACCATTTTTCGGATCTTATATTTTCCTCATTTACGTTCAGCTGATAATGAAACTCCATCATAGCTACACTTGGGTGGTGTTGGAATTCAATGGAATGTTTGAGATGAAGTTCAGTTGAGGAGGAGGAAAAGCAAAAAGAGAGGAGCATAAGGAGAAAATGCAAAGATGCCACTTAATTCCAACATCTCATAATTTTAATCCGTTGCTTTATGAAGAACAAATTCAAGTTCTTATCGCACTAAACAAATTAAAGATCAAGGTTACACTTCTACCGACGCCATATTTTCGCTGCCTAGGCCGTTGACGTCGACCTAACCGTATTTTGCTTTGAGGTTGGAGACTTCTTCAGAACCATCCCTAGCGATTTTTAAATCCTCAATTTAACGACATCTCATGGCATCAAAGGCCGTTGACATCATATCATAAATAAGGCATTGGCGGAATTTCCAGAGATTTAACCAAAATGATGATTTTATAATCTTATAAGGAAACGATTTAAAGGTGTCTAAGCCTAACCTATTATTCGTTTTACGGCGACTTTAGCAACAACGTACACGGCTGCGTGTAGGATGACGTTGATGTAATTGACGTCGACCGGCAGTTGTCTTGCAACGAATCGTTAGCGAATATGGTCTCCCTTGTAATTGTATTAAAATGACGGTTCTAGTAAGGCAAAGCAGGGTCGACTTTAACCACCCCGGCATCCGTAAGATGTCCTTCGATACTGCCTAATGATATTAGACTAGTTTATAGATTTGACACCTTTAGATCGCTTTCTCAATGTGCGCTTTATAATTAAACTATATAGTTAGTTAACATAGTTGCTGTTTTAAACAACACAATTAGCTAACATCAGCGGTCAGTTGCTAACTAAGTATATGTGAAGGAATTTTATGCAGTATACAAACATAATATAACATAAATCGTAGCTTCCACTATAACGGACAATGTGAAGGTCTCATTTAAACTCTTTTAAAAACGTGTCTAATTTCTAATGTAGAGTCGGATCTCCCGACTGAACTCTACAGCATTGTCTGCTTTAAGGAAGAGGCCAATTCTGAAAAAAAACGGACACAACCGGGGCATGGATGGTAAAGAACGGCATTTAAAGCTATATAAAAAGTAAAACGGGCAAAGGTATAGGTGGTTCAGGGCACGGAACTGGGATGGAGACACCCTACTAAACCAAATAATATAAATTGCATTGCACGTTGCTTAGTGACATCTTACAGCTGTCATGGCCGTTAACATCGGACTGCGAAGAAACAGCAATTGAGCTATTTATTTATTTATAAGTTATTTATAAATTTTAGAAGAAACGATTTAAAGGTGTCTAAGCGTAACCTAATATTTGGAGTACGGCGTGTTTAGTAACATCGTACACCTCTGACAGTTGACGCCGACGGTAGATTACCTTGCTACAAATCTTTATTGGGTATGGATTCTCTTGTAATTCACCTCTTTTAACGAATAAAATGTTTTTAAAAGACGGTTATACTAAGATAACGCATGGTCGACGACACGCCCCGACAGAAACTAATAATGAATACAAATAACATTAAGCTACGTTTAGAGTTTTGACAGCTTCAATTTACTTCTTTAGCGTTTTAAATGTCTCGTTTTTTTCTTTTTCTCAATCAGGAGTGCTAGACTAAACTAGAAACCTATAAAGAAACGTCGGTTTCCACGGCCATGTCATTCATGAGTGGTTAATCGCACAATTCTGTTAAGTTTTGGTTAAAAACCTTTAACCACTGTCTTTAATCGTTATGTCTACTTTAACTTGTTCTACTGGTGTAACTCCGCCACTGCCTTGTTTGGAGGCAGTGCTAGTCCCAAGCCTGGATAAAGGAGGAGGGCGACGGTAACGGCCGTTGATGCCATAAACTGTCGTCAAACTGAGGATCTACTACTAAGGTACAGTTTAAATTTAACTCCGTCACTGCCTTGTTTGGGAGTAGTGCCAGTCCCAAAAAAGAGGAGGGCGAGGGCAACGGCCTTTGATGCCATAAGCTGTCGTTAAACTGAGGAACTAAGGTACTGTTCTCTTACACTTTTTATCAAAAATGAACGGTAAGTTCATCGGCCCCGGGGCCAACAGATGTCGTTAAACAATGGAAACTACTAACTTCACTTTTTCATTCAATCGTTGCTGATTTCGCAAGTGCTGCCTTCAGGCGGGTGGTGCCAGTTCGAAAACTGGATAAAGGAGGATGGTGACACCAAACATTGTGAGCTGCAATACTTTAATTATCGATTTGTTGTACTTCCCTTCGAATAACACTTCCTTTTTTCTTATTTGCGGTGTCATAAATCGCAGCCTTAAGCCACTCACTTTCTAGTGAAAAGTGAGCTGCATCGAGGCCATACGGCCGTTATACGAAACCGAGTACACTTACATTTTCATTTACTCCACTAAGAGTCAGCCGTCCAACTTTTAAAACCGTTCCAACTCTTCAATGGTGTTGAACGATCTGTTACGGTTTAAAGGGTCGTTCACGTCGACCTTGCCTTGCCTAATATAGGCGCTACAGTCAGAACTCATATATTTTTTGGATTCGATTAACGGTTAATGAGACTGAGGAATAAAAAGCATCGGAGAGCACCATTTAAAGATGTCTAAATGGAATCTATGACTATAAGTATTTTCAAGGTTTTCGGGGGTTTATGACATTTTCTGGCTGCAGTGGCCATTAAAGTTGACTTTCGTTCACGTCAGATTTAATTACCTTCGGAAATATTTCAGAATTTCAAAGTTTTAATAGCCTTATTACATATTTGTTGAGTAATTGCATAATTGGACTAAACGACATCTTACGACTACCCGTCCTGTAAACGCCGACCATAACTGAGATAGCGACAGAAGAGCTCGCGATTAATAAAAAAGAGAATTCAGTTGTATTTCCAATATGTAGCGATTAAGGACATCTTTTGGCATCAAAGGCTTTGACGTCGTCCTCCTCTTTTATCCTGGCTTGGGACTGGCACTACCCCAAACAGGGCAGCGGCGGAGGAGTTCAGGCTTTTTATAACCCCTGGAAACCGATTTAAATGTGTCTAAGCATTGCCTTATGATATTAGATAGCACTGGATGTTTCTTTAGTTTCTTTGAGCAGAGTTTACACACAGGCCCAAGAGAGCATAAACAATTATTGTCTGAAAACGGATAAATGTGTCCTAATGTAATTTCTGTAGCCACCTAGTGAACGAATTTGAATTCAATTTGGAAGCGAAGTAGCTTACGAATCAAGCGACAGATAGACGAACGATGTGTAAGCGACCTCAACTTTTTAGCCTCGGCGTTTAAGGGCTGACAGAATGCCACTTCCTCGCCTTCCCACTGGCACTGTACAGTTGGGGTACTTATTTTACATCGCAGTTAGTTAGGGGGCGTAAGTGGGGCAAAAATCTCAAAATTTCAGCCCTGGTGCAGGTCTGAACCCTGATTGATTGATTGATTGATTGATTGATTAATTAATTGATTGATATGGATAATCAATGGCTATTAATATAAACAAGTCAACCTGGTCCCTGGGGATAAGTGGATCTCAATTGGTTCTGACCAATGCAAAGTCATTTCACTTTTCGGTTTTTGCTAATCAGCGACCATCGAGTGACGCCTTCTGCACTACGACAAAGGCGCTATAGAAAGTCAGATTATACTATAAAAGCGGTTCTCAATTTTTGCTCTCATGACCTTTTCACACTTTTAAAAGTTATTGAGGACCCCAAACGAACTTATGAATATGGTGGTTATATCCGTCGATATGTACCGTGTTAGAAATTAAAACTCAAAAATCAATCAACGAGCAGATATTAACATTAATATTCACTAAAGGTTTTGACTGTTTAATTACATTTTGTCTGCCTTCCTCTCTTTTTATTTTTAAGTAATGGTCCACTGCAACTTAAATAAATTTAATCTTATATATAGAACAAAGTAGCAGTCATTTAAAGGTGTCTTTGATCCTAACCCAGCTTAATTGACAGAAACGGGCGTTTAACAACCTGTGGTTGCCAATGCCGTTGAAATAAACGTTACCTTAAATTTCTAGTTTAATCTAACCCCGAGAAAAAGCCATCTAAAGGTGCATAAACTCAAAACATAGGCGAATATTATTTTCGGTCATTATTAATAGTAGACAGAGTCTAAGGACTTCTCGCGGTTGCCGTGGCCGCTGACGTCGACCCTGCTTTATCGGACGGACTATAGCAGTCTTTTTATACATTTTCTTCGTTAAACGAGTTTAGTTAAAAATTAGCCCATATCCGCTAGAAATTTGTTGTAAAATAAGTCACTCTCAAGCTCAAGTACAACGGCTCTGGTAGACGTGTACGATGCTGCTGAACACGTTGTACTACGAATATTAAGTTTCGTTTAGACACCTTTAAATCGCTTTTAAAACTATATATATATATAACATATTTTCTTTCATTTAATTGACAAAAAACTTCCGGTAGCCATCTTGGCTTTAAAAGATGCTTTAAAAGACGTTATCGACCCAAATATTTCGTCGTCATGCCTTTTAAGCAAACGCCGAGGAATACAAAAAATGAAGACGGCGTTCAGGGTTGGAAATGTTCCCACTGATGACAAAGCGGAAATCTCTTCTTCTGCTTCTGTGAAAGAAACTCTTGTAAGTCACCAGTGTGCGATTGGAAAATTCAAAATGGACGACAATGACAAGGACAATTACGACACAAGGAGTGACACAGATTCAAATGTTGACAATGAAGTAGAACTTGAAAATAAGACATACTCGGAAACTACAACTGAAACACGAAAACAGGTGACGAAAGAAATTTTCTGGAAGACTAAATACGAAACCGAACATGAAAAAGACAACGACCCTGAAACGGAGAAGACGAAGGAACAGAAGAAGACGAAGGAGATGACAAAAGACGACTTCCGACGTCAACCGCCTTCAGAATCTAACGACACCATGTTGGGTAAGAAGGAGGAAACCTCTTCCATCTCTGATTCGGTCAAAAATCTCCCCCAAAAAACTAGAATGGAAACAAAAGAAAATGTTTGTGAAACCAATGTGGTTACTATAAATGATGCCCGTGATGCATGTGCACTTCAAGGGCAAGGAAAAAGTGTCTCGCCCATTCGAGAACAAATTGAAATGGAAACTGAATCACCTGTAATTGGTGTAAATGATGTGATTAAGTTAAATGATGTTTGTCATGGTGCAGGGCAAATTGTCCCTGAAAAAAAATTGCACATAGCATTGCTCCTTTGACTAATGAGGCTGATAGTGGAATTTCTGTATGTAAGCAGTCTGGTTCCAGTTTTACTCAAATGAGCTTAAATAATGGACGTAAAACATTGAATCAAGGGAAACCTATTGAAAATCTTAAGCAAAATCCTTTGATTATATTTGAAAATTCTAAGAATAAAAAGACTAAAAACATCAGACATGAAAAACAAAAAGAAATAGATGATCTAATGACTAGAACAGTTTACATCTCAAGCTGTAAACGGGAATTACAAAATTACTTTAAGCAGAAGCCTCATCAACTTAAAAAAGAGCTGATAAAACAAATTGGAGGTGATGTTTAAAGAATCCAAATGGCTGGTGAAGGCCTCAGAATAATTGCCTTCACAGAACTACAGAAGGAAAAGGTTTTAGACATTAAACAAATAGACGGCAAAGCAGTAGTTGTTACTTTACCCTTTGCCCTTACTAAGAAAAGCAAACTACCATCAAACCAATTTATCAGTTTGAATAAGTCTGTAAGAGAATTTGAACCAAAGGGAGTCATATATAGCTTACAGGAAAATGAAGAAAATCTCACAGAGATAGATAGCCCTATCTTTAGGCCTGAAACAAATGAAAAAAATAGGTAATCCAGATACAAGTAAGACAACATTAGTTACTTTTAACAAAGGTACCTTAATTCCACCTTCAATAAATATTGCTGGACGATTTTTTAAGGTTTGGCCCTATGTGCCTAAACCAAAACGATGCGACAATTGTCAAGAGTTCGGTCATACCAAAATAACCTGTCAGGGACAAACTACCTGCAGCAAATGTAGTGGCCCTCATTCTTTTCTTGAGTACCCTAACACAGATACACCTACACGTGTCATATTACAATAACAATTACAATTAGGTGGATTCTGTTTAACGACGCTGTGTCATAACGATGATGATTTGCGTTGCCATTCTCCTTTCTCAAGGCTTCGAACTGGCACCACTCGACTAAAGGCAGTTGAAGAGTTTGCAAGCGATCGAATGAAAATGTGCGATTAGTAGTAGTTTCCATTGTTTAACGATATCTTTTGGCTGCAGGGGCCGTTGACCTTACTTACCATGCGTTATAAACTAGTAGTCATGACCATTTTGCTGCGAAGCGTTCATGGGCTTATGAAGCAAAAGGTTATTATTTTAAAAAGGTGTCTAATTTAACCGCAAACAAACGTTGGCATGATATTATCTTGCAAGCATTAGGCGCCAATCCCTGCGAATGACATCAGTCAAATTAGGTGATCAGTTTATTAATCTATTGATTTGACTGATACTATCTGATCTGATATAATTAGCATTTTTGTCCAGCTTTCTTTTATTCTACGTTGTTGTACCTACTCTACAGCGTAGTCTATCAACCTATGGTCTACACACGAACACACACATGTGTATATCGTAATCGTAATCTCGAGATTTCTACAGCGCCCAACGAAAGCCAAGTCGCAGGAACCAGCTTATTCACAGGCGCTCAGTCAAAACAAAAACAATAGGTAAGAGGGTTCGGTTCCAGATCAAGATCCAGGAGTCAGGAAGTCAGACAGTCGGACGGTTACGGTGGATGGTGTTAAAGCGATAAGAGAGATAAGGGGAAGAGGAAGAATCAGGAAAAGATTTTTGGAAAGAAAAATGTTTTTGGATTTGAGTGAAAGACCAGCGCAGAAACTGAAAGAGGTGAAGTGTTGGTGAGTCCGTATGATGGATGATATAATTGTCGTAAAAATATTAGTCTACGCTTAGAGTTTTAAAGCATCAAGTTCGCTTTTTTCCACGTTTCGAATGCATCTTTTTATCAAGCACGAGTTGCAGATTAGACTAAGAGCTTTACGCAACATCGATATCAACGGCCCCGGCAGCCGCAAGTCGTTACACGTTCAGTGATGTTAACAGTATTCGGTTAGGTTTACGCTTAGACACCTGCAAATCAATTCCATTCAACGTTATATATTATATTGTAACTCCGCCAATACCTTGTATGGCATAAACAATTGTTAAACGGCGGAACATGTACATAGGCCTATATATATAATATAATATAATATATATAATATAATATATATACAGTAAAAACTGTAAAAAGTGTTCTCATCGACGTCAACGGCTTCGATGCCATAAGGTCTCGTTAAACAATGGAAACTGGAACCATGTCAGATTCTCTCTCAATCAGCTGTACTTGTATAGGATCGAATTCAACGGTCCTGGCAGCCATAAACCGTTAAACGATCGATTCTGTTAATAGTAATAGGTTAGGATTAGACTTCTTTAAAATCGCTTAAGCTAAATGCTATATATACCTTATATTCGTTCAATCGAAAGGCACTGAGTAAGATATATATATATTTATATTTATACATATATACATATATATATATACATATATATATATACGGATAGAAAAATTACCGAGAAATTTTTAACAAGTTAAACATATTAGTTACAGAATTAGTTTTATTTACATTATTTATTTACATCAGGGAGAATTTCACACAATGCAATCGAAAAATATTTTATCAATATTATACTTAAATGACGCTATCCTTATTGATGGTCATCAAGATTCTAAAACTCTCTATAGGTAGAGATAACGGTTACACAGGATGTTTTCCACAAGGAAGTCTAGTTTCTTTTACTTAAAACAATGAACATGTACTATTAAATCGTAAAAAAACAGAATATTTCATTTATAGTGAACCAAATAAAAAAGTTAACAACAGTGAGGGTGTCTAAGCAGAGCCTAATATTAATTAGTACCAGGGAATGTTTAGCGACATCTTACGGCTGCCAGGGTCGTTAACCTTTTTAACCTTTTCTCTCATATTAGGTCATGTTACGAAGGCTATTGGGGGCTAAGCGTAATAATAATAATTTGTGTGCGTATTTTTATATGTTGTTAAATAATAATGATTTAAGGGTGTCTAATAGGATTCTAACATTATTAATGGATTCAAGCGTTTAACGGCTTCTCGAAATTAGGACCCTTCTTATAGAGGTTACATTATGTTTTCAGTCTAAACGTTGTCTAGGTTTTCCTCCGCGAGACGTCGATTCGTCGCAGTTAACGATAATTTTTAATAAGTACTTTCTGTTTAACGATGCTGTGTCATAACAAAGATGAATAGCTTCGCCTCCTCCGTTACCCAGGCTTCGAACTGGACCACCTGATTAAAGGCAGTGGAAGAGTTTGCAGCGAATGAGCAAACATTTGCGATTAGTTGTAGTTTCCATTGTTTAGCGACATCTTTCGGCTGTTAGGGCCGTTATCATCCACCTTGGCAAAACATAGAAATTTGCAGGTTCCCTCAGTTTAACGACATCTTATGGCATCAAAAGCCGTTGACGTCGCCCTCCTCCTTTATCCAGGCTTGGGACTGGCACTACCCCAAAAACAAGGCAGTGGCGGAGTTAGAAATTTGCAAATTTCTTTGGAGAACTTATGATGTAAAGGATAACACTTTTAAAATGGTATCTAATTGCACCATAAAGAAACTTTGGAAAGAATAAGTTAATGTTGCGCTCATTAAATGCCGAGGCCGCCTGCGAATAACATCAGCCTAATTACCAACTTACTAAATCAGTATATTAAGTAATCTGTTATAGTCTGATCTGATAGAATTACTATTTTGATTCAGTTTCTTTTATAGTACGCTTTTGTATCTTATCTACAGTCTATTAATCTATTGAATACATGCCAACACATACACACATGCACACACGTACGCACACACGCACGCACACACACACGCACGCACGCACAGACGCACACACACACACACACACGCACACACACGCACGCACACGCACGCACGCACACACGCACACACACACACACACTGCATGCCAAAAATGTAATGTTTACCCGTGATTGCCTTTCAGGCTTTGCTGCATCTTATCTTATGAGCTACGTAACTCGGTCTCATCTATAACTGACTGCAGATCCCTTTGCTCATCTGCGCAACGTAACCTAGCTGTCCCGTAGGCACAATTTTCCACCACATGGAAGCATTGAAGTTTCGATACGGTCGGTCCATCTCTGAGAAATAAGTTATCAGGTTGGGACCACTTCTCAGGAGTTTGAGTTGAAAAGGCTGTTTATAAATTTGCGATTACAATAACAATTACATTCCGGTGGGCAACGATCACCTGTCAACTCTTTAATTAACAAGTCACGGGTTCTGCGTTCAATATCGCACGCCTATACAAACAACAGCAGACGCGCCTAGTCCTGAAGCACCTTGAGTACAACAAGCAAAACCAGGTTTAAACTTACTTGATAATAAAATCTAACAGCTATCTGTGACACACAACAAAGCAACGGTAATTTGTTGCCATATCTACGTCAGTGATTATTTTTCTCTCTTTATGTACCTAACATATGATCGCATGCAGGCATCCAACCGGCTTCAAACATATTGGAAATAAATGAAATATTGGAAATAAATGATCAATTGTTGGAGCAACTGATTCTTGTACGTACCAGAAGTTCAGCATCCTCTTGCGACGAATAGCTCTTTAAATTTAGACGTTTTATGAATAAACTCTTCTACACAACAATGAAGAAAAAAAAACAGTTTTAAGCCAATTTTAATCCTAAGTCTTGGCGTACCATCTTACGTCTTTATGTGCGTTGATAACCAGCAAGCGTGAGAATAAACGACAGATGTCATTGCATACGACAGCATGAACAAACAGTAATACGAAAATTGCAACTAATCATTTTTAGGACATGAACTATCCCATAGATCCTATCAACCCTTGTATAATCGAGCTAACTTTGTAAAAGTTTTCTGCCTATGTCAATCAGTCAGTCGTTTAAGGTGCGCAGAAAACTAGTCCAAACAAATATACCAACCAAAGCAGTTAGAGGTAAATAGGCTTTGTTGTCATTTGCATGCACTTAGTTTGACCTCATTTAACTAACAACATATGTGAATAAGAAACTGTCGAGAAGACACAAAGTAAGAAAACATTTGACTGTTTTGCTTAGGTCCTAAAAGTCTCTTAATTTGTTAATTTGTTAAATCCATGCGCTGTACTGTGATTGTTGGAGTCGATTAAACAAAGTGTTTAGTAGCTGTAGTGTTGCGCCAATCGAGAAGCTGTCTTAGCCTCTAGACTCTGACGACAGGTATAAAAAACAAGAACGAGTACAAATCAGAAATGGCTTTTTCGGTTTTGGAGAAAATTTTGAACTCAACGTCTTAATTTATCTTAGAAAATGACACAGATAAATTTAATCTGTCAGAGCAAAATTTAGAATTTGAAATCGAAAGTAAAACTTAAGCAGCGGAAATTTAATCCGTAATTTCCAATGATGTAGAATTATTAATGAACAAGTGGCGCTCGGCGATTCGTCGATATAAATAAACTGCTGTCTGTCACGAATAGACAACTCGTGTGTTCGAGAAAACTGTTTTTTCTCCCGACATGGACTGCCAGGCTACAATTTATATACAGCCTTTAAATATACAACTTTAACTATTTACAGTTCTGTTTAAAAAAAACCTTCACATGTTCAGTAATAACTATTGTCCACAAAACTACAAAAACAAGAGCTACTTACATTTTTCTGGCTAAACTTCTAACTAAATAAGTTTATTTCTTAAATCACACTTCTGCCATTTTAAACTGTACATGTTTCCCTTCTCTTGATTCCCCTCTCTCTCAAACCAGCTAGCCCTTTTATAACCCAATCCTTTCAGACACACATTTCATTCAGATCGTGCCCAGAACTCACTTAAGCGTGACCCAACCCTAATTCTTTATGTAGCAATAATATACACTTCCTTGGCTACGCTGTCCACAATTTGATTTTGTTAAATTTTGCTGCATTTAGCGATGAAATTTTCGCCATAGTCAAAATCTGATATTTTTCGTGCATATAACCAACTTTTCGCATTCTTTGGTGACACTCTCAAGCAGCTTCGTCCAATGAAATTCACTGTTAAACTTTGATTTGTGTCATTTTGTAAAACTTAAATTAGTAATATTACCTAATTGGTGGTTCGAAATAATAAGAGTTGAAAGTAAAATTTTTCTTGTAGGCAGCAATTAAACCATTTAACATGGCTGCAGCTGGATGTCAACTTCAGAAACTGACGGAATGCTGTATATGTTTCCAAACATTTACTGATCCTAGAATGCTGCCATGCATTCACTCGTTCTGTCTCGAATGTCTCAAACAAACAGCCGATGCCGCAAAGAAGAAATCAGGAGAGAATATGTCTTGTCCCTTGTGCAGAAAACTGTTTGTTATTCCAGCAAATGGCCTTGATGGACTTCAGAAAAACTTCTTCATAGAAAATCTCATGGAAGTCGCGAGTAATTTGCAACTAAGCAGCACGTCAGTCATTCTTTGTGATATATGTAAATATCTCTATGAGGGCGACGAAAAGACAAGAACGGCAACGATGCGCTGCTTTGAATGCAGAGACAACTTTTGCGACAGTTGTGCAAAAGCACACAAATTGCATAAATCAAGCAAAGACCATCATGTTGCGAAAATTGGAAGATACACGGAAGAAGACATCAGAAAAATGCTACGATCAGTAAATTGCACTGATCATATTGAAAAGCCGTTAGACTTTTACTGTGCTGATTGCAAGAAAATCCTATGCGCAGTGTGTTTTGTTGAAAATCATGCATCACATAAATGCAAAGGTGTGACTTCAGTCGAGGAGCGATTCCGACAAACAATTCAAACAAATGCATTCAAGATTGCGAACTACGCTGATGAGGTGTTAAAAGAGGGAAAGAGAGTGGAACAGAGAAAGGAAAATGTCCTTTTAAAATTGGGAGAAACAGAAAGTGAAATTCGAAAAAGAAATCTAGAACTTAAAGAAATGATAGAGGACCACACAAAGTCCCTTCTGGATGAGTTGTCTCTGATAAAACAGAAGCAGGTAAAGATTTATGAAAACGAAAAGGAAGAAATTGAACGGGTTCACATCATTTTAAAGAGTTTTGAGAATTACTGCACCGAACTAAGATCGAAAGGATCGGCCAGCGACATCTGCAGCTGTGTTGACAAATTGTCGGTGAGAGCAGACGAGTTGGAGAAAGATCATGAGGAATTCATTGGTCGTCCACGTCGATCATTCGAAGTTTCTTTCCAAACAACAGATATACGAGAATTTTTAGAGAAATCCAACAGGAATGTCGTGGGACAAATTAAAGGTAAAAATTGTCCTAATTGCTTAAGTTAAGATTCTGAGGTGGTTGGCTTGTTTTTGAGCTGAGTGGACAGAGAACTTGCAAAGAGGACAGGTTCTCGTTTTAGTCTCCAACTTTTGCGATATCGCTTATTTTTTAGTTGAAATCTCCCATTTTTCCGGATTGCTTATCTTCTGTGTCGCTTGTCTTCTGTCCTGAAACCTCAAAAGTTCGGCTGATTCTGTTTCGGATGATTTGTGGTTTTAAAATAAGGTTTTGATTGGAAGCGACCGTCGATTGAGGCGACGTGTTTTATAATAAAAACGAAGCTGTACACGTTTCAAGATATGATATTACACTGACTAATAAAATATTCCATTAAACTACAGTACACTATACAACATTACATAAGATCACATCACATTTCATTGCTTTATATTACATTCGTTTTAATAAGGTTATTATATCGCATCATAATTCATTAGATCACATTGCATTTCACTAGAATACATAACCTTAGATTCAATGAATGCAATAGATTACAATAAATTGCATTGGATTGCATTGCATTCGATTACATTATTTTAGAATATATTAGATCAGATTTAATCATTCTCTGACAAATGCTCATAAGAAGTGAGCAAATGAAGAAATGCTCGGCTAAATGGTCAGTTATAATAAATGGTGAAGATAAATGAATACTATGATCAGTTTAACCATCAATTTTCAATACATCTGTTTCATCAGCTAAAACAGAAACCACTAACCGGATTGAGAACTATGGAATAGTCGTGGGATTAAGTGATAACCTAACCATAACAAAGGACGTCGTCCAAATAAATCTGCGTCGTCCAAATGAAATTTCAACTCAACAACGAATACCGACTAACATGCAGAAAGAAGCTTCAGCTGCCGTTTACTGTAACGCGTTGTACGTTACAGGAATAGGAGACAATGCAGATGAAATTTGGAAATACAACTTGGCTTCCGGTTGGATGAAATGCGCTTCTTTAGTTCAAGGCCGACGTAGACACAGCGCAGCGTTTATCGATGAAGTATTGTACATCTGTGGAGGATTTGTTGATTCAGATGGAAGAGTTCTAGACAGCGTCGAAGCCTACAACGCAGTCAGCGACAAATGCTCTGCAGTGGGAAAGGTGGTTCACTGCGTCCAGAATCCAGCCAACTGTGTTCCATACAAGACTTCGCTCTACATTTTCGGTGGTTGCGATAAAGATAACAAGGCGACAAATCACGTTCAAACGTACGACACAAAACTGAACACATGCGCTCTCCTTTCGAAACCAATGCCAATTGGTTACAACTTACTGAGAGCTGCAGTTTGGGAGACATCTGCTATTTTAGTTGGATGTTATACTTGTTTTATATTTAACTTTGAGACGGAGACTTGGCAAGAAAGGCAACAGTTCAAGACTGACGTCGTTTACTTTGGTCTGGTTCTTGAGAATGAACGACTCTTTGTCATCGGAGGAGGAAACATCGAATTTGAAGGTGGCCAAAGGAAATGGAAATGCAGAGACGACGTGCGTTATGTTTCAATTCGAAATATCATCGAGGATAAACCGACTGAGTGGAAGATTCATGCAAAACTGCCTCAACCAGCTATGATATTTGCCTACGAAAAATGGTCTTATTTTATCCCATAGTGCAAAAAACAATTCAGTTTTTTTTCATAAATAATATTAAGTGATTGTTATATTTCTGTATCCTATCCTCATTCCTCCTCATTCCTATATATATGTATATATATATATATATATATATATATATATATATATATATATATATATATATATATATATATATATATATATATATATATATATATATATATATATATATATATATATATATATATATATATATATATATATATATATATATATATATATATATATATATATCTGTGATAAAAAACACAATAGGCAAATATTCCCAATCGACTTTGGCAGCCTTCAATGCTTTAAGATGTCGTTAAACTCGTTAAACATTGGAAACTACTACTATGAACTACAAGTCACGAAAAATTACTTTGCATATAATGTAAATATAAATATAAAATTTTAAATATAAAGCATCTAATGACACAACTTTCTGTCACTTATTGCGACGTTATATAATGTCTCGTTGTAATTGGGTCGACGCTTTTATTTCAAACGAATACACCTTTTATTCGCTTTCTTCGACGCTATTTACAATTCGTTTTGTTAAATAGCTTCGGTCAAATCATAATCGTTCGTTCCAACGAAGTACTTAACGACTTTAGCGGCAAGATGTCATTAAACACCGAGTAATTATACAAAATAAAAAGTTGTATGGTGTTAAGTACGGTCGACGAGAATGTACCTGGCGGTCAAAAGAAGTAGTTAAAAACTGGAACTACGACTACTAGTGTAATAGTGCCTGAACAAAGGGTCCCAACTGATTCATTTAACGAATTTTCTACAACCTCTGATGCCTTTTGCCTATCTAAAAAAGAAATCGAAAAACTTCTATAGCGCCACTGTCAGAAAAACTTCAATCGATGGTTGCTATTAAGCAACGTCGATGTGCATCCGAAAAGCAGAGTGAGCCCTTTCCTCAAATGCTAACAGGACATCTGAGAAGACGCCGAAAAATACTACTTAGGTGGAAACTGGGTTAACTGCCTAGACCTCCATGCACGCATCGGTGTCGGGCTACTCAGAACTGTTACTGTGAACTGCCAGAACTTGAAACTGTTAATCGTGAAAATATATACTTTGTGGGAGACAGGTTTAATCAGTGGGGAAACTACCCTTCCTTATGCATGTCATATCCTTCCTCCTGCACATCGCAAACCAATTCAAATTTTGCCTCCTTGTGTACAAATGTCTGAACAGCTGTGCACCACTCTATCTTGTAGACAGCATCAGGCCACTATCTGATGAACACAACTAAGACTAGAATGGGTGATCGGGCTTTTTCGGGTCACGAAAGAGGATGCCAAAAAGTTAATGATATTAGCTGCCAATTAAACAACTGACATATATATAACATTGAATAGAAGTGATTTACAGGTGTGTAAACGCAATCTTATACTATCAATAGAATTGTTGAGCTTTTAATGGGTTATGGCTGCCAGTGCCGTTGACATCGACGTTACCATACGTTTGCAGTCAAATCTGACGCTCATGGTAAAAAGAGGCATTTAGACTTCAAAAAAGTGAATTGAAAAAGGCATCAAAGACTCTGAATGTTGGCCAAATTATCAGTCATCATTGACAATACCCTGTTTCTAAGGACTTCTTGCGGCTGCCGGGGTCAGTAAAGTAGACTCTTCTTGACCTTACTTTTTATACATTCCTCTAATGCATTTTATTCGGTTAAACAGGTTAATTATATGGAAATCATATTAGATAATGATTTGTCCAAAGATAAGTTACCTTTAAATAAGTTCTTACAAGATTATATATAATTCCAATTTTTACGTATTTTCCATTTAGAACTCCGCCACTGCCTTGTTGGGGGCAGTGCCAGTCCCAAGTCTGGAGAAAGGAGGAGGGCGACGGCAACGGCCTTTGATGCTATAAGCTGTCGGTAGACATTGGAACTCCTAGTATTTTCTATTGACCTTAACAGTAGGTCCTCAGTATAACGACATTTTATGGCATCAAAGGCCGTTGCCGTCGCCCTCCACATTTCTCCAGACTTGGGACTTGCACTACCCGAACAAGGCAGTGGCGGAGTTAGATGACCTTAGATGATGGGCAGCCAATGCAAGTCCGAAGACATAAAGCGGAACAAACGCGGCGATTGCTATCTTTAAGCAGATCCTACACTCTACTCAGAATTGGATATCCTGATTCACGCCATAACTCAATTCACGTCGTCTGGAATTGAAATAAAACTTAAACTATTAAGTACCTAGATAGCCATTTTTCGGTTGAAAGGAGAGGATTTTTGCACCCTTGATTTTGCTACCTACTTCTAGATATGGCGCCAATGGCCAAAATTGGCTAATGTTGCTGCTAACTCTCGTTTTTATCAATTCGTTGTCCACAGGCGGATTTTCCAACTGAGAACTAAGGCCTAGAATTGACTATCCTGTTGACCTTGTACGGCTAACGGTGATACCGGTTGGGGTATTTTATGTTGCCGGGCCAGCAAAGGGACTCCAATTAGATCCAACGCAGTGCAGACGGTCTGCTATCTTACCTAAGATGGTGTTTACGACACAGGCTGTGCCGAAATAATTGTACTAATTACCAAATTTAGAGGCGATCGTCTTCATTGGGCAAAACTTCAACTTCCTAATCCTCACATGGGAGATTTTTAAGGTTTAATAAAAAAAAATAAATTGATATTTGCCGTTCACGTTCAACTTAACTGGCACTAGTCAATAGTTTCTAGTACAATTTTACAGAATGAGCGAGAAAATTTGTATACCGTGTGGAGCAACGTTTTAAAGGTGTCTAAAGACAGCCGATTACGTCATTATAAACATCAAATGTTTAACTACATCTATTTTCATCAGTGTAGGTTGAGGTCGACGTAAACTGCGATGTCGGCCACTAGGTGTCACTAAGCACTCAATGCTATTTAACAAGGTAAGCTTCAGTCTTGATTGTGCATTGGCGGATGTTGTTATAACGCGCATTGAACGTCTTGTCGCTGCCAGCGCAGTTGACTTGGACTTTATCATTCAGATATGATAAGTTTAGTAGTAATAGTTCCTCAGTTTAACGACAACGTATGGCATAAATGGCAGTTGCCGTCGCCATTCTCCTTTATACAGGCTTGGGACTGGCACTACCCCAAACAAGTCAGTGGCGGAGTTCACGATAAGTTTCGGACGTAAAGCGGTATTTATAAATTCGGTAAATAGCGATTTAAAGGTGTCGAAACAGAACATATAACATTTAGTTGGTGTATAAGACACGAGTTGCTCGTGGGACCAGGGCCGTCCTCTTGTATTGTATTGTATCGTATTGCATTGCACTGCATTGTATTATCTATCTCGCCGTTCCAATGCCACACATCATCCACCGTAGCCACCTGCCTGCCTGCCTGCCTGCCTGCCTGCCTGCCTGCCTGCCTTCCTGCCTTCCTGCCTGCCTGCCTGCCTGCCTGCCAGCCTGCCTGCCTGCCTGCCTGCCTGCCTGCCTGCCTGCCTGCCTGCCTGCCTGCCTGCCTGCCTGCCTGCCTGCCTGCCTGCCTGCCTGCCTGCCTGCCTGCCTGCCTGCCTGCCTGCCTCTTGGATCTTGCCCTGATGTCAAACCTTTCTTTCCCTTAGTCCTGTCATGCTCCAAAAAGATGATCTGCTTGGACACCTTTTAATCGTTGGCTTCGACGATTATATATAGTTCTCATACCGTTTACTGAAAGTCTGGAGTCCATCAGGCTAGACCTAAACGAAAGACGACGTCAACGGCTGTGGCAGCCACAAGATATTGTTACAAATATGGAAAACAGTATGTGAGTGTAGTTTATGTGAGTGTAGTTTATGTGAGTGTAGTTTATGTGAGTGTAGTTTATGTGAGTGTAGTTTCTTTTTAACGACGCTGAGCAATAACAAAGCTGGCTACCTTCAGCCTCCTCCTTTATCTACGCTTCGGTCAAACCACTAAGGCAGTGGCGCAGTTCTGATTTTAATATGACCGTCGGTGGTCATTTATCGTTCAAAAGAATGCGAAATTTTTTGTACGAAAACAGGTAAAACCTTAAGATGGAACAACCACGAGGTCCTCAAAGACGACCATTTAGCAACTGCCTTGCGATGAAACAAGATATGAGGTCATTCATACAGGACGTTTGCAAAGACGAACTACATTGGACCCCTCCCTCTTTCTTGTCCGCATTTTGCATTACCCTCCCATTTGGGGACGTCCGCATTACAACTGAGTACAGAGGCCTAGATTAGAATATCCTGGGAGTAGTAGTTCCGCAGTTTAATGACAGCTTATGGCATCAAAGGCCGTTGACGTTGCCCTCCTTCTTTATCCAGGCTTGGGACTGGCACTAACCCGAAACAAGGCAGTGGGGAGTTTGGATGATCTATATGCAAAATTTAAAGACAAAGAAGGCACGTAAATTGTGGTGTTGTATTACATTTCACGTATACAGCTGATAAACTGCAACAGTTGTGTCTCAGAATGCACCCACTGACAACTTTTGGCCTCTCACGTTTGACTGTTTACGGGCAGTGGCCATATTTTTCCAATGGACTATTTACAGGTACGGACAGTGACAAACATACTGCGACTGTTCACTGAATTGCGTATATTTTTATAGCAAGAAGGATTCTTTCTTAAGGTCGATATCCTTGTGTTCACTGTATTCGCATTTGGTACAAATGTGCTTCTGAACTCTCATTTTCGTTCAATCGTTGGATTATAACAAACAATTAAATGGTTAGCAACCACAAGATGTCGCTAAAACTCGATGCACCAATACACTCATATCTGCTTGGACACCTTCAAGTCCGTTTCTTCAGCGCTACATATTTCTCATTTGAGTTTAATCGAATTTATAGGTGTGACACTCTTTTAAACAGATTTTTAGGTTTTTAGGGTTTTTTAAAACCTGAAAACCCTCACAATTTAAAAATTAGTTTATTTAGTTTTTCGTTAGCGCTGTAATATATGTAACCCCCTTTCTAAATGCTCCTTTGTCTAGATCTAGTGACTATAGATAGCAGTCACTTTACTTTACCTCATGGTACCTACAAGGTTGTTTAGGCTGTAGGTAGATATACATGTTAATTGGGGTTTTGTCTCCTGATATGATAATTATAGGTCAGACTTAAATCAACATGCAATATCTAGCGGAAATTGTAATGATATTACAATAGCTCGTACTTTTCCACTACCATCTTGTATTATAATGTCTGATTGAATAAGAATGAACAAAGTCAATTGTTGCAAATCAATCAATGTATTATATATAGTTCAATGACTTAATTAATGCTTAATTAAGGCCAGCTTCTTATTAAGCCTAGATCTTTAACACTACCCACCCACAAGCTTGGATGGCCATTTCTCCTTGTGTACTGACTCTGATGAAGTCTGAACAGTTTCACTGTGAGTTGCAGTGAGTTGGCATTGACGTAGTAGGATAAGATTGTAACTCACCACTAGCTGTCTCTGCACAAACGATTCTTTTCACCACTCCAACATACCTCGTAGACCATTGGATAAAAGTCTTTCGTAGAAGGTATTTGGAGCGAATTCCTTGCTGTTCAAGGATGAGAATCCATGCGATTCGATCGTTATCGTCCGAAGGAATGTTCCTTGACGAGATGTGGTTGCACTGTAGAGTCGAAGACTTTCAACTCGCGCCGCTAAGTCCGTTTCGAAGCAATTACATGGAATTAATCCAAACTTCCAGACGTTAGTTTCTTGCTGAACACTTTGTCAGTTCGCAACCGAAACACAGGTAAAGAACCCGTAATACATGAGCCTTTATATACTCATTATTCGAGAAAACAGTTCGACTTGACAAGTCCGCAACTGATCACTTATTTCTCGGAGTCACTCTAAATTGTAACTAGGACCTTCCTGCCCAAAATCCAGCCGTGAACTGAACTTCTTCAACGGTTTTCACCGCGAATCGACATCGTCAAACGGTTGGCCGAAAGTGTCGTCTGCATCTTTCACCCACATTCGCAGTGATTTCAGCGTCCTTCGTTGAGAGAATCGTCTGCTCCTTGTTTACTGATGATAAGGAGTTACGTCCACTGCGCCCCCCTATTGGCTGGCTACTTCCAATTGCAACGTGCCGCCATTGGCCGAAAATTCCTCAAGTAAAATCCCGATTGGCTAGCAATCGAAACATCGGTTTGAAATCTCCTTCGAAATGACTCGCAAACTTTGGCAGATTGCGAATAAAACAATTTATCTACATCCACGTTGATCACATGTAAAAATAGTTTAGAAACCCATTCATTGTTCCCCGTAATTTGTATATTTTTAGAGCTATGCTGGCCTTGCTATTTTGGTTAGTTTAAACGCCCTAAGCCGGCCATGTATCTTAAGTGAGTAATCACGTTAGTCAACACAAACGCTTATTCTAACATACGCAAAACCATGTCAATTATATGCATAGTTCATACAATAGCAAAATCAACTAAAACTGATTAACATAGCGAGAACATATATAGATTCAGTCTACAACACTCTCCTACTCAGGAAAATTTAGCATAAATTTTTAACAAACGAATCACATAATATTTCTCGCATGTAGCAATCACACACTTAATTATACTAATTAAACACTATCTACATTCTTCTACAACTACCTTATCTTACATACTTATTACTTAATCTCTTACTTACTCTAAACTTCTACTAAGGTAATCTGCAATTACATTCTCAGATCCCTTTATATACCTCACCTTGAAATTATAATTCTGCAAGGCTAAGTACCACCTCATCACCCTAGCATTGGTTATTTTCCCCGTCTTAAGGTATTGGAGTCCACAATGATCTGTCTCCACCACAAACTCTCGTCCAAACAAATATCTCTCGAACTTCCGCACTCCACACACCATGGGTAAACATTCTTTCTCCTCAACAGAATACTTTCTCTCTCGAGGCACTAACTTCCTGCTTGCGTATGCCACTGGGTGTTTGATTCCCTCAATTTCCTGCATCAAGACAGCTCCTATGCCACTATCTGAAGCATCTGTCTGAAGCACAAACTCTCTTTCTAAATCAGGCAATCTCAATATTGGAGCTCCTGTCAACGCTTCTTTGAGTTCCTTGAATGACCTTTCAAGTTCAGGTGTCCATTCAATCACATTCCTTACATCTTTCCTTGTTAACTCAGTCAGTGGTTTCATCATCTGCACACTTTGGTATGAATCGACGATAGTAATTCACTGCTCCAAGGAAACTACGCACTTGCTTCTTAGTCTTAGGAATTGGCAAACCTGCAATCTTGTGAACTGACTCAGCCTTCGGGCTAATCATATCACCTTCTATGGTGTGTCCCAGAAAATCAATTTTCAAGTATCCAACACTACACTTCTTAGGTTTCAGTGTCAATTTTGCTCTTCTAACTCGTGTAAAGAATTCTCTCAAAACACTAAGGTGATGTTTCCAACCTTTAGTATGAGCCAAAATGTCGTCAACATAGCTCTCGAGATTTGTTGACCCTTCAAGTATCTTCCTGATCATACGGTTGTAACTTGAAGCACTGTTGACCAATCCAAACGGCATAACCTTGAATCGATACAACCCTTTGTCACAAATGAAAGTGGTCAAATCCTTGACCTCCTCTCTCATCGGTATTTGCCAATATCCTTTGCAGAAATCAAACTTGCTGTATATTTGACTTCCACTCAGCTTATTGAAGACGTCATCATTCGACATCATCGGTTCTGGATCAAATATCGTTATTTTGTTCAACTCTTTGTAGTTGCAACACAATCGATTCGACCCATCAGCCTTCTTCACAACCACCAAAGGCGCAGCATATGCTGAATCAGATCTTTCTATGATCCCATTCTTCAACATTGCTTCCAACTCCTTGTCTACTTCTTTCCGTAAACCATAAGGTGTCGGATAAGCCTTAGATCTCACTGGTTCCTTACTAGTCAGCTTTATGTCATGCTCGACTACATCTGTCCTTCCAGGCACATCAGAGAAAATATCACGGAACTCGTGCAACAGTTCCTCCAACTCCTTCCTCTTCACTCCTTCAAGTTCGGGGTTAATGTCGACATCTCGGTATGTCTCCTTCTGAACACTGTTGTACATAGATAACAACTCTTCTTCATTCTCATCTTCTGATTCATCCCTCACGACTGTGACTACTGATGCCACCATTTCCTCTTCGTCTATCATATCATTGGCTCTCACGGCATCACGCTCATAATACCTTTTGAGCATGTTCACATGATATGTCTTCACCTTATCTGGTGCTATCTCAACCCGATAATCATAATCTCCAATTCGATCTTGAATTACATACGGTCCTTCCCACTGAACCATTAATTTATTGGTCTTGACGGGTATCAACAGAAGCACCTTGTCACCAATCTCAAATTTTCTCATCCTCGACTTCTTGTCATAATACTTCTTGTTCTTGCTTTGCGACTTTTCTATTTCGCTTTGTGCAATCTTACAGGTCTCCTCAATCCTTTCTCTCAAATCTAACACATAGTTGTATGCATCCTTTACTTCCTCATCAACTTCTTCCTTTGTCCATAACTCCCTCAGGATTTTCACAACTCCTCGACAACTCCTCCCGAACATCAACTCAAATGAACTGAATCCATGACTTTCATGAACAGCATCTCTCAGTGCAAACAACAAAGGCGCAAGGAAACGATCCCATTCCTTGGGTTGTTCCACAATCAATTTCTTCAGAGCAGTCTTAATGGTGCCATTAAGTCTCTCAACACATCCATTACCCATTGCATGGTAAGGGCTGGTCAATGTGTGTCGGATCAATAGCAGTTTATTGACCTCCGCCATCATGTCAGATGTGAACTGGCTTCCACGATCTGTATGGATCCTCTCAGGAATTCCCATTCGACAATATACTTCGAATAGAGCTTCAGCCACTTCCTCTGTGGTAATCCCTCTCAAGGGTACTGCCTCAGGATATCTGGTGCTCATGTCGATGATTGTCAACACATACCGATTGCCTTTGCTAGACCTAGGTTCGATTGGTCCGATCAAATCCACGGAGATCATTCCGAATGGAACCTCGATTAGTGGCAAATGTCCCAACGGTGCTCTGCTTACTGAAGCTTTGCCCGCAAACCTTTGACATAAGTCGCAACTCATCACAAATCTTTTCACATCCTGATTTAATCCTGGCCAGTAAAACTATTGACTGACTTTCAAAGTGGTCTTCTTCACTTCCATATGAACTGACAACAAGGCATTGTGTCCAATTGCCATCACTGTGTCTCTAAGGGTCTTTGGTACCACTAGCTTATAGCTGACTTGGTCACTCATTACCTCTTTACCACGCTTGTACAGCAATCCCTTTTTCACTTCATAATCCTGATTCCGTCTACCTTCACTGGAATTAGACTCGTGTAAACTCTTCCAACATTTTGTCAGAGTTTCATCTTGCTTCTGCAAGTTACTAATTTCTTCTACACTAAGTTTCACATCAGGTAAACTAGTGATCTTTAAAGATTTCAGTTTCTTCATTTCAGGGCTTTGCTTAACTTGTGCACGTGTTTCACACGCTGCTATCAAATGACCTCGCCCTTCGTCGGCTATTGCATGCGAATTCAAATCATCGACGTCATTTCTTACTGTTACGTCATTACCTTGGCCACAGCTAGACTCCACATTGCTCACAGCCAACGGTTTTCCTCCTCCCCTCGCTTGACCTGAACAAATATTGGCATTCTGCCCACTTATCAGATTGCTCAATTGGCAAACTTGTGCAGCTGAATCACTCGTTTGACCGCTGTTCTCTTGTTTATTTTCCAATCTGGGCTTACCAGTAACAACTCCTATGATTAAGTCACTCACAGGATTGTCCATCACAACTGCTTCAACCCTGCCAACATAATATATGTCTTTGACATCCATGTATGCTGTTTTGAACGGTTTTGATGATCCATCTGCCAGCTTACAATTCACTTTACGTCCTGTATACTGTGTAGGATCCATCAAATTAGCTTTCACCACATAACACGTTGACCCTGTGTCGTACAGACAATCAACTAACCTCCCATTGACTAAAGCCTTCCCAGTGAAGTTACCTTTCACCACACTGGTCTCAGGTTTCTTAACCTCCTCCCTTGTCGACAACTGATTCCTGTCCAGTGTCTTTTGACATCTACAGAATAAATCTGCTTATTTTCAATTCTTACCTATGAAACAAAATATATTAATCACAAAGAACAGCTGCCTTTTGTTATATGAATTTTGCAAATAAGAAAGTTGATGAATGCATTCTAGATTTCAAACCTGTCAACGGCTTAGATGCGCAGTAATTGTCGGTGCTTATAATAGTAACCTTGCAGTCTATGGGTTGGAGATCAGCTCATGTTTAGTATGTCAAGGTAATTACGATGCGAGTGCAATTAGCGGTGTGAATAAGGATGTCCAACAGTTAATAAGGCAGTCGACTTCATTAGCAATGTATGCTTTTGGTTATGCATATACCTATTGGAACTCGACCCGACTTCTACGACGGATTATGGTTTTTATTGCAATTTTCACTTGGAGTCCATCGACTTATGGCTTGAACACTATGACGGCGCTATAGAAGTCATTAGTCTAGATAAGATTAGATTAGTTGAATTAATTTTGGTACATGCGTGTGAATCTGTTTAAGCCGTTAGGATTTTATTCATTGCTTGAAAGATTATACAGTTATACATCAACTTATCTTATACGCAAGAAATGGGTTGAAGCAGATAGTGAATTATATCCAGTGTAACCGGTGAGGAAACCTAGCAGCTCAGTGACGGCTGTGTCGTGTAGTTGCTTCCCATACTATTCGTGATCGTTTACAAGCTCTGGTGTACACAATACGCGACTTGTATCGGCTCAAACATAGCAATTAGTGAAGGCCATAACAAAACAAGAAATACAGCCTACACAAACCCTCTTAGTACGTAATTATCAGCACTAATCAACGCTATACATCATCCAGTCTGTGTAAGGGACTGGTGTGAAACTTATACTACCCAAAATTAACCCTGCAAATGGTCTGCAAATTACCCTGCAAATTCCCACCATAAGTTTAGGCCTAATTGAAACAAGGCAATTCAAACAATATTCCGCCTTTTGATCTACAACAAGGAAACGAAATTATTGAGAGCTCCATGAACGTTATCAATTATAAAACCATAACAAAGGCTTTCGCATACAAACTCAGTTTGTCCTTCCCTTGTAGAATGATATGTCAGCTTTGATCTCGGTTACCGATACACGACGAACTGTCCCATCGATAACGACTAAGTCTTTCGTTGCATCTGTGAGGGTCTCATGCGGATCTCCTCAGACAATGATGGTAGATGGTCAAACACCCTGTATTCCGTTCAGCGACAAACTTCTGCTGCCTGATCCCCTTTGCCGCAGTATGTAGGCAGCAGCTTTCACGGCCTTTAAGAGATTTAGAAAAGGCGCCATATAAATGTTCAGATGCAAACATACATAGTATGATCGACGTAGTTTTATTTGCAGATTAAACTCTGATGATCAACTTCAAACCCCTTTGCGTTATGCTTAGCAAGGTATTGATAAATTGAATAGTTCTCAATACATCTCAATATTAATCTTAGCAACTAAGTCAGATATTCGCGAGTGAATAAGAGAATGAATGAATAAGAAGTAAAAGTGATAAGAAAAATAATGTAAGTGAGAAAAGAAAACTCTATCGAGAAATAGAAACTTAAGGTAATTGATAAACAATTGCAATATTTTTGACCGGGCTTCTTCAACAGAATATGTTTTCGACTACTTTATTCGAGGTAACCATCGATTGATGCCTTGTCCGTAGTGATAATGGCGCTATTAAACTCTCTATATTAAATTAGATAACATGCATCCAGAACACGACAGAATGACGCTTAGCGCATATATCGATAAGGATTTTCTTTGAAGACTGTTCTCGAATGTCACCATCTTTTAAATTAGCGAGGAGCGCCCACGATAAGCTTCAGAAGGAGCTTTTGAACATTCAGTTTCATACAAGCAAAGAAATACATCATCGCGTCCGTGTATTGAAGAATGGCGCTGCATGATTAAACATGCCATACATCTTGACATAACTTATCGCACTGGGAATTGTTTTGAGAATTAATTGTTGAAGAAAGTCTTCGTTCATAGGCGTTGATCAAACATGAGGTCTAAGTAAAACCAACAAAACTGCACACCTACACTTTTCTTGATGGAAATGTCATGCTGCTTAAAGAGGTACTGAAAGGCACTAATAAAGAGTCCACATACATACGTGCATTGATATATGAATACATACATGCATAGATGTTTTGTAAGATGTATCGTTTTGTCTTGAGATCAACAGAGACGATGAAGAGCTGATATTACAAACACACATACATATATGCACACATACACGCATATATACAGGCATACATGCGCACACAGATACAAACATCAATATTTACATGCATACGTACACGAATGGCAGAGTTAAAACGAAACATTCGGGTTTAATTGATGTTCAAAATTCGATTGACAAAAAGTAGCTAATAATAATAGATGTGGGCCTCTAGGCTCACAATCGAAAAATAGAAGCTGCTCTGTTCAGTTGCTGAAGATGCATACGTTGTTCCGGTAGGATAACGCAAACAAAATTTCTTTATTCAACGTTTTAATTCTGTCAAATTTTAGCTTTAAATATTAGGGCGTATAATTATTGGATCCAATCCCTAGACTTGAAAGGGTAAAGCATGCCTGTTCAGATAAATTCCTCCGAAGTGACACTTTGTGTGGTCTTTCCTAAACTCAGGAGCTAAATAAATCACCTCACTCATTTTCATATACCTCGTTATGAACTGCGTGGAGTTGCTGTTATTTGCGTGAGCATGAAGGTGTTGATTTACTTGAGATTTTGTACGTTATAGAGACGTCCTGAAAGACTGCAGAAAAGTCACTTTAAATTTCGCTATGTAGGCCTTGATCATATTATACTTAATTACGTTAATCCTACATTCCGTAGTTTATCTCGATTAATTCTATTATTAATATCGCAGCTAAGTAATATCTTAAACCTATCCTATTTAGGCATTTTTCATAGACTGCATTCAATGTAGATAGGTCAGAAAGCGTTAGTCTGAACGCAGGTAAAATTGAAATCATCACAACTCTACGGCCGTTTGCATTACGTTATCTGAGTGGGCCATCGCCTTTTGTGAACTTAACTAATTTTACTAGTTTCAATTAGTTTGCTTGCACTGGATGAAATGACTAGTTTTAATTGGATCAGGTAAAAGAAAAGCAGATGGCATTACATTATGCCAGGTCATATATTTCGTCATATAGGGACTCCATCGGGCACAATATCGGGTGTTTTCAGGTTTCTTCAGTGGTAGCCATATAATCGTAATCGTATTCGTAATTCCGAAATTTCTACAGCGCCCAACGAAAGCCACGTCGCGGGGACCAGCCTATTCACAGAATCTCATTCAAAACAAAATCGATAGGCAAAAGAGTTCATTTCCGGGTCAAGATCCAAAAATCAGTCGCAGAGACAGTGTGGCAGCTATGGGGTGGTGGTGTTTGGGGTTGGAGAGGAGAGAGAGCCAAGAGGATGAAGGGGTGTCAGGATAAGATCTGTGAAAGAGGCACGTTTTGAGTTTTGAGTGAAAGGCCGATGCAGAAATTGCAAGCGGTGGATGATCGATGAGCTTGTATGATGAGTCAGAAAACTGTCGCAGTTCTGGGGGAGTTTATTCCAAAGTGGTGGGGCAGCTATAGCTATAGAGGGTATACAAGCAGGTTTTCATAAATGGACAGATTAACCAGATGAGCGATGAAGTTGAAAACACATAAGAACACAATTCAATAATAGAGGTTTAATAGAGCATAATTTAATAATATATTCATAATTTAGTTTGACAGGCCAACTAATAAGAGCTCAGTAATGAAAACATCACATTCTGCATTGACACACCCCACATTGTCACGCGTCTCGTTACAAAATTGTGGGGGAAAACCAGTCAGAGGAGTTTCGAGAGATGTTGCATGCAGAACAAGATCCGGCATCCGTGAAACCATAGAAGTTAGTAGCTAATTTTGCACGAACGTTTTAATTTAGAGGGATGTCTTACCTGATCGTAATCGTAAACTCGAAATATCTAAAGATTTACTTGGAAGCTAATCGTAAACTCGAAATATCTAAAGATTTACTTGGAAGCTAAGCGCAGAACACCAGCTTATTCACGAGCGCTGCGCCAAGTCAGTGTGTTGTCCAAAGATGCGAAGTCAAGGACCAAGTCCGGTTGCCAGGAGACCAGAGAGAGATGGGGAAGAGGAGCTGTTAGG
>OZ029920.1:96223-148981 GCA_964023275.1 Norana najaformis | reverse complement strand
ACAACCCTTTGTCACAAATGAAAGTGGTCAAATCCTTGACCTCCTCTCTCATCGGTATTTGCCAATATCCTTTGCAGAAATCAAACTTGCTGTATATTTGACTTCCACTCAGCTTATTGAAGACGTCATCATTCGACATCATCGGTTCTGGATCAAATATCGTTATTTTGTTCAACTCTTTGTAGTTGCAACACAATCGATTCGACCCATCAGCCTTCTTCACAACCACCAAAGGCGCAGCATATGCTGAATCAGATCTTTCTATGATCCCATTCTTCAACATTGCTTCCAACTCCTTGGTCTACTTCTTTCCGTAAACCATAAGGTGTCGGATAAGCCTTAGATCTCACTGGTTCCTTACTAGGTCAGCTTTATGTCATGCTCGACTACATCTGTCCTTCCAGGCACATCAGAGAAAATATCACGGAACTCGTGCAACAGTTCCTACAACTCCTTCCTCTTCACTCCTTCAAGTTCGGGGTTAATGTCGACATCTCGGTATGTCTCCTTCTGAACACTGTTGTACATAGATAACAACTCTTCTTCATTCTCATCTTCTGATTCATCCCTCACGACTGTGACTACTGATGCCACCATTTCCTCTTCGTCTATCATATCATTGGCTCTCACGGCATCACGCTCATAATACCTTTTGAGCATGTTCACATGATATGTCTTCACCTTATCTGGTGCTATCTCAACCCGATAATCATAATCTCCAATTCGATCTTGAATTACATACGGTCCTTCCCACTGAACCATTAATTTATTGGTCTTGACGGGTATCAACAGAAGCACCTTGTCACCAATCTCAAATTTTCTCATCCTCGACTTCTTGTCATAATACTTCTTGTTCTTGCTTTGCGACTTTTCTATTTCGCTTTGTGCAATCTTACAGGTCTCCTCAATCCTTTCTCTCAAATCTAACACATAGTTGTATGCATCCTTTACTTCCTCATCAACTTCTTCCTTTGTCCATAACTCCCTCAGGATTTTCACAACTCCTCGACAACTCCTCCCGAACATCAACTCAAATGAACTGAATCCATGACTTTCATGAACAGCATCTCTCAGTGCAAACAACAAAGGCGCAAGGAAACGATCCCATTCCTTGGGTTGTTCCACAATCAATTTCTTCAGAGCAGTCTTAATGGTGCCATTAAGTCTCTCAACACATCCATTACCCATTGCATGGTAAGGGCTGGTCAATGTGTGTCGGATCAATAGCAGTTTATTGACCTCCGCCATCATGTCAGATGTGAACTGGCTTCCACGATCTGTATGGATCCTCTCAGGAATTCCCATTCGACAATATACTTCGAATAGAGCTTCAGCCACTTCCTCTGTGGTAATCCCTCTCAAGGGTACTGCCTCAGGATATCTGGTGCTCATGTCGATGATTGTCAACACATACCGATTGCCTTTGCTAGACCTAGGTTCGATTGGTCCGATCAAATCCACGGAGATCATTCCGAATGGAACCTCGATTAGTGGCAAATGTCCCAACGGTGCTCTGCTTACTGAAGCTTTGCCCGCAAACCTTTGACATAAGTCGCAACTCATCACAAATCTTTTCACATCCTGATTTAATCCTGGCCAGTAAAACTATTGACTGACTTTCAAAGTGGTCTTCTTCACTTCCATATGAACTGACAACAAGGCATTGTGTCCAATTGCCATCACTGTGTCTCTAAGGGTCTTTGGTACCACTAGCTTATAGCTGACTTGGTCACTCATTACCTCTTTACCACGCTTGTACAGCAATCCCTTTTTCACTTCATAATCCTGATTCCGTCTACCTTCACTGGAATTAGACTCGTGTAAACTCTTCCAACATTTTGTCAGAGTTTCATCTTGCTTCTGCAAGTTACTAATTTCTTCTACACTAAGTTTCACATCAGGTAAACTAGTGATCTTTAAAGATTTCAGTTTCTTCATTTCAGGGCTTTGCTTAACTTGTGCACGTGTTTCACACGCTGCTATCAAATGACCTCGCCCTTCGTCGGCTATTGCATGCGAATTCAAATCATCGACGTCATTTCTTACTGTTACGTCATTACCTTGGCCACAGCTAGACTCCACATTGCTCACAGCCAACGGTTTTCCTCCTCCCCTCGCTTGACCTGAACAAATATTGGCATTCTGCCCACTTATCAGATTGCTCAATTGGCAAACTTGTGCAGCTGAATCACTCGTTTGACCGCTGTTCTCTTGTTTATTTTCCAATCTGGGCTTACCAGTAACAACTCCTATGATTAAGTCACTCACAGGATTGTCCATCACAACTGCTTCAACCCTGCCAACATAATATATGTCTTTGACATCCATGTATGCTGTTTTGAACGGTTTTGATGATCCATCTGCCAGCTTACAATTCACTTTACGTCCTGTATACTGTGTAGGATCCATCAAATTAGCTTTCACCACATAACACGTTGACCCTGTGTCGTACAGACAATCAACTAACCTCCCATTGACTAAAGCCTTCCCAGTGAAGTTACCTTTCACCACACTGGTCTCAGGTTTCTTAACCTCCTCCCTTGTCGACAACTGATTCCTGTCCAGTGTCTTTTGACATCTACAGAATAAATCTGCTTATTTTCAATTCTTACCTATGAAACAAAATATATTAATCACAAAGAACAGCTGCCTTTTGTTATATGAATTTTGCAAATAAGAAAGTTGATGAATGCATTCTAGATTTCAAACCTGTCAACGGCTTAGATGCGCAGTAATTGTCGGTGCTTATAATAGTAACCTTGCAGTCTATGGGTTGGAGATCAGCTCATGTTTAGTATGTCAAGGTAATTACGATGCGAGTGCAATTAGCGGTGTGAATAAGGATGTCCAACAGTTAATAAGGCAGTCGACTTCATTAGCAATGTATGCTTTTGGTTATGCATATACCTATTGGAACTCGACCCGACTTCTACGACGGATTATGGTTTTTATTGCAATTTTCACTTGGAGTCCATCGACTTATGGCTTGAACACTATGACGGCGCTATAGAAGTCATTAGTCTAGATAAGATTAGATTAGTTGAATTAATTTTGGTACATGCGTGTGAATCTGTTTAAGCCGTTAGGATTTTATTCATTGCTTGAAAGATTATACAGTTATACATCAACTTATCTTATACGCAAGAAATGGGTTGAAGCAGATAGTGAATTATATCCAGTGTAACCGGTGAGGAAACCTAGCAGCTCAGTGACGGCTGTGTCGTGTAGTTGCTTCCCATACTATTCGTGATCGTTTACAAGCTCTGGTGTACACAATACGCGACTTGTATCGGCTCAAACATAGCAATTAGTGAAGGCCATAACAAAACAAGAAATACAGCCTACACAAACCCTCTTAGTACGTAATTATCAGCACTAATCAACGCTATACATCATCCAGTCTGTGTAAGGGACTGGTGTGAAACTTATACTACCCAAAATTAACCCTGCAAATGGTCTGCAAATTACCCTGCAAATTCCCACCATAAGTTTAGGCCTAATTGAAACAAGGCAATTCAAACAATATTCCGCCTTTTGATCTACAACAAGGAAACGAAATTATTGAGAGCTCCATGAACGTTATCAATTATAAAACCATAACAAAGGCTTTCGCATACAAACTCAGTTTGTCCTTCCCTTGTAGAATGATATGTCAGCTTTGATCTCGGTTACCGATACACGACGAACTGTCCCATCGATAACGACTAAGTCTTTCGTTGCATCTGTGAGGGTCTCATGCGGATCTCCTCAGACAATGATGGTAGATGGTCAAACACCCTGTATTCCGTTCAGCGACAAACTTCTGCTGCCTGATCCCCTTTGCCGCAGTATGTAGGCAGCAGCTTTCACGGCCTTTAAGAGATTTAGAAAAGGCGCCATATAAATGTTCAGATGCAAACATACATAGTATGATCGACGTAGTTTTATTTGCAGATTAAACTCTGATGATCAACTTCAAACCCCTTTGCGTTATGCTTAGCAAGGTATTGATAAATTGAATAGTTCTCAATACATCTCAATATTAATCTTAGCAACTAAGTCAGATATTCGCGAGTGAATAAGAGAATGAATGAATAAGAAGTAAAAGTGATAAGAAAAATAATGTAAGTGAGAAAAGAAAACTCTATCGAGAAATAGAAACTTAAGGTAATTGATAAACAATTGCAATATTTTTGACCGGGCTTCTTCAACAGAATATGTTTTCGACTACTTTATTCGAGGTAACCATCGATTGATGCCTTGTCCGTAGTGATAATGGCGCTATTAAACTCTCTATATTAAATTAGATAACATGCATCCAGAACACGACAGAATGACGCTTAGCGCATATATCGATAAGGATTTTCTTTGAAGACTGTTCTCGAATGTCACCATCTTTTAAATTAGCGAGGAGCGCCCACGATAAGCTTCAGAAGGAGCTTTTGAACATTCAGTTTCATACAAGCAAAGAAATACATCATCGCGTCCGTGTATTGAAGAATGGCGCTGCATGATTAAACATGCCATACATCTTGACATAACTTATCGCACTGGGAATTGTTTTGAGAATTAATTGTTGAAGAAAGTCTTCGTTCATAGGCGTTGATCAAACATGAGGTCTAAGTAAAACCAACAAAACTGCACACCTACACTTTTCTTGATGGAAATGTCATGCTGCTTAAAGAGGTACTGAAAGGCACTAATAAAGAGTCCACATACATACGTGCATTGATATATGAATACATACATGCATAGATGTTTTGTAAGATGTATCGTTTTGTCTTGAGATCAACAGAGACGATGAAGAGCTGATATTACAAACACACATACATATATGCACACATACACGCATATATACAGGCATACATGCGCACACAGATACAAACATCAATATTTACATGCATACGTACACGAATGGCAGAGTTAAAACGAAACATTCGGGTTTAATTGATGTTCAAAATTCGATTGACAAAAAGTAGCTAATAATAATAGATGTGGGCCTCTAGGCTCACAATCGAAAAATAGAAGCTGCTCTGTTCAGTTGCTGAAGATGCATACGTTGTTCCGGTAGGATAACGCAAACAAAATTTCTTTATTCAACGTTTTAATTCTGTCAAATTTTAGGTTTAAATATTAGGGCGTATAATTATTGGATCCAATCCCTAGACTTGAAAGGGTAAAGCATGCCTGTTCAGATAAATTCCTCCGAAGTGACACTTTGTGTGGTCTTTCCTAAACTCAGGAGCTAAATAAATCACCTCACTCATTTTCATATACCTCGTTATGAACTGCGTGGAGTTGCTGTTATTTGCGTGAGCATGAAAGGTGTTGATTTACTTGAGATTTTGTACGTTATAGAGACGTCCTGAAAGACTGCAGAAAAGTCACTTTAAATTTCGCTATGTAGGCCTTGATCATATTATACTTAATTACGTTAAACCTACATTCCGTAGTTTATCTCGATTAATTCTATTATTAATATCGCAGCTAAGTAATATCTTAAACCTATCCTATTTAGGCATTTTTCATAGACTGCATTCAATGTAGATAGGTCAGAAAGCGTTAGTCTGAACGCAGGTAAAATTGAAATCATCACAACTCTACGGCCGTTTGCATTACGTTATCTGAGTGGGCCATCGCCTTTTGTGAACTTAACTAATTTTACTAGTTTCAATTAGTTTGCTTGCACTGGATGAAATGACTAGTTTTAATTGGATCAGGTAAAAGAAAAGCAGATGGCATTACATTATGCCAGGTCATATATTTCGTCATATAGGGACTCCATCGGGCACAATATCGGGTGTTTTCAGGTTTCTTCAGTGGTAGCCATATAATCGTAATCGTATTCGTAATTCCGAAATTTCTACAGCGCCCAACGAAAGCCACGTCGCGGGGACCAGCCTATTCACAGAATCTCATTCAAAACAAAATCGATAGGCAAAAGAGTTCATTTCCGGGTCAAGATCCAAAAATCAGTCGCAGAGACAGTGTGGCAGCTATGGGGTGGTGGTGTTTGGGGTTGGAGAGGAGAGAGAGCCAAGAGGATGAAGGGGTGTCAGGATAAGATCTGTGAAAGAGGCACGTTTTGAGTTTTGAGTGAAAGGCCGATGCAGAAATTGCAAGCGGTGGATGATCGATGAGCTTGTATGATGAGTCAGAAAACTGTCGCAGTTCTGGGGGAGTTTATTCCAAAGTGGTGGGGCAGCTATAGCTATAGAGGGTATACAAGCAGGTTTTCATAAATGGACAGATTAACCAGATGAGCGATGAAGTTGAAAACACATAAGAACACAATTCAATAATAGAGGTTTAATAGAGCATAATTTAATAATATATTCATAATTTAGTTTGACAGGCCAACTAATAAGAGCTCAGTAATGAAAACATCACATTCTGCATTGACACACCCCACATTGTCACGCGTCTCGTTACAAAATTGTGGGGGAAAACCAGTCAGAGGAGTTTCGAGAGATGTTGCATGCAGAACAAGATCCGGCATCCGTGAAACCATAGAAGTTAGTAGCTAATTTTGCACGAACGTTTTAATTTAGAGGGATGTCTTACCTGATCGTAATCGTAAACTCGAAATATCTAAAGATTTACTTGGAAGCTAATCGTAAACTCGAAATATCTAAAGATTTACTTGGAAGCTAAGCGCAGAACACCAGCTTATTCACGAGCGCTGCGCCAAGTCAGTGTGTTGTCCAAAGATGCGAAGTCAAGGACCAAGTCCGGTTGCCAGGAGACCAGAGAGAGATGGGGAAGAGGAGCTGTTAGGGTGGGTCAACAGAAGGAGAAGACCACCTGCCTTAGGTCTCACTTATGAAATATGGGATACTTTACCGTACTTTTACATAACTCCAAGACTCGTCGGTAGGTGGCTGTTCTGTAGCAGCTGCAGCCACCTAGTGACGTGTTCTCTTGAAGTAGTAAGTCGACCAGTGGGCGTGTTGCGATAAACAATCGTTATTTGTTATTTGAAACATTTTTGAATATACTACAGCGCTACTATATTCACAAGGGCTATATATTTCTTAGCTACAAATACACATGCATGTACAGATGTACATGCATGCCTTGTGTTAAAAGATAAATGAACTTGCTCAAGGTCCCTACTCAGTTACTGTCTCAGAGGAGGCTCGAACTCTACTCTCTGCATTACAAAGCCGATCACTCTAACGATTTGGCTACCATGACGCACAGCAATGAAGATCTGAGTGAATGCCAGATGGCCTGTGATTCCATCTTATTACTAACCAGGCTTAATTTTGCTTAACTTCACTGCACCTGCCAGCAATATATGAGAAAACCAGAGCAGCCTGCCATGGTGTAATCAAAAGTGGTGCTGTAACAGTTTCGTGATTAAAGTAGATTAGTTCCTTGCATACTCTTGCATACTTAGTGATAACGTTTTATCCAGGTGACTTCGAAATGCACCTAAAAATGCCTTCGCAAAAGATCCTCAACTGACATACTACAATCCTAATCCGCAAACACGTTTTACTGTTGACGTTTCTTCATCGACAACAGAAAATCGAGGGTCAGCTTTTACTGACATACTACAATCCTAGTCCACAAACACGTTTTATTGATGACATGTCTCATCGACAGCGGAAAATCCAGAGTCAGTTTTGTCTTTGGTGCGACACTCACCTTGTGGCTGTCCCATTCTGCTAGGTCCAGAGGGTAAGTTCACGGTTTCTTGTAATTCATTTATGAATTTCTGACTGTTGCATATGCTCGTATTAATACTGCCCATCTTATCATTCAGCATCTGTCTTTTCATGCGTGCCTCTTTCTTTGACGTTAGCTTATCTGATCTCATAGCCTCAATTCTGGTTTCTCTAACCAATCGAAATTCAACCTGGGTTCTCAAACGGATTATAGGATTTTTGATGACGATTTTATTTAAAATGATCATCAATTGATGCCTTGTTCATCATGAAAACGGCGCTGTAGAAGTCTTTGGATTAGATTAGCGTAGAATGTAAATCTTGGTCCACTGGGCTAAGTTTATTCTGGGGATCAAAGTCGACTTTATAATATATACAACTGTGCACGTCAATCAATTTTGTTTATGCTAGAGTCTATTTTGATTAGGTACGTCATGTTTGTATATCTTTTAAATTGTAATGAATGCGCGCTTGTCAGATGCAAACAAAGGCTACACACTCAGTCACTCGCTGGTTCCCGCGACGTAGCTTTCGTTGGGCGCTTTTTAAAAAATCTCCAGAATATAATTACTCACTCGCTCGCTCACTCACTCACTCACATCCTCAAGATTAACAAGTGCGCGTTCACGCCTTAGGCTACACCTCAGCCGGCATCAAATAATTAACCTACGCTTTTCAACATCCACGTTTTAATTATGCAAATTATGGCTTGCAGTATTATTGTCATTGGGTCAAGTTCGTAGAATTACAAACGTGAAGTATTATTTTCTGCTCTGGATAATTCCTTCGAAGTAAACCCTATCCACGGAATTTACAAGATCTGAAGTGCTCTCTAAATTGCCCATATTCCGCTATATAAGCATAATTTATAACATACTTGATTATGTTAATCCTGCATTCCATGTATTATCTCAATTAGTTTTAATAATAATATCGTGGACTATTAAAATCGTCAGACTAGCTTAGTCATCACAGTGACAATGACGATGATGATGCATTAGTAGACGACGATGATGAAGATGATTTTCTTGATAACACGAGACCCTGACTAATGTAACTTTTTTAGGTGGTGAAGGTAGTTCTCTCATGAAAATGACAGACCCTGCGAACCACGAGATCTGCGCTACTGATGACATTGACGGTAACGATTTTGTAATTCTAAAGAGAAATTTGTACAGCGCCGCTTCTAAAGAAACTGAGCAGAGGTTCTGTATGCGCTAGCCTTAACGATATTTCATTTAGAACAGAACATCCATCCATTAGTAAACATTGCTCAGATACCTAGAAGAGTCACCGGAGGCAAACAGCATGAACAACGAGAGTCATAACAACAGATTCCCAACTAGATTTGAAAGATGACATTATGTTCGGAGTTCCTGAAACAAATAACATTGAGTATGAGGAACGACAATAGGCGATGTAATTCACCGCCGATAGCTAACGGGTGTGTCACCATCTAGCAGATCATTGTGCATGCTTGTCCGGATATCCTTCGAACCGCCTGATTTGCGCAGGATAGGCATACGTTGACTGTCGGTGCCGCACCGAAGACTCTTTTGCCCTTCCTTCACCAAATCCGAGATTTTCCGGCGTTAATGGTGCAGGCTTCCAGTCGCCTCCACGCTGAAGATGGACCATTCCAACCACGGACTGTCACGATAACATGCAACAAAAACCAATAAAAAGGCTAACATAAAGAGTGCAAAAAACTCTGAACGTTACATCATACGATGTCTTTGAATCTGAACTTGATGACGACGCTATCGATGATGCCTTTGAAAATGAGTGGCAATGATGACGAAACTGCTGATAATGACAGTGTCGACGATAATGATGATGATAAAGCGGGCTATGACGCTGATCATGATACTCTCAATAACACGAGACCCTGATTATTGTGACTTTATTAGGTGACGAAGATAGTCCTCTGATGAGGGTGACAGAAACAACAATCCAGGAGACCTGCGCTACGGAAGACTTTGACGGTAACGATTTTTAAAAGTCCAATAAGAAATTTCTACAGCACCCTTTCAAGATAAACTGATCAGAGATACTCTCTGCTCTCGCCTTAAAGATGTAAACTGTCAATTAGAATTGAAAATTCATTTGTTGGCAATCATTGCTTAGATAACAAAGAGAGAGGCAAACTCGCTTGCACATTCAGTGCCTTGCCAACAGTTTTCCAACTAGAGCTGAAAAATGACAGCATGTTCAGAGTTCCTCAAACACATAGCATCGGGAATGCAAACTATGATAGGTGATGTGCTCCGCCGCCGATGGAGCACCTCGTATCGCCGAATTTCCAGAACAGGCATACCGAGCTTCCCGGCCGGTAGGTAGCTGAGCCATTCCGTGGTTGACGGTCGATGCCGCTCTGGACTATCTTGGCCTTTCCTCATCCGAATACAAGATCTCCGACGAAAAGCTCTTATATGGGGCTGCAGATCTGATGAGACTTTACTGTCCAGCTGGAATCCTGACCCCTTCTGAAGGTGGACCATTCCATTCACAAAAAGGCACGATATCGCAGTAAATCCGTGTTGAAAACGAGAAATAATTTCTACACGCTGACTCGACAGCAGTAACAGTCCAAACTGCCTGAAGTTTCAAGCAAATTTCACATTTCGACATTGTAGTCCTCCAAACTGGCTTAAGGTAGCCAGCAACCGATATTGCCGCAGCCATGCGCAGAAATTCGGATAGAGTTTATGGTTATTGCCCCTTTGCTTCTAAACACCGAAAATAAGTATATTGCTACGTTCTTGTCCCTTTACTCTGTGCTTGTATCTTTATTTAACACTGAACCTACAATAAACTATTCCAAAAAAAAACAAATTTCAAACAGACAGCCCGCAACCGAAATGCCGCAGCCATGCACAGAAATTGAGATAGAGTGTATGGTTACTGTCCCTTTGCTTCTAAACACCGAAAACAAGTCTTTTACTCCTTTGTTTTCCCTTTGCCATGTCTCTTTATTTAACACTGGACTTACAATAAACTATTCTAAAACAAATTCCTGCCGGTGTTCTGCGAACTTTTGACAATTTTTGAACTGAACTATTACTGGGAAACTGTGTTCGTTTCGATGAGGGGAGTGGCATTTTGGCCGGCTCAAGACTGGTGTATTCGAGTGAGTATTCGAAGCAACTTTATTACAGTGACTACAAAGTTATATGTGTGGCAACAACTTCCCGTTTAAAATCTGACGACCGCGGATCAGGCGACGCAGTCAACCGACAAGGTCAGTGTGCACACCATGCGATAATCGTTAACCACATGATTGCGCTTTGGATTGTGGAATATCTGAAGTCTGGGAGGAAAGTCTAAATCCGTGGCCGAAGCCATTACTAGCCATAACTTAGACATCCATGTCCCCGTAGAGACGTCGCATCATTCTATAAAGGATGCAGCCCTTCGTAGATAATCTTCGTTTGAATTTATGAAGGACTCGCCCCTTCTCACTTCACATCTTCCTTCGATCGAACTTTCGAGCGATGTGGATCGAATTCGCTGTTTTTTTTACTACATTTGAGATCCTGCTGATTTAACTTTTTACAAACCGAGGTCGATCTAACTGGATCACTGCAAGCTTCTGCTTCCATTTCTGGAGCGGCATTGCAATGCTTAATTGGCTGAAGAATTTCTGCCGGATAGTTAAAAGAGTGCCATCATAAAACCATCGCTCAATAAACATTGGATGGATCCAGACGACATCAGAAACTGAAATTGAAAAAGTAGTTGTAAAGCACATGTTGCAATATTTAGAATCGTGCAACAAAACACAAGAGCTACCACCTAAGTAAAGGCCATTCGACTGAAACAGTTGTGCTAAGAATCATCTCTGGCGTGTGTTACGCCAACCATATAAGGCATGTTACACTGCTTGCTCTTCTGGACCTGAGCGAGGCGTTCAATGCTGTGGACGATGCCATTTTTTACTCCCCTTCCAACGGAGTTAGCCGACACTGCTTCGAGTTGCTTCTTTCTTTCCTCCAAGGACGACCAATGATGGCAGCCATTATCTCGGATAAGTCGACATGTGCAGCCGTTTCATTCGTTTTCTCACAGGAGTAAGTTCTTGAGCCGCTATTATACACTCTGTACACGGCCGATGAGACCAAAATCATCCCCGCTTTATTAGCTTGGGTTCGTCAATACGCTGGTGACGTCGAGCTGTATCTCACATGTCACCCAACTCATATACGGGCTGGAGTATCCAAAATTACAGGCAATCGTGAAAACGTGAAGACTGGTTGTCCTCAAATCGGCTAAGACGGAAGTTAGATGGTTCAGCAAAGGGGAGACACGTGCTAAGATGAACAAAGAGACTACGGCGGCGTCACCTTTGGGTTAAAACTCAGTACTCTGTATGAGGCCTTTGAGGATGAGGAACTAAGCAGGAGGAGTATATACATTCTCTCTGCAGCTCCTGCTTTTACCACATTCGTCACAGCAGATTCATACAGAAAATTTATCGTTAAATGCCAAAACGGGCTTTTTTGTCAAGTCTTTCATTTTGACTCGTCTAGACATCTGTAATGCTGTCCTTCCAGGCTTCCCGATGTTCCGAATACGGCAGCTTCATTCAATCCTGAACTGAGTCGCTCGTATCGTCACCAATCTGCCGAAATTCCCTCATGTTTCGAGCTATGTGAGCGAGATACTGCCCTAGCTCCATTCGAAGACAAAATTACACTCAAGATGCTCCTGATTAACCGAACTTCGTAACTTGGTGTGGTCCCAAAATACATTGGGGAGCTCTGCATACGTGTCTGTAGCCAGCCGGGTCGACGATCGTTTTGCTTGGCGGCCGGATAGGACTTGCTACACAAGCGCTTTCGTGAACGATGCGGGCACATCTTTCTGTCTCCTGCATAGAACGGCCTTCCCTGAAAATGCGCATTTTACAGAGACAGCTCAAGAAGCATTTTCACCTTATATTAAATCTCTTTGTTGTTCTAATAAGAAATTTGTAGAACTCCGTTTCAGTTACCACTCCTTGAATTTGGACATGTGAAATGAAGGGTCTGAGACAGGTTCTTAGAGTTTCTTGGATGGCAAGGAAAACCAACGAATAGATATTGGAAAAAACCGGCATGGAACGTCAACTGTAAAGTAACATCAGGTCAAGGAAGTTGACATACTTTGGTCATGTTATGAGAAAAAAATGGAGATTGTTTGGAGAAAGAATAACGCACGGTACAACATCTGGATCGCGAGCAAGTGGAAAACCACGAACAGTGCGGATCAAGAACATAAAGTCTTGGACAGGAATGACTATGAGTTAATCCTTACAACGGAGAATAGAAACACCTGGAGACGGATGATTCATGGTGCGGTTTAACTTCGGATCCAAAATGGCAAGACAAGACAGGAAAAGGATAAAAATAAGCCGCCGAACTACAGCTACTAAGCAACCCACCTTTGTTCATTCCGCAAGAAACCGAAGCTCAAGTTGGCTACAGCTGCCGTATTAGCTGAGATATTTATAAAAGTTTATTCTTGGGTCACGCAGACTGGCTTCGAGTGGTATAGCGCCAACCAAATGCAACCCAGATTTTATACCTTCTCAACATGTCTCAACCATATTGCCTGAGACAGAACTCGGTAGCTCACCTTGATGCCAGGCAACAACGTCTTCCTCGTTTCTCTCGTATCTCAGATTACATCACTCAGCAAATTCATTGGGTCCTTATCCTATCTGGTATTCAGTTTAAACTATTGTCTCTAGTAAGTAGAGCTCGCATTGGTCAGGCTCCAAAATATCTTTGTGATCTTATTCGGCCTCCAAACTCTAGTGCCTCCTCCCGTTCTCTACGTTCTCTAGATCGTCTGGATCTAATTATTCCTCGCCTTATATTATACAATGACTTTTATATGATAACTCTGTTACATGAAGTTTGGCAGATGAATGCTTTCCTTGTTGAAGCCACGCGTCAAAATCAGGCTACCCTATATTAAGGCTTACAATGGTCTGAAGTTCAAGGTAAATCATAAAATAGTAGATTCGGAAAACACACGCACGAGATTTCTGCAGCGCCCAAAGAAAGCTATATCGTGAAAACTAGCTTAATCACGGGCCCTCTGTCAAAATAGGATCGATAGGCAGGTGAATCAGAATCGTTTCCGGGTCAAGATCCAACAGTCAGGCAGACAGATAGTCAGACCGCTTCTGTAGATGGTGTTTGGAATTGGAGCGGGAAAGTAGATAAGGGTAAGAAGAGGTGTCCAAATAGCCTTATGAAGAAGAAGAAAAGCAGCCACTTTAGCTAATATCGAATGGCAGACGTGGGTATGAAGTGTTAACGACATCACTTTTGCAGCCTCGGTACATATGAGGCGTGTGACCAGTCATCTGCCTCGTCGCCAGATCTTTCCACCGACAATACACCGTCAGTTTACTAATTTTAAAGCTATATGCACTTTATGAGCTATATGCACTTCTTACCAGAGTACTAATTTTATAGCTCAGTTCGCTAGAGGACACATGTGGCTCAGTCAATTTCTAAACATTTTACTGCGGAGATTTGAACACCCGATTTCTCAGTTTACAGACCATCACGTTAACAACTAGACAATGGCCAAATCAATTCCGTACTAAATGCAGATGAATGTGTTGTTCGATAAAAATTTTGTGATGGCGGGAGTTTTTGCGCGTAAGACGTTGTGTGTAAGTATTTGGCATCTGCCATTCTTAGGCGAAAAAGCAAACAGAATAAAATTGATAAAGACGAATTTGAACACAAGGGTGTTGCTCATTAGGACCGACTTGATTAATATGTGCTTTCCGATGTATCCAATGTGAATGGAGGCTACATCTCTAGACGTCAACAGAGTTGATGGTAAGCTCGAATATCAGCTTTTTAGCCCTACACATTCGCCACTGCCGTACTTGGTTGATGCCACACCCAAGCCTGGATAAAGATGGCCGACGCTAAGCATCCTTATAATGACGCAGCGTCTTTAACCGGAAACTACACGTAACAGCATACAATCTGCTATTATCACTTTAATAAAATTACAAGTTGTAGTATTTAGAAATTTGCTATGTTGTCTAGCAGTCCATACACAGGGACCTAAATGGCGTGGCGCCCATTCAAACGGACGACTGTGGTGAAAGACCTCAACCGATAAATTTATTGAAAAATGGACAGTGTTGAGGCCATAAAGTCGCTATTGAAGAAGTGTCAGAAGTTGAAGGTGTAGGAATAGCCTTACTACTACTACTACTACTACTACTACTACTACTACTACTACTACTACTACCACTACTACTTCTACTACTACTACCACTACCACTACTAAACCCTTAAACTAACCCTTGAAGTTAGGGGTGGATTTCTTATTTTTATCGCATTTCAGTCAATTTGCTTCGTAACAGTTATTCATTTGAGTAAGGTACTTCATTCAGCTGATTCTGTCCTTTTGGTAACTGTGTACTATGTGTTCGTTTATTACGTAGACATGAAAGAATTCATAAAGAGTAGCACAGACTGGCTAAGCGAACAGCTCGATCCAGATTTCGGACTTCTCGACGAATTACTGAAACGCAGTGTGCTATCGATGAGAGAAATCAACCAGGTCAAGTGTATTCCTGAGTCATTCGCCAGAAGCGATAAACTGCTGACTATCGTTCTGGAAAAAGATGTTCACGAGAAGTTCATCGAAGCACTAAGAAGCACTAAACAAATACACTTGGCCAACTTCATCGTCGCAAAGGGAGGCAGGTGTTTTAATTTAAGAATAAGGACTCGTATGTTTGCCTCATCCAGTGGCGGATTTGAGGCAAACTCAAAGCATACAGCATCTCAGCTGGATGGTCATGGACGAATTGCCCTTTTATCCGCCAGTATTCTCCTCTAGCTGACAGTTGTAGTTTCATGCATTTTGACTCACAAGTGACACCTCTATACATACGGCAATGCGACCACTCATAAAATGTAGAAGTGCAAATAGGCCTGCACTCAATATCTAAAAAATCCTATGTTCTTCCATAGCATAAGCAGAATTCCTGTTTCAACTAGCTTACCTAATGTATGTAGTCTGACAACTGGTTTCTCTGACACATCGATTTCAACCGTTGATGTACAACGGTTTAACCCTTTGCGATTTTGATTACGATTTAACTTGTATTAGATTAGTTTAAATTAGGTTTGACTACGTTAGATTATATTAAGTCAGATCAAGAATCTGATTGGAATCGATTAAATTAGATTACAACAAAATTGTCTTTACAAAGTCAGATTGCTGTACAATTTAGCCATGACAAACATGTAAAAGCGACGGTTGAATGTGTTTTAGAACGTATGTCAATGTTTGGCGATGACTGGCCGTTGACAGATCACCAACTCCAAACTCTGGACACAAATCGTGGAGCGCTGGTAGATCTGATTGACGCTTGCGATCTGCTTTGTATGCTATATTCCAAGAATGTCATTAACAACAGACAGATGGATGTCATTGCATCGAATTCGACCAATTTCAAGAAAAACGATTTGTTGCTTGACATAATGAGAAGAAAGAGTTTGAATGACTACAGAGTGATGATCGATTGTCTTCGTGTAACTAACCAAAGTCATATTGCACAGATTCTGAATGACGGCGAAGGTTATTTCAAACTCTTTTTTTTATCAAACTCTGGACTATTAAAACGATAATTGGAGAAACAAAGGACGAACTAAAACTTAACTATTGGAAAGGAACCAACTGCATTATCTGTCAGAATATCCAAAACGTTGGCTCAAATATTTCAACAGCGGTGTGAAAGAGTAAATTACTGTCACAGTTACAGTTAGGTAGAGTACAGCTAGGCACGCTTTTGTGAGCTTCTAGGGCTGATATCTCTCCATCCAACTCTCCAACCCTTGTTTATCAAACTCGACATTTTTATAAGGTTCTGTTTTTCCGAGATTTGAATCTCGGGTTAGCACGGTTGGTACACGTAGACCTTAAATGGCGTGGCGCCCATTGAAATGGGCAACTATGGGGAAGGATCAATGAATTCATTGGAAATTAATTGGGTAGAGGCTATTCAGTTGCTAAATAAAAATGCTTAAATTTATATTTACGTGCTAATATGAATGCTAGCCAGATTCTTTTTGGCATCATGAAGTTAAAATGTCAAAAATGAATTTTTTCAGTGATTTTAGCGCTTCATGCTCAGTTGGAAGCGCCGGACGTTGAAAAAGTCGATGAGGAAATCGTTACAAAATTAACAAATATTCTTAGCAACAGAACTTTGGAAGAATCAGATTGTATATGGGAAGAGACGAGACTCAGACTGATAAAAGTGAAAAGAGGCAACAGCATCATTCTCTACATTCACATAAAGACTCCGGAAGACTTGATGTACATAGAAGAAGGTTTGACCTCAGGAAATCTCGCAACGCATATCACAGCGTTGTTCAATCAATTGCTGTCTTGCACAAGCATTGCCAGACTGAACAACATGTGCATTGATCTTCCTGAAGACTCTTTTAACAAGGCGAGACAGCTATTATCAGGCAAGTTAAGTAGTTCATCTGTTCAAGAGTATTTTGAGCAATACTGGCCATTGTAAGGTCTCGTTGCAATAAATCCAAACAAAGAAACACTGCTGACTTAAAATGATACAATAATTTGTATTTTAGTAGAGATTTTGAGTCTTCTTCAATTTGTTGTTTCAGGAACACCTATTTTGTAGCATAGGCTTTTCTTTAAATTAAAAAATATTATTGACCTGTTAAACCTGAACCAGAATCAACACAGTCAAGTAATTCAATTCTGATATTTCACTAAAATTATTTAGGTTAAATCATTATATGTTACAACACTAAATTGTGTAAATCTTATAGATAAAGGTCAGGAACAATTGAGAGATCAGTCTGAAACAGAGGAACAAGAAAACACGACGATGAATGAGATTCGTGTAAGTTTTTTTAATGCTCAAGTCTTTCTGATAAAAATTTCAAGAGCAATAACAATTGTTGTAGTCAGAAAAACTGTTGCTACTTGTCAAGAGAAGTGCAGGATATGTCCGCTACAACTTTTTATAACGGACATCCCTAAAAGGTCTTAATGACTGGGAAAAGGTCGTCATACATTTTCTCATCTAAACCGACGACAAAACAGTAGCTGTAGTGACCAAAAAAACAAGCAGTACATTTTTCGGCGCATAGTAATGTACGGTCTTTATAACTTCTGGACCGAAAGCTCCAATCCGGATCCAGAAGGGGTCATTCCACCGAGGCAGTCCTCTTGCGGCTGATTTCCGATTTCTACAATACACTTGGATCCTGGTCACTTGACTCTGCTCACTCTTCTCGACGTTAATGCGGCCTTTGACACGGTTGATCATGGCTCCCGTATCCACCAATATGCCACCGACGTCCAGCTTTATTACAGCTGTCGTCCTGGTGATTCTCTCGCCTGCCTTACGTCGGTGCTGGCCACTGTGACGGACGTACAAGTGTGGTTGTCGTGAAACCGCCTTCGCCTTTACCCATTCAAAACTCAATTTTCTGGCTTGAGAGGTTCTTAAAATGCGCTTTATAAAAGACTAGATAAAACACAAATACAAATGAGCGATGTCTTTGGTGCGTTTGGGAAAATTTTGAAATTAATGCCTTTGATATGAATTTATCTTAGAAAATGCCATAGATAAATTTATTCGACCACAGCAACTCTTAGAATTTGAATCAAAAGTAAAAATTAAGCAGTGAAAAATTAACATGTTGATTTCCAATGATGTAGAATTATTAATGAGCAAGTGATGCACGACGATTCGTTGATATAAATAAACTGCTGTCCAAGTTCAAGTATTGCCGCCATTTTTGCCATGGTAAAAATCTGAGATTTTTCTTGCACATAACCTACTTTCCTCATCTTTAGCTGGCACTTCCAAGCAGCTTCGTCAAATGAAATTCACTGTTAAATTTTAATTTTTGTCATTTTGTTAAAACTAACCCATTAGTGAAAGACCTACTTAATTGATGGTTCAAAATGATCCGAGTTGAAACGTGAAATTTGTTTTGCAGGCAACAATTAAATCATCGAACATGAGTGAAGCGGGACATGAACTTGAGAATCCGACGGAATGCTGTATATGTTTCCAAGCATATGTTGATCCTAGAATTCTGCCTTGCACCCACACGTTCTGTCTTGAATGTCTCCAACAAACAGCCGATGCCTCAAAGAGGAAATCAGGAGAGAATATGAAATGTCCCTTGTGCAGAAAAGTGTTTGTTATTCCAGCAAATGGCCTCGATGGACTTCAGAAAAACTTCTTCATAGAACATCTCATGGAGGTCAAAACTAATTTGCCACTTAGTAGCACGCTAGTTACACTTTGTGATATATGTAAAGATCTCTACGAGGGCGACGAAAAGACAAAAACTGCCACGATGTGCTGCTTTGAGTGCAGAGACAATTTTTGCGATATTTGTGCAAAATCACATAAGCTGCAGAAATTGAGTAAAGATCATCATATTGCGAAAATTGGAACTGATGCAGAAGAAGATATCAGAAAAATGCTACGAACAGGAAATTGCACTTATCATAATCAAAAGCCGTTAGACTTCTATTGCGTTGATTGCAAGAAAATCCTATGCGTGTCGTGTTTTGTTGAAAATCATGCATCACATAACTGCAAAGGTATGATTTCAGTCGAGGAGCAATTCCGACAAACGATTAAAAAAAATGTATTAAAGATTGCGAACTACGCAAATGAGGTGTTAAAGGAGGGGGAAAGCGAGGAACAGAGAAAGGAAAATATCCTTTTAAAATTAGCAAAAGCAGAAGAACGAATTCGAAAAAGAAATTTGGAGCTTAAAGAAATGATAGATAAACACACAAATTCCCTGCTGATTGAGTTGGCTGTAATAAAACATAAACAAATAAAGGATTGTGAAAACGAAAAGGTGGAAATTGAAAGGATTCACACCACTTTAACAAGTTTTGAGACTTACTGCACCCAACTAATATCGAAAGGATCGGCCAGCGACATCTGCAGCTGTGTTGACAAATTGTCAGTGAGAGCAGACGAATTGGAGAAAGATCACGTGGAATTCATTGGTCGTCCACGTCGAGCATTCGAAGTTTCTTTCCAAACAACAGATATACGAGAAGTTTTAGAGAAGTCTAACAGGAATGTTTTGGGGCAAATTAAAGGTAAAAAATTTCCAAATTGTTTAAGTTAACATTCTGGGGTTGATGGCTTCTTTTTGGAGCAGAGTGGGCAGATGTCTTCAAAAGAGGATAAGTTCTCTCTTTGTTCCCCAACTTTTTTGATATCGCTTAGGTTTGGCTTGAAATTTCTGATTTTTTTCCGGATTGCTTATCTTCTACAAAAATTCGGCTGGTTCTATTTCGAATGAATTGTGGTGTTAAAAAATGGTTTTGCTTAGGAGCGACCGTCCACTTGAGGTCGCGTGTGTTATAATATAAACGTAGCTATACACGTTTCCAGAGATGATATTATAATGGATAACATAATATTCCATTACACTACAATACACTCTATATCATTATATTAGATCACATCACATTTTATTGCATTACATTTCATTCGTTTTAATAAGGTTATATTACATTACATCGCGTCATAATACACTATATCACATAGCTTTTCATTCGAATATAACTCAGATTAAATGATTGCATTAGATTACATTAGCTTACATTAAACTGCATTGGATTACATAACACTCGATTACATAGTGTTATATTACATTACACTGCATTCGGTTACATCAGATTAGATTTAATTAACGTACGAGAAAAGATCAGCTGAAATGAGCAAATTAGTAAATTGCTGGGTTAATGGTCAGTTAGAATAAATGGTGAAGGTAAATGAATATTATTGTCAGTTTAGCCAACAATTTTGAATATAGCTGTTTCATTTGCTGAAACAGAAACCAATACATGGATTGAGGACTATGGAATTGTCGTGGGATTAAATACTGATGATATGACCATAACAAAGGACGTCATCCAAATAAATATGCGTCGTCCAAATGAAATTTCGACTAAGCAACAAATACCGACTACAATGAAGATTGAAGCCTCAGCCGCCGTTTACTGTAATACGATGTATGTTACAGGAATAGGAGACAAAGAAGATGAAATCTGGAAATACAACTTGCCTTCAGGTTGGATGAAATGCGCTTTTTTAGTTCAAGGCCGACGTAGACACAGCGCAGCGTTTATAGATGAAGTATTGTACATCTGTGGAGGATTTGCATATTCTAATAAAAGCTCTCTAGACAGCGTGGATGCCTACAATGCAGTCATCGACAAATGCTCAAGAGTTGGAAAGCTGGTCCACTGTGTCCATAGTGCAGGCAACTGTGTTCCATTCAAGACTTCGCTCTACATTTTCGGTGGTTGCGATAAAGATTGCTCTGCGACAAATAACGTTCAAGTGTACGACACTAAACTTAACACATGCACTCTGCTCTCGAAACCAATGCCATGTTTTTATAACTTGATACGAGGTGCACTTTGGGAGACATCTGTTGTATTAGTGGGATGCGATATATGTTTTATGTTTAACTTTGAAACGGAGACTTGGCAGGAAAGAAAAACAGTTCAAGACTGGCGTTGATTATTTTGGTTTGGTTCTTGAGAATGAACGACTCTATGTCATCGGATGAGGAATCGGCGAAACGGATAAAGATGGAAAAGTGAAATTGAAATGCAGAGACGACGTACGTTATGCTTCAATTCGAAATATCATCGAGGATAAACCGACTGAGTGGAAGATTCATGCAAAACTGCCTCGTCCAGTTCTGATTCATGCCTACGAAAAATTGTCTTGTTTTATGCCATAGTGCAAAAAACAACAGTGTTTCTTTCATAAATATTATCATGTGATTGATACAGTTCTGTATCCTATCCGCATTCCTCCTCGTTTTCTATCTCTTGGGGCTCCAATTCTATCCACCGTAGCCGTCTACTCATCTGCTTCACAACTGTGATAATAAAAAAATGCCTTTTTTACATGAGCTTTATCCTTCCACAGAGACTGAGGTAGAATAAAACAGTGGTTGTTCGTATTACTGTCTGTAAATAAATGTAGAAATTGGCTGAACCTGCTAGCGTTGTCTTCCACTTTAGCGTTGCTACGCGTGACCGATGTGTTGTAACAACATCAACAAGATATATATATATTTATATATATATATATTAGAGTCGTTCAACGATTAAAAATTGAAATCGCGATTAATCTTGTGATTAAGAAAAATAATCGCGATTAATCTTGCGATTAATCGATCATGAAAAAATAAATCAGTATTGTTGTTGTTTATAGGTAGTATTAAATAGTAAATACTCTTCTAAAATATAAAGTTCGTTTAAAGAAAAACCTTGTTTTCAATTTCTTATTAACAGAAAGTTAGATTTACCAAGTTCATTCACGTTCTGTTTTTCATACATTCTGATTCAACTTGTTGTTGAGACAAACTAACTTGTTCATATTGTCAGGTGAGAGTGCTGGACGTTTCTTATTAAGAATGTTTCCAACACCAGAAAACAGTCTCACGGTAGTTGCTGGCGAGCCTAGATATTTCCGTGATAACTTTGCCAGTGTCTTATGTGCACTTTCTTGGTTTCCCACCACTCCAAAGGACAAAATCTATGTCAATTTGAGGTTTATCTTTGTAACAGCATCGCTGTTGAAGCAGATCTTGGTGTAACAGGTTCGTCTTCGGAGTCTGATGAAAAATCTTGCATGCGAGGTTTTTTCTTTGTTGGGCCTGGGGAATTTGTGAAACTTTGTTTGAATGGTTCAGTCTCTTCTTTCATCGCATCATCAACAAATCACACGCACAGAAACTTTCACACGAAGGACGAATACGAATAACTAGTCTACACCACCATTAACCGGAAACTATATGGTGTAATAAGAATGGTTTTAAGATCTCTACCAGCAAAACTACTGGTATATTGTTTACTAAAAAACGCAGCCAACCAAAAATTAATATAAAAATAGGAAACGAAACTATTAAGATGGGAAAAACGGCTAAGTTCTTAGGCGTCATATTTGACCATAAATTAACATGGAGACCACATATAGAATATATTTTAAATAAATGTAAAAATCGTTTAAATTTAATGAAGGCGGTGTCTGGATATCACTGGGGAGCTTCCAAGAAAGCCATGATTAGCATCTACAGAACCCTTATCCGATCGGTTATTGAAAATGGTGATGTGGCTTATGCGTCTGCTTCCAAAACCCATTTAGATAAAATTTCATCAATACAAAATGAGGCACTAAGGTTATGCTGTGGGTCACCCAAAGGCACAGCAACATCAGCACTTCAAAATGAGTGTGGCGAATTTCCTCTCCATCTAAGACGTCTCCAAAATTCCCTCAAATTAGGCACCAAAATTCTAGGAAACAAATATCACACTGCTAAAACTGCTATGAAACCTCATTGGACCAATGAATATAGAACCCCTTGCAATAAAAATCAATCCATATACACTCGCACTTTGGATTTTTTCACTTCCCATGTTACCCCTTTTGCTGCCCCTATGTTCTCATCTTATCCATCATGGACGTCTGATAAATCTGAAATAGAATTAAGCCTTAAAAAATTCATCACTAAGCAGGAAGATAATCCTGAATACAAGAGATTAATAGCTCTAGAGTTAATCTCTAAGTTTGATCATTACACTCATATATACACAGATGGATCTAAGGCAGACAAAACTGTAGCCGCAGCCTTTACTATCCCTAGTCTCCATGTTGAGAGAAAGTTTAGGTTATGCGATAATTCAAGCATTTATGCTGCAGAGATGACTGCTATCAATGAATCCCTCTTATGGATTCTAGAAAATGAATCTCCTAACCTATGTCAGTTCGCAGTTTTCTCTGATTCCTTAAGCGCACTGACCTCCATTAAAGGATTCTTTTCTAAAGCTAGACCTAATCTACTAAATGACATCATTAATTCATTTAATAAAATTAAATACAGTAAGACTAAATTTGTATGGATCCCGAGACTCACTAACATGTTGGGGAATGACAAACCAAATATGATGGCCAAAGATGCATTACAATTAAGAAGTATCAATCCCACTAATTACTTAGAACTCAGTGAAGTATATTCTTTAATTCCAAATTATATAATAAACAAATGGCAGATTGAATATACAAGAAATACAAACGGACATTTTTATAAAACAATATGTCCTTCAGTAAGTCAGATATTAAATACACAGATCTTAATCGTCAAAAAGAAGTACAAATCAGTAGACTGAGATTGGGTGTAGCCAATGTCAATCAAAGACTATTCATTATGAAAAGGCATCCAACTGGTATACATTTGCAAATAATTGAATAGAAACAAAATGATCTTGATTTAGCCATCGATGAAAGACATTTAAATACTTGATTATGTCTGCTATTGTAAGTGTATTATTTAAAATACAGTATCTTATAAAAGGATCTCATGTATTATAATTATAGGAATGATTGACTCTCTAGCCCTATACCTAGGTTCAATGAACTATAAAGATATATATATATATATATATATATATATATATATATATATATATATATATATATATATATATATATATATATATATATATATATATATATATATATATATATATATATATATATATATATATATATATATATATATATATATATATATATATATATATATATATATATATATATATATATATATATATATATATATATATATATATATATATATATATATATATATATATATAGGAACGGATGAATAGCGAAAGGTGAATAGATGTCCACTGCCGTCTTTCTACTTCCTAGGCAAAACCGAGGTTCTGTTCATTCAGGTCGATTGCAGATGCCTTCCTTAACCTCTTAAGCGACCCCAACCGACCGCGACTGGCAATGGATTTGTACCGGCATCTAAGACTAGAATGGGTGATCAAGCCTTTCGGGTCGTGAAAGAGGATGGGGAAAACTAAGATATTTGCCGACCAGTAGTAGTATTTCCTCAGTTTAACGACAGCTTATGGCATCAAAGGCCTTTGCCGTCGCCCTCCTCCTTTATCCATGCTTTGTCCGTTGACTTGAACTCTTCCTCAGATAATACAGGCCCGACGGCATGTAGCTGTCAATGGTGGATTAAACAAATTGAATTGTACATAACGCTGAATAAAAGTGATTTACAGGTGTGTAAGCGTAACCTTATACTATCAATAGACTCGAGCGTTTAACGGGTTATGGCTGCCAGTGCCGTTGATATCGACAATATCCTATGTTTTGTAGTAAATCTGACGCTCATGGTAAAAAATGAGGCATTTAGAACGTGAAAAAGCGATTTAAATGCAGGCATCAAAACCCTAAATGTTGGCCAAACTGTTATTATTAGTCATCACTGGCAGTGCCCAGTTTCGAAAGACTTCTTGCTGCTGCCGGGGTGATTAAAGTAGACCCTTCTTGACCTTACTTTTTTATACATTCTTTTAATACATTTTATTCGTTTAAAGAGGTAAATTATATGGAACCCATATTAGATAACTATTTGTTCTAAGTTACCTAAAAATAAGTTCTTACAAGATTATATATGATTCTAGTTTTGGCATATTTTCTGTTGATCTATTTTCTATTGTCCGGTGACTTGAAATCTTCCTGAGATAATACAAGCCCGACGGAAAATTCACGTTTATATAGAGTCAGATAGAAGCGATTTAAAGGTGTCCAAGCGAAGCATTTATATTATTACCATTAGTATTCAGAGCTAGACGACATCATATGTCAAGCGTGAGGATGTCGGTTCGTATACCTATAGTGGCTGAATTTGAATCTCGGTCTAGAAAGGTCCGTACACGAGGACCTTATATGGTTTGGCGCCCATGCAAAGAGGCAGGGGTGGTGAGGTATCTTACCCCATTAATTCACTATGAAATGACCAGAGCGAAGGTCGCTTTAGAAAACGTGTACATTTACATTGAATTTTCTCTCGTGGCTGCCAGGGACGTTTACGTCAATTGATCCTCGTTGACCTTAGGTTTGTGAAATTTCAAGAGATTAGGTAGGATATGTAGTATCTGTTTAACGATGCTGTGCCATAACGAAGATGATTTGAGTTTCTATCCTTCTTTATCCAGGTTGGAACTGGCACCACCAGACTTAAGGCATTGGAAGAATTTGCAAGAGATTGAATGAAAATGTGCAATTATTAGAAGTTTCCATCTTTGAAAGACATCTTACAGCTGACAGAACTTTTGGTGTTAAACTTCTTCGCATTCGGAGACGTTCTTCTAAGGTTTATTAGCGATTGGTTAATTGATTCATCAGTTTAACGACGTCTTATGGCATCAAAGGCCGTTGCCGTAGCCCTCCTCCTTTATCCAGGCTTGGGACTGGCACTACCCGCAAAAAAGGCAGTAACGGAGTCCATTGCTAACGATTGAACGAAAATAATTTAGATATAAATTTTAATAAAGCTAATTTAAAGGTGTCTAATAGTTACTTAAAATAATCAATAGAATTGAATGTATAACGACTTATGTTTCCCAGGGCCGTTAATATCGACGTTACCCTAACGTTTCTACTTTAATTTGCAACTGGTGTTTGATAAAAAGCGAGGAATTTATAACGTGGATAAAGCGAATTAAAGGCGTGAAACTCTAAATATAGGCCATTATTATAAGGCTTTAATAGTAGTACCCAGTTTCTGAAGACTTCTTGCAGTTGCCGGGTAGTCAAAGTCAACCTTGCTTTATTTAACAAAACCCGTATTTTTATGCATTTAATTCGTTAAAAGAGATTAATAACAAGGAAAGGCATACCAGCTAACGATTTGTTGTAAGTTAAGTTACGGTCGACATCAGCTGGTATGTTACGCTTAGACACATTTAAATCAGTTTTTACTAGATTCTATTAATTCCGCCACTGCTTTGTTTGAGTGTAGTGCTAGTATAAAGGAGGAGCGCGAAGTCAACGGCCTCCGATGCCATAAGATGTTGTTAAACATTGGAACTACTATATATTTCTTATTTCAACTTAATGCGTGTGTCTAATAGTTACGTGTAAGGTAAAGCCGATGTTAGTGGCCATGAGAGCCGTAAGATGTCACTAAACGCTGTGCAGTAGTCGCAATTTGTATGCATTTCAGTGGATTGTGGTGACTCCAACACAGTTCTATGCCCTGAGCCACCTACATCACTGCCCCTGCTATTTTGTTTAACGTAGAAAAAATCGTGAAATGGCGCGATTCAGAAATTTGCCATTGCTAACTAGTTTATCTGTGTCTCTATCTCTGTCTCTGTCTGTCTCCATCTTGCTCTGTCTCTGTCTGCCTCTGTCTGTCCCTGTCTGTATGTGACTGTCAGTTTGTCAATACATGTCTCCGTCTCCGTCTGTCTGTCTTTCTGTGTGCCTGTGTGTGTGTCTCTCTCTCCCATCTCTAAACTCTACTCTCCCTGCCTACCCTATTATCGCATCTGTGGCAAAATGTGAAGCGCTGTGAAGTTTCATAAGCCTTTTTTTGAGTCGCTGTTCTTGATTTCTGGTAAAACATAAATATATTATTTTTTATTCTTCCGTTCTACCAAATCTTTGCAATTTGCTAAAGAAAAAAAGCGTTATTTTCTTCTAACTACTTATTTGAAAACCACTTTTACATTATTTAACGACATATCGTTCCTGTCAGGGCCGTCTACTTAGGCCTTTCCTCGCTTATGGCTATTTCGCATTCAATTATTGGTTGAACGAAAATGAGGCTACTGTTCCAATGGATCCAGTGTCCATTCATTCCATAATAATAATAATAATAATAATAATAATAATAATAATATTAATAATAATAATAATTAGCAACTTCTAATGCGCCAGTGTCTAATGCACAAGGCATCAACCAATGGCACAACAAAACCAAGCCACAATCAGGTCGATATCCAGAAGGTCACTCTGCACGACAGAGAGGCAGCCTATGGTGGATAAGCAATTTGAAACAGGTGAGTTTTAAGTTGAGAACGAAATGACAGAAGCGACTGAGCAGAACGAACAGACGCAGGGAGTTCCAAAATTTAGGTCCAGCAATTGAAAAAGCCCGTTTACCCAAAACAGTTCTAGTCCAAGGTGTGACCAGAGAAAGACTACCAGATGAACTTGCAGAATAATGGTAAGTCTGGGGGAAAAGGACTGATTTATAGTATTGTGGTTGGCCGTAGTTCAATGTTTTGTAAACTGTAAGTCCTAATTTGTAACAAATCTTTTGCTGAACAGGAAGCCAATCCAAAGATTTAAGCACGGGGGTTATATGCTCATATTTAGAAGCTTTTGTTATAGCTCTAGCCAAGGAGTTCTGAACTCTTTGGAGTTTCTGCATGTTTGACTTTGTGATACCAACAAGTATTGAGTTACAGTAGTCAAGCCGACTAGAGACCACTGCATTAGCCAATGATATTCTAGACGTCATTGGGACATAATGACTAATACTGCTTATGTCACGAATATACATATATGATGATTTACAAATACCATTTACATAGTTTGTGAGAGAGATAGTAGAATCGAAAATAACCCCCAAGTCACGAGCAGTATCAGTCAACTCAACAAATGACTAACCCAGCTTTAAGGATTGAAGGCATTAAAACTTCTCAAGTTGCTGTGGAGTGCCCAGTAGTAGAAATTCAGTCTTCGATGGGCTAAGGAGAAGTTTATTTGCTGCCATCCAAGACTGTAGCTCCTCAAAGGCATCCGACAACAGCTGTGCAGATGAGTGGCAAGATATATGTATTATATGGCAATGTAGCAATGCAGCAACGTAGCGTCAGAAAGTGAGAGCAGGCAGACTGACAGCATTTACATTGTGCAGTTTTAAGTACATGTTGTGGTTGCCAGAGCCCGTTGACGTCAGCTTTAACTTCACCGTTTCGAAAACCATGTTTTAACAAAAGTGAGATATACGTACAATTCATTCGACAGATTTAAGGGTGTCCAAAAAGTTCACAATATTTGGAACAAGGAAACAGGTGACCTGTCTAATTATAAACAAAGTATGATGGTTTTGATTGTGGATGTAATGTAGGTCGACGTCAACAGCGCTGATAGCATTGAGACCATGACCTTAAACAATGGATGCACGAATAACATTAGGCTACGTTTAGACACTTTCAAATCGCATTTTAGACCTTATATATTAATTTTCATTTGATAAGCAAATGGTTAATCATCATTCGGATATAGTTAGAACAGTGCATATTTTTCCAACAGACATTGAACAGTTGAAACTGCAAGTGCTTTCCTAACCAGTTCGAATGTAAATTAGGTCGAAGGCAGCAATTTTTTGTCTTAAACACTCAATATTCTTATTCAAATCATCAATAGGTGAGTTTATTAAAACATCAAAATACAGCACACAAAGTGTAAGGAAAGGAAGGAAATATTAAGACCAGTGCTTCTGAGAGCCGCTAGATGTCGTTAAACACTGAATAAAATATATTATCGATACGTTTTAAGTTACGCTTAAACACCTTTAAATAGTTTCTCTCCAACATTATATACTCCCCACTGCCTTGTTTGGGGTAGTGCCAGTCCGAAACCTGAATAAAGGAGGAGGGCGACGGCGACGGCCTTTGATGCCATAAGCTGTCGTTAAACTGCGGAACTACCACTTCGCTGTTAGGTTTGGAACTTCATCTGTGTAAGAAGTAGCTGTTAACGGCCATGACAGCCGTGAAATTGTCATAAACACTGAGCAACCATTGCCATTTCCTTTATATAAGGGGGAGCGGGATGACTCCAACGCAGTTCCCTGCCCTGAGTCACCCACATCACTACTCCTACTACTATATATGCCGTATGTCTGTTGACGTCGACCTTACCTTCATGTTGCAGCAAAGAAAATATAATAATTATTAGTAGTAGATCCTCAGTTTAACGACATCTTATGGCATCAAAGGCCATTGGCGTCGCCCTCCTCTTTATCCAGGCTTGGGACTGGCACTGCCCGACTAGAGGCAGTGACTAATGCGCAAAATAAAGAGTATATTATCATGTAACACACGATTTAAAGGTGTCTAAGCGTGACCTAATATTCTTAAAACTGCCAATGCCGTTCGCTTGTATCGTAACTTATCTTTAAAAAAATCCGTAATTAATATAGGCTCCATTGTAAATCACCTCTCTTAGCGAATAAAATCTGTAAAAAGACGGTTATAGTTAGGTATAGCAGGGTCGATTTTTGCCACAATGCAGCCAAAAGATGCCCATAGAAACTGATGCTAATAATTAGAACTTGACTTTGCTTAGATAACTTTATATCACTTCTTACAATTTCATAAATACTGTATATTCCTCTGCTTGGGTTTTCTTATGTTTCTTGTGGAGTCTCGGTGTTCTGTGAAGATGGGAGGCATTTGAGTGGTATCTTCGGTCTTCAGGGAACAACTAAACGCCACAAGACATATCAGAAGACCTGTACGAACTGAAGATATCTAGGCGAACGATCTAGAAACATTAACAGAAAATTGTGAACAATGAACTATAAGAAAATAAATACTTAAAGACGTCAACGGCCTTTGGTGGCATAAGATGTCGTTAAACTTTGAAAAGAATAATAAATCCGCCACTACGAAGCGACTCCTTCAAAGGCCACAACAGAAGACAAGGTGAGGTCGACGTCTGCGTCTACGGCAGACAAAAGATGTCGTTGAACACTGGATGCTAGAATATTTTCAAATAAGTTATTTCAGGCACTTTAGTTTGTAATGGTGGATTCCATAAACCTGTCATCTTATACTTTTTATGCGTTCAAATGTATGAATTCATGCTCAATTGACTTTTTCAGCTGAAATTCTGAATTAAAAATCATAAAATGGCGCAATTGAGGATCTACCATTACTCCAGTATAGGCAATACTGAAGGCTGAACAAAATATTGCTTTTCATTCATTCATTCATTCATTCATTCATCCATTCGATTGTTTGTTTTGTTTGCTCGTTTGTTTGTTTTTCGTTCGTTCGTTCTTTTGTTCATGTTTTAATTTGTTTGTTCATTTTTCATGTGACGAATTTACTGAGATATACATTTTGTTGAATGTACGATTCTTGTGGTTGAATCTCGCTCTGATTTACAAGGTGGTCGCAAAACCAAGGTCTATAAAGAAAAATCAGCGTCAACGGCCTTGGTAGCAACAATATAAATGTAAATGCAAATGGACACGTTTTTCTATAACGACTATGTATGACCCTGGTCACTTTTAGTGAATTAATTGGAGTCTGGTTCTCTTTTATTTGCAACTGTGTACGATCGATGCGAGTGGCTTCTGGCAACCAGAAGTCGTTTAACGCTCGATTCTACTAATATTATTAGGTTGTGTTTATACACCCTTAAATCACTTTTATCCAACGTTATATATAATGTAATGCTCACTTTGTTCAAACGGTAACTGCTCACTTTGTTCAAACGGTAACTCCGCCACTGCCTTGCTTGGGGTAGTGCCAGTACCAACGACCTTTGATGCCATAAGCTGTCGTTAAACTGTGGAACTACTACTGTTCAAACGGTCGATATTGAAGGAGTCCAAACACATAAGGAAAGGTTGAGTCAATGGCCATGGCAGCCACCAGATGTCGTTAAATAATGGAATATTGTGGTTTTAAAACAATTAGTCAGGATAGGTAAAAACGTTTTTCGGAAGCAAATCGGAAGGAATCAGTCGAATGGAAGAATAAACTGAGAATTACTAAACTTATTATATTTTACCAGAAATAAATGAAATAAGAAGCCGCAACTCAAATTAAACCTTTTGCAGCTGCGTCATATCTGGGTTTTTTAGCTCCTCAACATTTGCCACTATTGCGATGATTGGCTAGACAGTGAGGGGACAGAGCTAGAGGGGGAGGGAGGTGGAGAGTGAGAGTGAGCGAGATATATAGAGATAGAGAAACAAACAGAGACAGAGATAGAGACACAAACAGAGACAGAGATATAGATAGAGACACAAACTGATCGGTAATGGTAGATTCCCGAATTGCGTCATTAAATAATTTTTTCTACGCTCAAAATCGAGAATTCTTGCCCAGTTAGCGCTTTTTCACCTCAACTTCTCAATTGAAAATCACAAAATGTTGCGATTGAGAAAATTACCAATACTCCAGTAGGTAATACTACAGGTTCAAATAGATATAATAATGCATTCATTCATTTGTTCGTTCACTCATTAAGATCATTCATAAATGAGAAATCCCTGTGGTTGACTCTTGCTTTCCTTTTCTTTTTGCTTTTGCTTTTATGCTTTTCCCTCCGTGAATATTGCCTGCAAGGGAACAAAACCTGTTCTCAGAAAGGTCATTTTGGGGTCGTTGCCCGTCCGCGGAAGATGTGAAGTCGGATCCCGAAACAGAGGTTTACAGCGTTGATTCCCTTAAGTAAGCGGCCAATCCTGATTCTTCCTTTGAGGGATAAGACACTATGGGGCAGAGATGGTAAAGAAAGGTCTTTTTTAGCCGCTACTGAAAGCAGGTATAGAGATGCGGGTGGCTCAGTGGATAGAACTGGGTTGGAATCACCACACTCCACCAAGTAACATTAATTACGTTACTCACAGTGATTACTGACACCTTACGGCTGTCATGGCCGTTAAGCTGGACCTTATTGGACATAATAACAATAAATTTAATCGATTGAACGAAAATGAGGAATATATAATTTTATAAAGAAATGAATTAAAGTTGTCTAAGCGAAACGTTATATCTTCAGTACGGCATGTTTAGCAACATCGTACAAGGCTGCCCGTGTCGTTGAAGTCGACGGTAACTTATCTTACAACAAATAGTTAGCGGATATAAGCTCCCTTACAATTAACCTCTTTTAACTAATAAAATGCATAGAAAGACGTTTTTAGTAAGGTATTGTAACGTGGGCTTTAACCAACTTGGTAGCCGGAAGAAGTCCGTCGAAATTCGGTATTACAATTAATAACAGCCTATGTATTGAGTTCTGACACCTTTATTTGCTTCTTAAACGTACGTTATAATTTTCGTGTTTTTTGCAAACACCTGTGAGAACTCCGCCACTGCCTTGTATGGGGGTAGTGCCAGTCCCAAGCCTGATAAAGGAGGAGGGCGACGTCAACGGCCTTTTATGCCATATAATGTCGTTAAACACTGGAACTACTAGTACTATATACAAGAAAGGCCTAATTTTGCATGCAAGCGACGTGTTATCATTGCATTAATTCCGTTTTCATTGGAAATTCTATTAGTCGAAGTATTACCCCAATATTCCCAGGGGATATCTAAATACTGTTTGATTTGCATGCATATAAATAAATAAGAATATGTGGTCTGTTCACCACACACCTCACCCGCCCTCCTTCCCTCCCTCGCCCACAGCGTCGTTAAACAGAAACTACACAGACATTCTGCTATTGTCTTCAGAGTTTGGTACGGTCGACGAGAACCGCCCTGACCGGGCAAAGAAGTTGTTAAAAAGCTATGCACTACGACTACTGGCGTAACAATGCCTTTAGTAAAGCATCCCCACTGAATCATACAATGGATTTCCTCCAACCTATGCTGTCTTTTGCTTATCTAGATAAATGCAATCGGACAACTTCTAAAGCGCCATTGTAATAATTCTCAAACATGACTGCTGCTAATCAGTATCGTTGTGCATGCCGAGAAACAGGGTGACTCCGATTGCAAATGCTAAATAGAAATCCGAGAAGACACGGAAACAGACTACTTACGTGGAAAATGGGTTATCTACCTAGACCTCACTGCATGCATCGGTGGCTGGCTACTCAACACTGAAGCGGTGAGCCCCGGGGACTTGAAATTGGTAACGGGGAAAATGTATCTTTAGTGGATGACAGTTCTTAATCATTGGGAAAGCTACCCTTCCCTCTGCACATCGCAGCATATGTAGCCGACGTGGATCATTTGAGTAGCCCTGCTAGAACTTGAATTCTGTTATACTTCGTCTGCCACCTGCTGCTTGTAATTAGCAATCGACTTGTGTGTGATATGGGAGGCTCAGGGCGTAGAACTGGGTTCGATTCACTCCACTCCACTAAGTAACGAATAAATCGTGAGTACCGTACACTGTTTACTGACATCTTACATAGTTTAGAAATAGATGGCCCTTAAAAGAGGCTCTGAAAATGAATGAAAACGAGTTATAAGTAATTTTGTAAAACACGATTTAAAGGTGTCTAAGCGTAACCGAATATTCTTAATGCATGTGCACTGTATTATTTAGCTACATTGTACGCGGCTACCAGTTGATGTCGACCATAAGAAAAAAGTGCTAACACATAATAGACAATTTCTTCCAATCGCTTCAGCGGCCTTTGATGTTTCAAGATGTCGTTAAACATCGGAAACTACTCCTATAAACCACAAATCACGACAGATGGCTTTGAATATAACATTAATATAAATCTAAAATTAAAAATAAAAAACCTCTGTTCACGCAACTTCTATCTGTTTTGCGACATAACATATCACTCCCGTTGGCGTTGGGTTGCCGGATTTTTTCAAATGGTCCAACACCTTTTTTGTTTAAATCGGCGCCACTTACATCTCATTTTGCTCAATCGCTGCTGTTAATCAGATCTGGTTGTTGGTTAAAGTGATGTCGACGGCAACGGCTCTGACGGCAACAAGATTAAACACCTAATAAGTAAAAACAATCACAAAGCTGTATTAGATACCTTTAAAACGAGTGTTCTTCTGCTATTAATAAATAAAATTTATATAGAGCGGAAGAACGGTCGTTTTATATGTATTTAAATAGGCCTTGCAGAAGATCACAAGTTTTAACCGTATGTGTGTGTTTGTGTGTGTATGTGGGTGGTTGGGTTTGAAAGGATAATGCTCATATCAAAAAATGACATTTTTTATTATTACAAAGGTGAAGCAGATAAGTAGAGGGTTAAGGCAGATAGAACTGAAGACGCAAGAGATACAAAAAGGAGGAATGAGGATAAGATACAGAAAAGTAACAATCACATAAAAATATTTATGAAAGAAACACTGCTGTTTTTTGCACTATAAGAAAAAAACAATACATTTTTTCGTAGGCCTGTATCAGAGATGGTTGAGGCAGTTTTGCATGAATCTTCCACTCAGTTGGTTTATCCTCGATGATATTTCGAATTGAAACATAACGTACGTCGTCTCTGCATTTCCATTTCACTTTTCCATCTTTATCTGTTAAGTCGATTCCTCCTCCGATGACAAAGAGTCGTTCATTCTCAAGAACCGAGCCAAAGTGACCAACATCGGTCTTGAACTGTTGTCTTTCTTGCCAAGTCTCCGTTTCAAAGCTAAATATAAAACAAGTATGACGTCCAAGTAAAATAACAGATGTGTCCCAAAGAACAGCTCGCAGCAGTCGATAGGGCCCCGGGATTGGCTTCGAAAGGAGAGTGCATGTGTTCTGTTTAGTGTCGTACACTTGAACATAACTCAGCGCCTTGTAATCTTTATCTGCTCCACCGAAAATGTAGAGCGAAGTCTTGAATGGAACACAGTTACCTGAATTCTGAATACCTTGAAAAAGCTTTCCAACTGTAGAGCATTTGTTGGTGACTGCGTTGTAGGCTTCGACGCTGTCTAGAACTCTTCCTCCTGAATCCACATATCCTCCACAGATGTACATCACTTCATCCATAAACGCTGCGCTGTGTCTACGTCGGCGTTGAACTAAAGATCCGCATTTCATCCAACCGGAAGCCATGTTGTATTTCCAGATTTCATCTTTATTGTCTCCTATTCCTGTAACGTATATCGTGTTACTGTTAACGGCAGCAGCTGCTTCCATCTGCATTGCAGTCGGTATTTGTTGTTGAGTTGAAATCTCATTTGGACGACGCAGATTTATTTGGATGACGTCGTTTGTTATGGTCGGACCATCACTTAATCCCACGACTATTGCATAGTTCTCAATCCGTGTACTGGTTTCTGTTTTAGCAGATGAAACAGATATATTGAAAATTAATGGTTAAACTGACAATAATATTCATTTATCTTCACCATTTATTTTAACTGACCATTTATCCGAGCATTTATTCATTTGCTTACTTCTTATGAGTATTTGTCATAGAATAATTAAATCTGTTGTAATGTAGCCGAATGTAACGTATTGTAATCTAATATTATGCAATCGAGTGTAATATAATCCATTGCAGTTTAATGTAACCTAATATAATCTAATGGAATCATTTAATCTAAGGTTATGCATTCTAATTAAATGCAATGTAATCTAATGTATTATGATGCGATGTAATATAGCCTTATTAAAACGTACGTAATATAATGCAGTGCAATGTGATGTGTTCTACTGTAATGTCATGTAGTGTATTGTATTTAATATGGCATTATGCTGTCCAATATAATGTCATATCTGGAAACGTGTATCGCTTCGTTTATATTATAAAACACGTGGCATCAGTCGAAGGTCGCTTCTAAGCAAAACCATATTTTAAAACCACAAATCATTTGAAACAGAACTACGCCGAATTTTTTTTAGTTCTCTCAGGCCAGATGACACGCGACACAGAAGATAAGCAATGCGGAAAAATAAGAGATTTCAACCCCAACCTAAGCGATATCACAAAAATTGGAGACCAAAGAGATAACTTTTCCTCTTTTCAAGTTCTCTGTAAACTCCGTTCAAAAAAACAAGCCATCCAGCTCAGAATGTTAATTTAAGCAATATGGAAAGTTTTTACCTTCAATTTGTCCCACAACAATCCTGTTGGACTTCTCTAAAACGTCTCGTATATATGTTGTTTCGAAAGAGACTTCGAATGATCGACGTGGACGACCAATGAATTCCTCACGATCTTTCTCTAACTCGGCTGATCTCACTGACAATTTGTCAACACAGCTGCATATGTCGCTGGCCGATCCCTTCGATATTAGTTCGGTGCAGTAAGTCTCAAAACTTTTAAAAATGATGTGAACCCGTTCAATTTCTTCCTTTTCGTTTTCACAATGTTTCATCTGTTCCTGTTTTATCAGAGACAGCTCATCCAGCAGGGACCTTGTGTAATTATCTATCATTTCTTTAAGCTCCACATTTCTTTGTCTAATTTCATTTTCTGTTTGTGCTAGTTTTAAAAGTATATTTTTCTTTCTCTGCTCCACGCTTTTCCCAACTGTTAGCACCTCATCAGCGTAGTTCGCAATCTTTAATGCATTTGCTTGAATTGTTTGTCGGAATTGCTCCTCGACTGAAGTCACACCTTTGCATTTATGTGATGCATGATTTTCGACAAAACACTCTACGCAAAGGATTTTTTTGCAATCGGCGCAGTACAGCTCTAACGGCTTTTGAATGTGATCTGTGCAATTTCCTGTTCGTAGCATTTTTCTGATGTCCTCTTCGGTTTCACTTCCAATTTTTGCAATATGATGATCTTTGCTCAATTTCTGCAGCTTATGTGATTTTGCACAAATATCGCAAACGTTTTCTCTGCATTCAAAGCAGCGCATCGTAGCAGTTCTTGTCTTTTCGTCGCCCTCATAAAGATATTTACATATATCACAAAGAACGACTGGCGTGCCACTTCGTTGCAAATTTGTTGCGACTTCCATGAGATGTTCTATGAAGAAGTTCTTCTGGAGTCCATCGAGGTCATTTGCTGGAATAAGAAACACTTTTCTGCACAAGGGACAAGGCATATTCTCTCCTGATTTCTTCTTTGTTGCATCGGCTGTTTGTTTGAGACATTCGAGACAGAACGTGTGAATGCAGGGCAGTATTCTCGGATTTGTATACGCTTGGAGACATATACAGCATTTCGTCAGTTTCTGGAGTTGATGTCCCGCTTCACTCATGTTCAATGATTTAATTGCTTCCTGCAAAGCAAATACTATTTTTTCAACTCGGATTATTTTTGAACGATCGATTAAGTAGGCCTTTTGCTAATAGTTTAATTTTAACAAAATGACACAAATTGAAATTTAAGAGTAAATTTCATTTTACGAAGCTGCTTGAAAATGCCAGCAAAAGATGGGAAAGTAGGTTATGTGCAAGAAGAATCTCAGATTTTGACTAATCAACGAGGTTGATTTTCCACTGCTTCCAACTTCAATTTCAAATTCTAGGAGTTGCTCTGGTTGAATAAATTTTACTGTGTCATTTTTAAGATAAATTTACATCAGAAGGCAATCAATTCAAAATTGTCTCCAACACCGAAAACGCCTTCGCTGATTTTGCACACGTTCCTTCTTTTTCAATTTGTTTCCGTCAAAATCTACAGCTAAGACAGCTTTTGGATCGAGGCAAGACTACAGCTACAGAATACTTTATAGAATCATCTCCAGCATTCACAATACAGCATAGGGATTTAATAAGTGAAGCGATAGTCAGGACCTGAACAACACAGTAAAATGTTTTCTTACTTTGTAGCTTCTTCTCGGCAGTTTCTCTTTCAAATATGCTGATAGCCATATAGATCAAAAAGTGTGCATGCAAAGTCCATTTACCTGTAACTGTGTCGGTTGCTAATCTTGTTTTAGGCTGGTTTCCTGTGAACCAGAAACGACTGACTGATTGACTTAGGCAGAAACCTCTTACTAATTTAGTTCGTTTACCCTAAGGCTAATAGGTAGGATTCATGACACAGTTCATGTCCTAAAAATTGATTAGTTGCAATTTTCATATTGCTGTTTGTTCGTGCTGCCGTAACCTATGGCTATAAAGACAAATGTTGATTTGCTCAATGTTGCCTATTCCATTTTATTCATTTAATGTCTGATTTTGACACAGAAGGTGCTGAACTGCTGGTATGCAATAACACCTTATTCTCACGCTTGCTGGTTGTCTATGCACATTAAGATGTAAGATGGTATGCATGGTCTTAGGATTAAAATGGGCCTAGAAACTGATTTTCATTTGTTCATTGTTGTCTAGAAGAGTTTAATCAAAAAACGTCTCAATTTAGATATCTTTTCGTCGCAAGAATATGCTGGTACATTCAAGAACCACTTGCTCCAACAATTCAATTAATCACTTCTTTCCAATAGGGGACCTATGTTGCAAGCTGTTAGGCTGCATACATACGAGCATATGCTAGGTATATCAAGAGATCAAAAATCACTGACATAGATATGGTAATGAATTAGTTGAGTATCACAAATAGCTTTTAGATTTTATTATCAAGTGAGTTTAAACCAGTTTTTGGCTGTTGTTCTCAAGCTGTGTCAGGCCTAGGCACTTTTACCGTTGTTTGCATAGGCGCGCGATATTGAACGCAGAACCCGTGACTTGTAAATTAAAGAAGCGACCGGTGCTCGTTGCCCAACGGAGTGCAACTGTAATTGTATTCGAAAATTTATAAAGCGTCTTTTCAAGTTGAACTCATGAGGAGTGGTAACAGCTGGACAACATATACCAAAAAGATGGACCGACCGCAGGGAACCTTCTATGCAAAATTGTGGAAAATCGGGCCGACGGACAGTTAGATTACTTTCTGCAGGTGATGGACGTCGATCTTTGGTAAAATAGAAGCATAGCAGCTTTCCTGAGATTAGACCGTCACTTTCGGATGGGCTTAACTTATTCGCTATCTATTGCCTTCATATATCGTCAACGGTTGCAGAACGTCTGGGATCCTGCTAATGAGTTTCCTTTAGGTTACGCTATATGAAGTTAGTTTACATTACATTTTGTCACACTATTTCTTAACAATTAACGTTTGTGAGAAAGATATGGAAATAAGCTAGAAAGTCTTAAATGTAACGATTAAAGGGAATGACTTAATTCTCAACATTTTCATAACGACCAATTAGATACATTCTATGCAGTATGGCCTTGAATTTACCTAAAACTTCTCTTACTTCAAACCATCTGTAAACATTTAGTACAAATTATGTTATAAAATGTCAAACCTTTTTGTGATCTTCGTCTCTATGTGAAAATATCGCTACCTGTGAATCAGTCCTTTTAAACGAAAGAGTTCTTAGAGACGACCTTTGCCCAGTCCTATGCCTTGACTTCGTGAGCGACGTGTTACTTCGTTTATTGCACTTCTGGCGCAAACATTTGAAGTGTTAGAGGCTTAACTTAATTAGCCCCGGCATAAGAGGTTTGGGGGGGGGAATACTCTCTCTCGCCGCCTGATCTTCGAACTGCAGATCAGATAACGGGGAATAGGAACATATACCCACCTCAGATGCTGAGGCTAGGAAATATGAAGTTGCTAACATTTGATATCAATGGCTGCCTCTCAGGCAAGATTAAGGGCCTTCTCGACTTCTTCTGCTTCTTCTTCACGCATAATAATTTACTCAGTATTACAGATGCAGCCTGTCAGTGGAAAAGTGCACAGGGAGCAGTAAAATGCTCTTGTACTTTTGAAGCCTAATAAGATCCTGTATTCGATTTCTCCTTTGTCAGAAATGTGTATAGAGATTGAAAAAAAATAAATCATGACCCTGTACACATCTCAAGCCAATCAACCGGACTCATTGCTCATTATTTTGAGCAGAAATCCCACGACTTCCTTCAACCCTAACGAATGTTTTAATACCGAAACTTAAAGTCTACAATCCACCAAGCTAACCAATAGCCTATCAAGCAAAGACCAAAATAACCATTTCAGTGTTCTCAATTGTGGGTCTTTCATCGTAAATTATGAACCAGTGTCTCATCGGATAATTGCCCCTAAGATATCTCGACCACACCAGCGCTTCTGTCCTCTTCTGACACCCGGACGTCGTCCACCGCTAGGACACGTGATCCCATGTAAACCGTCAGACATTTCCTGTTGACCTTTCCTAATCAAAGAATCCATTAGGTAATCGAATCGAATCGATTTAATCGGATGAATACCCAAACGATTATTCGGTCGAATATTTAATTGCGTGTAATGGCGACTGAAGTGGTCGACTGCCTCAGGTTGACTTGTACGGCCCAGAAGAAGACCTGTTGAGCTACGCTTGGGTCGTTGGTGAACAACGACAGATGGACGGAGCAGAAGACAGTTTTAGCCGAACGAGAGTAAGGAAGACAAGCATCTCGGATAACAGAAAATGAAATGTACAACACATATGTTAATTGAAGACAAGCTCACCATAGGCCACGTATATCGGAAGATTTACAGCTAAAGGTCTAATGTTTCGGCTGTTTGTTTCTTTGTAGTTAATCAAATAAGATCATGTGTCGCATCTACAGTTTGCAGTCTTCGACCCGCTTTCTTTTGACACTTTTTCAAGTGAAAATTATTATTAATTACGAAGTTCGATTGGAAGCTTAATTCCATAGATGGCACCAGCAACACATGCTTATGTTCTTCTTAATTCCCTAGATGGCGATACTCTATAACATCTCAAATCTTATATGATATGCTGGAAATTAAGAAGTTGCAATTTTATATATGCCAATATTTAAAGAAATAATAAGACATTCTTTAAAATATTACAGACAGTCTTTAAAAAGAACTTTATATATTAAATGCATTCTCTGAACTACCGTCAACGGTGCTTCTAACACTCAGTACTACTAAAGATATTATTCTACGAGTTTAGAGACCCTCTAACAGCCACGACCGTTGAGCCCCCATTGCGCCAATAGCTTGTCAACAGCTGTGGTCTGTGTCAGCCACATGTGGCCAATTAAACGTGGCTGGGTTTTCATTCGGCACCGTAGAAAATCCGGTTGCCACAAGAGACAAGAGCGAGGAGACGTTCGACCAAAAGGTATTCGTAAATCGTAAGTTCCAGAAATCAACGTCGCCTGAAATGCCGGAGATATTAATTAAGCTGCAAATGATGTATAAATCAATTATATAAAGACCGAAAAAAATCGTTTTTCTAAGTCAGCAGTTACACCGGTTCAGTTGATAAAATCTAATAAAGCTTTAATATTGACTCGACTTTAATGAAAATAAATATTCGTGTAGGGCAATGTAAAGTCGACGTGAGATTCATTTAAAAAATTGATCAACACCTTTAATTCGCTCTCTTCGGCGCTATATAAGTCTGGTTTAGCTGATACGTGTAACGTAAACCGCAACCATAAGAGAAACATGCGAAATGATAATTCACCGGCCAAGAATGAGAAATCAGCAAATAATTTTCCCTAATGTTATTGCTGGTTTAACCAGGGTAGCAGAGATGACAATTTTGTGTGTTACTCTATCGAGTATGTTAAATTTTGATTCTCATATTCATCGGATTCACAGTCTTTGTATGCCATACGAATTCTTGTAGCACATGGCCTCACTGGCCCTCGGCTCTACGACATTGTCCGAGCCACATCACTGGCCAGGATGCTGTACGCCTCTCCCGTGTGGTGGGGCTATGATGTATATATGTATATGTATGTATGTATATATACATATACATATATATATATATAGTGCGTGTGTGTGTGCAAATGAATCATAAGCTCTTCAACGATTTGCAATGTAAGAGCGACTTCAACGGCCCAGGCAGCCACAAGATGTCGTTAAGCAATGCAAAACTACTATTAATCGCACATTTTTATTCAATCGGCTGCAAATTCGTCCACTCTCTGTAGTCGGTTGGTGCCAGTCCGAAGCCTGGATGAAGGAGGAAGGCAAAAAATGTCATCTTCGTTATGACTGAGCGTCGTTAAACACAAAATACTTTACAATAATCGTATATTGGGAGGAATCGTCTTTTCGAGAAGAAGAACCTAAGCTACGGTCAGCATCGGTTAGACTAAAAACGTAAAGTAACGTAGATATCAACAGCCCTGGCAGCCGTAAGACATTTTATACTTTCGATTATATTATTAGGATACGCTTAAACACCTGTAAATCACTTTCTAGAAGTTCTATATAACTCATTTTGTTCAATTGTTTCTATCATGACCATTTGTGACAAGAGAGAAGTCAGATGTAGAATAAACATTCGATGCCACTAATTAGTATTTGACTCCTGTTCAAAACCTTTATGTCGCTGTCTCCAACTTTATATATTCCAACATGCGGTTAAATCTCTCACTGAAACTCCGATACTGCCTTGTTCGGGGGTAGGGCCTGTCCCAAGCCTGGATAATGGAGGAGGGCGACGTCAACGGCCTTTGATGCCATAAGCTGTCGTTAAACTGAGGAACTACTACTATATCGCTAAATTAAAGTGCTATGCTGAAATGTTGTAAAATTATATACGGTCGACGTCAACGACCCTGACGGCCATAATATGTTGTTAAACAAGGGAAACTACTTCAACAATCACCAGTTCGTCTCTAAACGCGATAAGTTCGATGTCAAAGGCCCTGCCCACCACATCACGTTACTAAAAAGGGAAGCTACTTTGACTGTTTGCGTTTGAGGATAGTCCATAAAGGAGGTAAGCAAAGTGAGTTACTTTTGGTGCCTCTCTCCCCTTCTGCTCATTTGCAATCACCCCCACCCGCAAAGCCACTCATGGAAGCACTAAGACCTAGCAAATGCTGCTGAGTTTAAAGAGTTAAGTGTGCTATGGGATGGAGTATTTATACACCAGCGTACAGCGGAGGGACTCTAGCGAGAACAACGAAATACGGATGTCTGCTGTGTGACTGAAGTGAGTGTTTAAGATACAGGATGTATTTAGATATCCAAGAACCAACGTAAGATGCGGACGTCCGCAATGAACATAAACCACCTTTCGTTGTCCGCATATGGGTGAACACTCCGTTTCTCCTCTTTGCGGATGTCCTGTATGGATGACCCCTCAGTTACTTCTTCCTCTGAAAAGTACAATACGATCCCCGCAGCCACCAAACGTCGTTAAACAATGAATAATGCAGTGTTATCCTTAGACACCTTTAACAATGGTAACCAACGCTATATAAAGACAAGCGTTCACTCGACTAAATCAGTATTCATGAAGCATATTTTGAATTATCCTCAATTTTCATGTAAAAACACAAAATATCAAATATTTAAAGAAAGATTCCACTAAATGAGATAGATTTTACCATCAAAAATCTTTCTTTCCATTCGAGATGTTTTTCTTGAAGCTTTCAGTATTATCAAGAAATTACCTAATGGTAAGATTTTAAAAGTAATATATGTAGATATCGTATAGAATAATTAATATATTGTCTATAAATACAATGTGTGAATACATTTTTATGCGTTCGATCGTCAAGTCGTTGAAATGCAATACAGGGTCAGGTAATGACGACGAGAACGGCCCATGGCAGTCATAAGATGTCTCTAGACAATGTACACAGCTACAAAATAACAATGATCACAATATCGGGCGAGTTAGGTCGACGTCAGCGGCCTTGGTAGCCACAAGATGTCGCTCAACAGTCGATATCATTGAACCAAAGGTTACACGTGGAAGGATGTGAAGTAACGTAAGATTTTAAAACCGCATTCATTGCCCAAGTCAAAGCGTCCCTTAGGCTCGTTTAAGGTCGATGATTTCTGTTCAACGACGCTGGGTCAAAACGAAGACGATTAACTTTTCTTCCTCCTTTAACGGACCAATGATCAATGATCTCGATGATCAATGATCACCAATGATCTCGCCCGATCAATTCGTCGAAAACTGACAGGATCGAGGTCATAGGTCGCTATAGTAAACCGTGTACATTAATTTTTATCTAAATCTAAAACCGAGTATGGTAGTGGCGGGACAGCTTTGAAATTATTAAACCTTTCCTAGGCATCTACGAAAGATACATTTATAAGGCGTCCGTCTGACGTTACATATTATTAAATGACATACAATCATCACTCAATGTATGATGGTAAATTTAAAAAAAAAGTTATTTCTAATTGTTTTATAAAAGAAATTATGACATTTTCTAAAATAATACGGACACTGTTTAACAAATACTTTAAATACTAGATGTATTCTCTGAAATGTCGTCAACGATCATTGTAATCATATGATGACGATAACGACTGAACTGTGTGCGAATCGTCATTCAAACCTTTCGGGATATAACTTTGTTTGGGTAAGGTCGACGTCAACGGCCGTGGCAGACAAAGGATGTCGTTAAACGATGGAAACTTGTAATCGGTGGATTGAGTCAAAAAAACGAGAGATTCGGTTAATGTAAGGTTGACAAAATGTCGTCGAACACGGAATAATAAAATGACAAACTTGCGATTAATAATATATTGTCTAGCTGTGCGCATCCTCGGAGACTAACAGTCTTGACCAAAATAACGCATGGATTTCAAAGGCTAATAAGTACGCTCTTTAGTCACAGTCGAAACAAGTGCGGTCTTATTTCGGGGCTAAATGTTGGATTACACTTTTTCGGAAAAACATAATTATTTACCATTTACATGTGACAATCAATGGTAGAACAGTGCTAAGACACCTTAAAGTAGCGTTCTTCAACCTATATAAATTATCGCAATCCTACGCGATGTTAAAACTCCGCCATTGTCTTTAGTTGGGTAGTGCCAGTCCCTAGCCTGGATAAAGGAGGAGGATGACGTCAACGGCCTCTGTAAGATGTCGTTATACATTGGAACTATTATATAATTCTCACATTGATTTGGTTATGTTTGTGTTAAGTAGGTGTTACTGCAAGTATGATTTGGTTTTGTTCTTCATTAACCAACGCATTTAAACAATGTTATGCTGGAATTCAGTGACATGTCTGCATTTTGTCCCCATGTCCCTCTCCCTTACATGTTCTTCTTCCTGAACTTCATCTCAAACATTCCATTGATTTCCAACACCATCCGAGTATATAAGCCATTATTAACTAAGTAAATGAGGAATATAAAAGGTCTGAAAAACGATTCAAAGTTGTCTAACAGAGTCTAATGCGATCAGTAACATCGAGTGTTTAAAGACATCTCACGGTTGCCAGAGGACCGTCGTCATCGACCGGCATCACAGGTCAGTTGAACAATAATGAGAAATATATGTGAAATTGGATAAAAGAATTTAAAGGTTTTAAAACTCGGCCTAATTAAAATTAATACTCTATGAAATTCAGTCTTTAATTGAAAACCTATTGTAGCTGCAAGAGTCGGCGACGACCTCACCTGACCTTACAACTCATCCAACGAGAGAAACATTAACTAGAGGTTGGACCCTGTTACGAATAGCAATAAATAACGTCGGATAAAGCGACCTAAAGGCATGTAAACAGAGCCAGATATTAGTTCGGTTTCGATCAGAGCTCAATCAACGGATTCACAACCGCAGATCATAGCAGAGTTCGGAGTTCATGGATCTGGGAGCTTGGAAGAAAAGAAGCGACGAAAGACGACGAGGCTCGCAACACACAAACCCAAAGCCAATCAGTCCCTCGCAGATGGTGGAAGATGCAGCGATCGGACATCCTTAAGCCACCAGGTTTATGGAGGACGACGTTCTTAAGCAGTTGGTCGTAGAGAGTATCCGTTATATAACAGTCAGCAACAATCCTTGTCCTTTTAAAATGATGCTTGACAGTGTCTAACTGGCATCGTCAACCTCCTGACTTTAACACGGGGCAAGGTATATATATATATATATATTATATATATATATGTGTGTGTGTGTGTGTGTGTGTGTGTGTGTGTGTGTGTGTGTGTGTGTGTGTGTTAAAAAACTGTACAGTAAAGAAGTCAATGCCAGAGACCATCAGCAAGACAGAAGAATCCCATCATCTGCCTCTGGTCTTCAGAGAATACCCAGACGCCACAAGGACCATCAGAAAACCAAGAAAATACGAACTGAAAATACCAAGACAAACGAACTAAAAACAATAACAGAAACTTATGAACAATAAGATAGATAGATAGATTCCACCATGGGTTCAACGCCCGTAGGTGCCGGTACTGATCTCCGGTTTCAATGCCATCAGTCCTTAGGTGGCCACTAGTGACCATACATCGGCGGTAGATGGCAAGTCTTACCCGCCGAACCCAAGGTTATCTACGCAGTGAAACTGCTACTCATTTTACTACTGCCCTCTGGCGAGTAGCGGCTGAGTCGACCTTTATGGGGCAAGCGGGATTCGATCCCGCTTCCTTCCGCTCTTCGTGCCAGCGTGTTACCAATCGGCCACCGATCCGCCCCAATGAACAATAAACTTTACATAAATAAGAATTTTAAAGACGTCAACGGCCACTGTAGCCATAAGATGTAGTTAAACATTGGACAAATAAAGCGCTTTAATAGCGATGGCTCGAAAATATATAATTTTCCTGAATACGATTTAAAGGTGTCTAGCATAAACTAACATCCGTAGTACGTCTAGATATATCATATAGCGCCGACAGACGTCTTCCGCAACTTATCTTACATCAAATCGTTAGCGGATACGGGCACTCTTGTAAATCAATGCTTTACATGAATTAAGTTTATAGAAAAGACGGTTCTAGTAAGGTTAAGCAGGTTCGACGTCAACGGTCCCGGCAGCCGTAAGAAGTGCTAGAAACTAATAAACGAATACTAATGATATTAGGCAACGTTTAAAGTAACTCTAATGTGATTTCCTGGGTAAAGGATGCCTCGTTTTCTCAATCAGGTGTGTCTGATTAGACAAGAAACATTAAGGAACGTCGATATCAACGGCCCCTGCAGCCATAAGTCGTTAAACGCTCGATTCTGCTGGATTCTGCTGGATTCTGTTTATAATCTTATGTTTAACTTAGACACCTTTAAATTAGTATTCTTCAAACTATATATAAGTCATATTATTTCGTCCATATTACGGTGCTTATGTAGTAGACGTCGACGTCAACGGCCCTGGGAACCACAAGATGTCGTTAAATAATGGGAAAAGTGGTTTTCGAACAATTAATTAGGAGAAATAATAAACGTCGCTTCGGAAACGTATTGCAGACAATCAATAAAACGGAAGAATTAAATAAAAATTGCAAAACTTTTGTTTCACAAGAAATGAAGAACCGCGAATTAAAAATAAAGTCTAAGACTACTTCGGCATATCTGACATTTTATAGCCAGTTAGAGGGACAGATACTGAAACAGAGAGAGAGACAGACAGACACACACAGAGAGACAGAGCGAGAGAGAGACTAACAAATAGACAAGTTGGTTAGTTATGGTTGATTCCTGAATCGGACCACTTTATGGCTTTTCTACATTTAAATTTATGAATTCCTATTAAATTACCGTTATTCTCAGTTCAAATTCTGAATTTAAAATCATAAAATGGCGCGATTGAGAATCTATCATTACTCTAGTCGGTAATATTTGCGTCACGGAGACGGCCGACAGGAAGTGTTTTTAAATTTTCTCGTCTTTTTTACGCAAATTCATCGTTTTAAATATATAAATAATCAAATTTACGTTTTAATTTTTTACGTCTGCTTACCTCACAGGTTTGCACACCAACAGATAAGTTTTGTTTTTCAATTTTATGCAGATTTGTTCACTTTGGCCATAACGTTCATTTACATGGCTGACGCTTTAGATTAACGGATTCACCCAGTGAGTCTGCCTCCATTCTCTAAGGCTGTAATTCATAATTTTATGACCATACTAGCAAGGCTGGCAATCTGTTAGGTTTTCTTGTGCTAGTGAGTCGCCCACTAGCTGAAGTCCTTACTCTCTCCTCAATACACGCCGTCTTTGTCAAAAGCTCACTGTGGTGTTTTCGCTTTATTTAAATAGGGTTTCTGTTGTCAATAATGGTCCCATTGGCAATCTTCCCAAGGTCTATGCTATACCTTATGTCATTAACTGTTCTTGCCTGCCGGCTATGCATTGTCTCTGTACCTCTTGTTAGTCAACCACCGGTCTTTTGCTATTCTCATCAATTTTTCAAACATCCTAATGATGCTTTTTCCTTCTATTGCGTTCCCTCTTCTCGATTGTTGTTCACTGCCAAACTGATTCTCTTCCGAGACTGGACTGTCTTGCATAGCAAAAAGTAGCGTTTATCACCGAACAAATGCAATGGTATACAAGTGCATATTCTTATTCTCCTACTTCTTGCTGGTGATATTGAGTTGAACCCTGGCCCATCGCTCCTAAAAACCTTAAACTTTTGCCATCTGAACATTGCCTCTATCCGTTCTAAAGCCCCTTCTTTGACAAATTTTCTCATTGAGCAACAAATTCATATTATGACACTAAATGAAACTTGGTTACGTCCTGATGACACTCAGTCCTTCCTTTTAGACATAACTCCCCCTTCATTTTCACTGCTACAAGAACCACGACCGAGTAGTAGTGGCGGTGGATTAGCTTTTCTTTACAAATCCTTCTTACCTCTGTACAGATCCCTCCTCCCTATACCTTCTCCAACGTCTTTTGAAGCTCTTATTGGCACTCTAAACTCGGGCAACACGCATGTTACACTCTTAAATATGTATCGTCCTCCAACACTTTCTTTAACGGATTTCTTTCATGAATTTCAAGCTCTTTTTGAGGCTTTAATCTTTAGAGGCTAACCTGGAGTGAATTTTTTACCCCACTGTCAGTATTTGTGATGCAGTGTTTTACAGCTTTGGTATACAGTATCTGTTCCTAGATTATTTTGCTTGATTTCATATTTTTGCCTTACTTATCTTTGATACATAAATAAGTGACTAAGAAACTGACGTCACACCTTGGACATTTTTTCAATAATTAGCATATAAGATGGCTCGAAGGTTATCTGCAGCTAATACTAGTAAAATAATATCATAATGGCTTGAAAATTATGACGACGATAATGATAATGTAGACTGTGATGACAGTAACGATGTATCAGAGCTAGATAAAATCGATGATGGTCGCGAGGACAGTGATACAGATAACGATTTACCGAGCGACGCTGATGGAAGCCTTGTCACTGGTGATGTTTCGTCTGACGACGACTGTAACCTCGATGATTTTGTTGACAGTTTACATTATTTAGATTTCTAAGTTTTTCAATTTTATGTTGAACTTGGTACAATTACCACTGTTCACTGAACATGGTGTAATTTTATGTCAGACGCCTCAAGTAGTGTGGTGTGAAAAATTCACCCCAGGTGAGCCAATATGTGATTTTTATAGGTTATGCGTCCGATGGTTAACGAGATACTGATAATTGATAATAATAACTGATAACAGTCATAGCTGCTCCACCCCTCTGGAATAAACTCCCACCAGAATAAATTTAAGACAATTTTCAGATCCATCTGGGTATATTACCTGAACTGATGCTGTGTTTTCAATGAATAAATCAATGAATGAACGAACTAATCATCACTTCATCCCTTGCAATCTCTGCGCTGGTCTTCCACTCAAAAACACTGAAAACACTTCTCTTCCACAGATTCTACCCTGATTCCTATGCCGTTAGACAATGGAAACTACGACTAACTTTCATTCGATCGCATACGAACTCTTCCATTGCCGTAAGTCTGGTGGTGCCAGTTCGAAGTCTGGATAAAGAAGGAGGGCAACACAAATCATCTTCGTTATGACACAGCGTCGTTAAAAAGTAACAGAAACTGCCTATCCTACCTAATTCCTGGGAGTTTCACAAAACCAAGGTCTATATTAGATAAAGTCGACGTCAGTGGCCTTGGTAGCCACAAGATAAATGTAAATGTAGACGTTTTCTAGAACGACCTCATGGCATTGACTCCATTCATTTCTTATTGAATTAATGGGATGAGATCCATCACCACCACTGCCCATTCGAATGGGCGCCACACCATTTAGGTCCACGTGTACGGACCGTGCTAGTCCGAAATTGAAATATCTTAAATTTAGCCGCTATCGGTAAGCGGAATTCTTACCCACAGAGGCACCTTAACCATTATCCAAAGCCAATTTTTGTTTGCAGGAGGGCGAGATTTTATATATAACTTTGAGTAAAAGTGATTTTAAGGTGTCAAAGAGCAACCTAATTATTATTAATAGAATCGAGCGTTTAACGACTTCTGGTTTCCATATTCGCTCACGTCGATCGTAAACAGTTGCGAGAGAAAAGGAATCTTACAAAGTAACAGTTTCGATTGTTTAATGACATCTTATGGTATCAAAGGCCGCTGACGTCAATTGGAAACATTTTGATCGCACCGGAATATGAGTAGTATATAAATCGGGAAGAGCGATTTAAAGGTGTCCAAACGGAATATTACATAATAATCGTTAGTCTTCTGAGTTAAACGACTTCGTACGCCACAGGGCCTCTCAGCTTCAGGATTCTGGTTGGAATACAGACAGTGGCTAAATTCAGAGATTTGAATCTCCGGCTAGCACTGTCAGTACACAGGGACCTTGAATTGCGTGGCACTCATTCAAACTGCAGCGGTGGTGAAAGACCTCACACGATAAATTCACTGAAATTTGAGCATGGTCGAGGACATAAAGTTGTTATAGAAAAACGTTTACAGTTAAAATTAATTTTCTTTTGTGGTTACCAGGGCCGTTAACGTCGACTTTACCTTATAGACTACATATGTTATTTAAAAAGAAGCAGTGTTGAGACAAAGCTGATGTTAATTGACCTGGTAGTCGTTAAAATTCGGATGCCACTAAAACGCTGTTTTAGACAGCTTTACCTTTGCAGCGCTTCTTCCAACTTTATAATATTATATTCATTAATCCGATTCCAGTCGATGTTCAAAGAACATCAAAAAATCCATTAGAAACATCATGGCGAATGAACTAAATTCAGGGCAAAAAAATAAGAATTATGAACTGCAAATAAACAAAACCTTTAAAGAAGTCAACGGCCAGTCAGTCAGTCAGTCAGTCAGTCAGTCAGTCAGTCAGTCAGTCAGTCGCAAGTGGGATTAAAAGTAACGTCGCCGTCAACGGTACTGGCGTCCACAAGATGTTGCTAAGCGCTTGATAGTACTAATAATATTATCGCTAATGTTAGACACCTTGAAATCGCTTTTTCCGTTTATATTTAAATCCTCATTTCATTCAATCGCTAGCTTTTTCCGCATGTGGTCTAAGGGAAGGTCGACCGCAACGGCCGGACAGATATATATATATATATACTATTGGATACACTATTAACATTATATATATATATAATATTAATAGTATATATATATATATATACAGCAATTGCATTATCCAGTTTTTAACGACAATTTGTGGCTTCAGGAATCAGACCTAATGTTAATAGTGTATCCTATAGTTTAATGATGTTTTATGGTTGGCTTAAAAGTATCAAAAGCTGTACAACTATTCTAGGTTGTCATCCACAACCAACGTCCTCAAATGGGAGGAGGGTTCCCCAAATGCGGACAAGGGAGAAGGGGTTTTGCCCATTGCGGGCGTGCGCATCTAAATCTGGTACATACAGCTATTTCATCCTGTGCTACAAACATCTTTCATGCAGTTGACTGCCTATTTTGAGTATTAAGCGACTTTTATTAAATTCAAATTTATTGGCTAGTTGACGTCAGGGATTACATTAGGTGACATTTACTCGTTTTCAGATACTTAATGTTGAAACTCGGTTGGGCCTGTGATAACGATCTTTTCGAAGAGAACGAAATGCAAGTGCTATGCTTAGACACCTTTTTTACCGCTTTATCCGAATTTATATAAGTCTCATGTTTCTACCGGCACATTGATATTATTACTCCCAGTAGCCTCCTAAATAACGTCGGATAAAACGATTTAAAGGTGTGCAAACATAGCCAAATATCAGGGCAGTATTTCTTCTTTGAGCTTTTCTTCTTTTTCTCAACGAAGATCTCAGACTTTTACGGGAGACGTGACCTTATTTACACATATGACATTTTCATGTTCTGACATTTCATTCGCATGGATTATAGCTATTCTATGACGAATAGAAATTCAGATGATAATGGCAAATAGTTCAATGTGTATTACGTGCCTTTAGATGTTCCTGTAAATTCATTGTTGTTTTAATCCAAAAGATATAAAGTAAAAAATGCTTTATTTATTCCCATAGACATTTTTAAACAATGATTTAAATTAAAAGTAAAATAATTATATCAATTTTATATTAAACTGTAAAACTATTGCATGTGGTCATTAAATATTAGCGATTTCGGTCTACGTTTGTGTAGATCTTGTTTCCATGTTGTTATATTTTCCATAGATACGAATTTTAACTTCATAGGGATCATTTATATGGCGCCTAGGAGGGTATAGGAAAATGAATTTACAAACTGTATTTATCGATAACATAAAGATTATTTTTCATTATAATATTGCAAACTTTGAGATAAGCATCTCGAATGGAAAGGTAGATTCCCATCGGTGCACGAAGGACTTGTAGGCCTACGAAGAGTCCTTGGAG
>OZ029920.1:31729-96213 GCA_964023275.1 Norana najaformis | reverse complement strand
GTGTGTGTGTGTGTGTGTGTATATATTATATATAAAAGATGGAGGAACGCGCAAATCGGCGTCCTCAAAAGGAACCACTTAATAAATATTGTAAATTGCGATGAAACGACGTCTGGCGTCTTTAATTTAATGTGATATGTACCGCATTTTCGTTTAATTGAGAATTGTTTACAAGATATTGCAATATATGTGAGGAAAGGTTGAAGTCAACGGCCTTGACAGCCGTAAGATGTCGTTGTACATTCGATTCAATTAATTAATGCCTGACAGTTAAAGCTGTAGAAAATATTTTCCAACCCACGTCAACGACCTTTGATGCCAAAAGATGTCTTTAAGCACATAAACTACTATTACTAACCACAAGTCACGACGAATGACTGAGTATTAGATAAATTTAAATGTTAAATGTAAAACTGAGATTTACACACCTATCATTTTCTGCGACATTGTATATCAAACTCGTTAGCACTGGGTCGTGTGATTAAAGCAACTTATCACCCACCGCAACAGATATAAAAAGAGGAGGACTGAGGATTGACCAGAAAAATAACAATCACATAATAACGTTTATGAAACACTGTTGCACTATTGCCTAAAAGAAGACATTTTCTCGTAGGCCTGTATCAGAGATGGTTGAGGCAGTTTAGCATGAATCTTCCACTCAGTCGGTTTATTCTCGATGATATTTCGAATTGAAACATAACGTACGTCGTCTCTGCATTTCCATTTCAATTTTCCATCTTTATCCGTTTCTTTGATTCCTCCTCCGATGACGAAGAGTCGTTCATTCTCAAGAAGCAAACCAAAGTTAGAGACGTCAGCCTTGAACTGTTGTCTTTCTTGCCAAGTCTCCGTCTCAAAGTTAAATATAAAACAAGTATCGCATCCCACTAAAATAACAGATGTCTCCCAAACTGCAGCTCGCATCAAGCTATAAGCGCGTGGCATTGGTTTCGAAAGCAGAGTGCATGTGTTCAGTTTAGTATCATACACTTGAACGTCATTCAGCGCATAGTGATCTTTATCGCTTCCACCGAAAATATAGAGCGAAGTCTTGAATGGAACACAGTTACCTGAATTCTCGACACAGTGAACGAGCTTACCAATCGTAGAGCATTTGTCGGTGACTGTGTTGTAGGCTTCGACGCTGTCTAGATCTCTTCCATCTGAACGCACAGATCCTCCACAAATGTACAATACTTTATCAATAAACGCTGCGGTGTGTCTACGTCGGCCTTGAACTAAAGAAGCGCATTTCATCCAACCGGAAGCCAAGTTGTATTTCCAGATTTTATCTCTTTTGGCTCCTATTCCTGTAACGTACATCGTGTTACAGTAAACGGCGGCTGAGGCTCCAATCTTCATTGTAGTCGGTATTTGTTGTTGAGTTAAAATTTCATTTGGACGATGCAGATTTATTTGGATGACGTCTTTTGTAATGGTCATATCATCATCTAATCCCACGACAATTCCATAGTTCTCAATCCGTGTAGTGGTTTCTGTTTTAGCAAATGAAACAGATATATTGAAAAAAATTGATGGTTAAACTGACAATAATATTCATTTATGTTCACCATTTATTATAACTAACCATTTAGCCGAGCATTCATTCATTTGCTCACACTTTTGAACATTTGTCATAGAATAATAAAATATATTGTAATGCAATAGAATGTATTGTAATGTAATCTAATAATATGTCATCGAATGTAATGAAATCGAATGCAATTTAAATATAAGCTAATGTAATCTGATGCAATCATTGAATCTAAGGCTATGTATTCTAATGCAATGTGATCTAATATATTATAATGTGATGTAATGTAATATAATCTTATTAAAGCGAATGTAACATAATGCATTGAATTGTGATGTGATCTGATGTAGTGTTATGTAGTGTATTGTAGTGTAATGGAATATTATATTATCCAATACAGTATCGTCTCTGGAAAAGTGTATAGTTTCGTTTATTTTATAATACACGTGGCCTCAATCGACGGTCGCTTCCAAGCAAAACCATATTTCAAAATCACAAATCATTCGAAATAGAACCAGTCAATTTTTTTAGGTCTCTCAGGCCAGAAGACATGCAACAGAGAAGATAACCAAACTGGAAAAAATAAGAGATTTCAACCCAAAGCAAACGATATCACAAAAGTTGGAGACGATAGAGAGAACTTGTTCTTTTTGCAATTCTCTGTCCACATTTCTCAAAAAACAAGACATCCTCCTCAGAATGTTAACTTAAGCAAAAAACTATTACCTTTAATTTGTCCCACAACATTCCTGTTGGACTTATCTAAAACTTCTCGTATATCTGTTGTTTGGAAAGAAACCTCGAACGATCGACGTGGACGACCAATGAATTCCTCGTGATCTTTCTCCAACTCGTCTGCTCTAACCGACAATTTGTCAACACAGCTGCAGATGTCGCTGGCCGATCCTTTCGATCTTAGTTCGGTGCAGTAAGTCTCAAAACTTTTTAAAATGATGTGAATCCGTTCAATTTCTTCCTTTTCGTTTTCACAATCCTTTATTTGTTTCTGTTTTATCAAAGACAACTCATCCAGCAGGGAATTTGTGTGGTCATCTATCATTTCTTTAAATTCTAGATTTCTTTTTCGAATTTCATTTTCTGTTTCTTCTAATTTTAAAAGGATGATCTTCTTTCTCTGTTCCACGCCTTTTCCCTCTTTTAACAACTCGTCTGCCAAACTCGAAATCTTTAAAGCATTTGTTTGAATTGTTTTTCGGAATTGCTTCTCGACTGAAGTCACCTTTTTGCATTTATGTGATGGATGATTTTCGACAAAACACATTACGCATAGGATTTTTTTGCAATCTGCGCAATAATGGTCTAACGGCTTTTGATTATGATTAGTGCAATTTCCTGTTCGGAGCATCCTTCTGATATCTTCTTCCGTTTCACTTCCAATTTTCGCAATATGATGATCTTTGCTCAATTTCTGTAGCTTATGTGCTTTTGCACAAATATCGCAAAAGTTATTTTTGCATTCAAAGCAGCGCATCGTAGCAGTTCTCGTATTTTCGTCGCCCTTATAGGTATTTTTACATATATCACAAAGAACGACTGGGGTGGTAGTTAATTGCAAATTAGTTGTGACTTCTATCAGATGTTCTATGAAGAAGTTTTTCTGTAGTCCATCGAGGCCAGTTACTGGAATAATAAACATTTTTCTGCACAACGGACATGTCATATTCTCTCCTGATTTCTTCTTTACGGCGTCGGCTGTTTGTCTGAGACATTCGAGACAGAAGGTGTGAATGCATGGCAGCATTCTTGGATCAGTATATGCTTGGAGGCAAATACAGCATTCCGTCAGTTTCTGAAGTTGATATCCCGCTTCACTCATGTTCAGAGATTTAATTGTTGCCTGCAAAACAGATTTTACTTTTCAACTCGGATTATTTTGAACCATCAATTAAGATGGCCTTTTATTGATGTTCAGTTTACACAAATTGAAATTAAACAGTGAATTTCATTTGACGAAGCTGCTCAAAAGTGCCAGCAAAAAGATAAGAAAAGTAGGTTATGTGCAATAAAAATTTCAGACTTTGTCTATGGCAAAATTGTCTTCGTTAAATGTAGCAACGTGGACTGCAGTTTATTTATATCGACGAATCGTCGTGCGCCACTTGCTCATTAATAATTCGGCATCGTTGGAAATCTACGGGTTAATTTTCCACTGCTTATTTTTTTTACTTTCGACATCTTCTAAAAGGAATTCACTTCAAGGCATTAATTTCAGAATTGTCTCCAACACACAAAAGCCATCGCTGATTTGTGTGTATGTATGTATGTATGTTGTTTTTTATATAGCATATTTAAGAAAATCTCAAAAGCGATGCTGGCTGCCAAGTTAATTTTTGAACAAGTGAGTCTTAACTAACAAAGAGAATATTTATTGGGCCAAATTAACAGAAATAGAACGATTGTTTATAGGAAGATTGTCCCACAGAGAAGGACACATGAAGGACAGCGCAGGTTGTTGTCGTGCTGATGTACTGCAGCAAGGAACCTATAGATCTCCTCTGGATGAAGAGCGAAGCGACTGACGACCCAGGTGGACACCGACCGGCACGAACAACTCGCCTATATATTCAGAAGCGTATCCAGTCAACGAGGTCCTACCGAAGAATAGGAACTTGAATTTTTTTCTTCAATTAGTGGCCAGTGCAGAATAAGTGCAGAATATCTCTCATATAATCTGATATATGAAGAATTTGGGTAGATTAGCCACTAGAATTGCGGCACAGTTCATGACGGACTGGAGCTGGCGGAGAGGGAATTTTGGCAAACCTGCGAAGACAGAGTTGCAGTAGTCCAGCCGCGTCAGGACGAAGGAGTGAAGTAGAGCTGCTGCAGCGCTGAACGATAGATTATGCCATATTGATCTAATTTGACGCAGCTGATAGTGGCACTACTTGCACAACGAATTCACGAGGTCAGCCAAGGACAGTTCACCGTCTATAGGTACTCCCAGATCACGGACCAATTGTTGAGACAACCAGCCGGGAAACGATTAGAGAAGTTCCTGATGGTTGATTTTAGCCCGAGCTTGACGAGTACCAAGGCACAAAAATTCCGTTTTGGATTAGTTAAGCTGAAGGAGATTAGACGATATCCACACCTGTACTTCCGTCATTGTAGCCAGCACCGATGTAAGGCAGGTGAGAGAATCAGAAGGACGACAGCTGGAATAAAACTGGACGTCGTCAGCATATTGATGGACACGGGAGCCATGTGTAGTAATAATAAGGGTCAGATCTGCTGTATAGAGAATGTAAGGAGCGGCCCAAGGACCGAGCCCAGAGGAACGCCGAAAGACACCGGGACCCAGTCCGAGCAAGCTCATCCAATAGCTATCATCATCGTCCGCTCATCTAGAAACGATCGAAGCCACCTGGGCGATTTGTCCATAAATCCATACGATACATTTGTATGTCATGATCAACCGTGTCAAAGGCCGCACTAACGTCGAGAAGAGCGAGCAGCGTCATATGACCAGAGTCCATGGAATCGTATAAATCTAAATTCAGCCACAAGAGGACTGCCTCGGTGGAATGATCCCTTCTGAATCCGGATTAAAGCTTTGGCATAAGATCAGACGCTTCAAGATAGACGCTCCGGAGCTAGACGGAGGTACCATCGTAGCTGTAACTGGCTTGCAGTCATCACGGGTAATAAACAGATCAAGGCAGCCGCCGTGTATGTGCGTAGGCTGTTTAACGTGGTGACAAAGTCCGAAACTGGACATTAGGTGAGTTAAGCGGTCAGACCAGGGACAGTTCAAATCCTCCACGTGGATGTTAATAGCACCATTTACCACCAATTGCAAGTTGAAAGTGGCTAGGTATTCCAAGATGAGAGTAAACTCCTGGATGAAAGACTCAGATGGCTGCTGTGATCCCGGTCGATAAATGACGGCAATTGTCATAGGTCCGCATATTGTGGAAAATGAGCAAAGCAGGACCTTAAAGGTGTTAAAGTTCACTGCAAGCTCAATTGCCTCTCCCGTAAATTCGCCCGATGGAAAATAGTCAGCCCATCGCCTGCAAGACGGTGAATAGAATACCTTGACTGACTGCGTGAAAGATCAACGATATGGAACCCCGATATCGCCGATCTTAGCATGCGAGCATGTGTTAGGCACATAAAGAGTTCAAGAAATCATTGGATAGATATAATAACAAATTACCGGCGCTTTGTTGAGTGTCACGAGTAGCTGTTCGATTTCACTGTCAAGAAAGTTTAAACCGATTTTCTGTTATTTTTCTTAAGCTGTGTCAGTCCAAGGCGTGTTTACTGTTGTTTATATAGACGCACGATATTGAACGCAGAACCAGTGACTTGTAAATTAAACAGCTGACAGGTACTCGCTGTCCACCGGAATGTACTGTAATTGTATTGGAAAAATTATAAAGCGCCTTTTCAACATAAACTTCTGAGAAGTGGTCCCGGCCCGACAATCTGTTCTTCAAAGATGGACCGACCGTAGCGAAGCTACGTGGTGAAAAATCGTGCCGACGGGACCTTGATCAGGTGGTGGACATCGATCATTGGAAAAAAATAGATGCATGCGTAGCAGCTTTTCTGAAGTTGGACCGTCACTTTCAGATGGGATTTTAGAATTTTTTTTGTTATATCTCAGTGTGGTCACCGTAGTGAGATATCATCATCGATATAACCATTGGCTCTTGTTTGACTGCTGGATGCAATTCATCTGTCCCGACCCGTAAAAGTAAGGCCTTGCAAGCGAGGCCTGCAGTCAGAGCCGAGATGGCCCACGGGAGAATTTGGTAGCCTCCGGTTTAGCGAGCAATCGAGACCAGGGACTCGCTCGCGTATGTCACCTTTTGGGTAGACCGCGTTGAGCACACCTCCGTGCTGGTCCACAATGGGTATGGCCTTTTCATGATTGGGTGCCTAGGCTGTTCCTATGTCCGATTACATACTCTCTAGGACAGTACTAGTCACTCCAGGCCCTTACGCTTGCGCTTTATGAATTTCTTCACTTTGACACGTCCAATCTGCGACATAGGTAAGACTCCTCCCTCTCGGGAGTGCCCCAGAAGGGGGATTCGTGCATATTGCACTCGTCCATCAAGTGTATCAACGGCTGCAGAAAGTCTTTTTGGTGGTGGCAGTGATCTGGGAACCTCCTAATGAGTTTCCTTTCGGTTACGCTATAAGACTTAACGTTTACATTACCGTTTGTCACACTATTTCTTAGCAATTAACGTTTGTGAGAAAGATTTGGAAATGAAACTAAGGTAGAAAGTCTTAACTGTACCGATTGAAGGTAATGCTTAATTCTCATCATTTTCATGATGTTTAATTTGATGCGTTCGATGCAGTACGGCCTGGAATTTACTTCAAACTTCTCTTATTTCGAACCATCTGTAAACATTTAGTACAAATTATGTTATAAAATGGCTCACCTGTTTGCGATCTTCGACTCTATGTTAAAGTATCGCTACCTGTGTATCAGTCCTTTTGAACGAAAGCGTTCTTAGAAACGACCTTTGCCCATACTTATACTGTCACCTATTGAGCCACGTATGACTTTATTTATTGCAATTTTGTGCGCATCTAAAACTGAGCCGCCATATATCTGTTATGTTTATCTTGTTCGTTGAAATGTTTGTTTAGTCTATGGTATATAAACTGATAAACTAAATGATATACGACGAAGTAGCTGCCACATAGTAAACTTAACCTTTGTTCCTGCTATTTAGTGAAAGCGTACTGTTGTAGTAATTGCAGGTACAGGTGTGATCTGCTATGCGCTCTGCTGACTGCTTTGTTTTAATTGTAGCTTTCTGAAGTCGCTCCAGTTACAGTATATGGCATGTATTGACAAAGGACCATGGTACTCTGGTTTAACCAGTATCGAAAATAATGACACTTTGTAACGTTACTCAAATGCATGTAGGCCAACGTCTGAACGGAAACTCAGGTGCAACTAGAAATATTTTGTGTTATACACGAATACAAAGAAGACAGTTTTGCTCTTGATTCATCAGAATAAAATATACATACTATCTTTCCAGACTACTTAAAGTACGACTAGTCAGTTGAAAAACTATTAAGAAAAACGAAGAGTCTGCGCCTTGCTGTGATTAAACTTTCCACTGAACTAAAGTTGTTGAATTCTTAGTCGCCGATACTTCTAGTGACCTACTTTGAGCCCGTTCTAGTATGTTACAGACACTAACAATGGAAGATTTAACTGGTGCTTTATCGTTGCGCACTTGCCACTTGGTAAAATAAAAACGTATTTCAGTCTTCACAAGCCAAAACTATGCTCAAATATCCTGGTAACTTGTTGGTCAATCTACCGTTTAATGAACAAAGTAGAAAAATTGCATGCTACATGTCGCACAAATATCCTTTGAATATGTGTATGCATCGAAAAAATCAATTCTATATAAAACTCTGTAATTCGTTTAAGGATTAAGAGCTCTGTTGCTGCACGCGTTGCCGTAACTCTTGTTGGCGACCCAGAGCAGTCTTCTAGTCCAGTGACACCAAGTCGTACTATTTAAATGGAGGCTACTGAAGCCGCTTGCGCCGGCTGTTAGCGAAGCTTTACCGAAAAGCTTTGGGAGTCATCAGATTTTTATGAATTTTATTAGCAATAGGCCTACCTTAAGCTATTCCTAAGAGACACTCGTGAGGGTGAAGTGTTAAAAGCTTAATTTAATTAGCCCCGGTATAAGAGGGTGGGTGGCCAATACTCTCCCTTGCCGTCTGATCTTCGAACTGCTGATCAGATAACGGGGGATAGCAACATATACCCACCTCTTATGCCTAGGCTTGGAAATATGAAGTTGCTAACACTTGATACCAATGTATACCTCTCAGGCAAGATTAAGGATCTGCTCGTCTTCTTCTTCTTCTTCACGTATATTAATGTACGCAATAACATAGATGTAGTCTGTCAGTGGAAAAGTGCAGAGGGAGCCGTGAAGTGATCTTTTACAAGATTCTTTCGAAGCCTAATTACTGTAGATCCTGCATTTGATTTCTCCTTTGTCAGAAATGTGCATAGAGCCTGACAAAATAAAACATGACCCTGCACACATCTCAAGCCAACGACGGGAGCTCTCTTCAATGGGACACAGACTCCTTGTCCATTATTTTGAGCAGAAATCTCACGACTTCTTTCGACCCTAACGAATATTTGATTATCGAAACTTCAAGTCTACAATCCACCATGGTAACCAATAGTCTATCATGCGAAGACCAAAATAACCGTTTCATTGGTCTCATGTGTGGGTGTTTAGTAAATTATGAACCAGTGTCTCATCGGATAATTGCCCCTAAAATATCTCGGCCACCAGTGCTTCTGTCCTCTTCTGACACCCGGACGTCGTCCACCGTTAGACCACGTGACCCGATGTAAACCGTCGGACATTTCCTGTTGACCATTTCCGATCAAACGTTTAACTCGATTCGATTACCTAATAAACAATAAGGTAATCGAATCGAGTTAATCGTACGATAACAAAAACGATTATTCGGTTGAATATTTAATGGCGTTCAATGGTGGCTGAAGTGACGACTGCCTTGAATGGACCTGTACGGCCTAGAAGTAGACCTGTAGGGCTACGCGTGTGTCGTTGGTAAACAAAGACAGATGGACGGAGCGAAAGACAATTGAGCCGGAGGACAGGAAGGAAGAAGAGCAAATCAAGTTCACTATATGCAATAATTCAATAATTAAAAAACTTTGAGGCTGTTGTGAAACAAGAGACATATATTCTTCCATTTTATTTAAATGCAATTATCAGTCCTTTATCTCTTAGACAAAAGTTACCGATATATCGTACGGTCCTAAATCTACCTAAAATCTTTCGCGCGAGACAACGCTTCCCATCTCCACATTAAAAATAATCGCCATTTCCTCTTATATTACATCCACGGGGACCTTAAATGATGTGGCGCCCACTGAAACGGGCAGCGGTGGTGAAAGATCTCATCCGATAAATTCACTAACAAATGAGCAGGGTCGAAGCCATACTGTCGCAATTGAAAAATGTTTGCATTTATATTTACGTTTTAGATTCTATATTGTAACCTTCTCTTTCAAAGAACAAAAGTTATCGCACATGTTATGTATAGTTGCTAGCTTAACCGGTCTTCATTCACAGCATGTACTACGAACTACAAAGAACTGACCTAAATCAGGGCCGTTAACAAGTAATAGTAGATTCAATGTTTAACGATATCTTATGGCATCAAAGGCCGTTGACGTCGCCCTCCTCCGTTGTTAGTCCTTTTGTAATCCGTTTAGGCCTTTTTCTCCGTTTTAGTCCTTTTGTACTTGGAGTTCTCAAATAGAATCATAGAATTCTGCTTGCGATTTTCAGTATGATTCCTATGATTTAATGTTTTACGTCCATTATTAAAATTCATAGACTAGTTTGACATTTGGGTAAATGCAGGATCAAATTGTGCAATTACAGAAATTTAATATTTTTGAAATTTTAGCATTAGGCGAACGAAAGTGAATTATATATAAATTCGGAGAAAAGCGATTTAAGGGTGTCTAAACCTAGCCCATTATTATCAGGTAATTGTAGGAGTGAGTTAAGCGACATCTTGTGACTGACATATGTAAAATGTAAATCCAGCAGTTTGATATTTCTTAGTTCGGACATGTGCCACGAAGAGTGGAGTCTTTTAATAGAGAAAGATATCATCCAAGGTACAATTCTTGGATTCCTAAAACGACAACGAATTGATAAGAGCAAATTCGTCAACAGAATTACTTATTGTTTGATCTGTTATTTAAAGAGAAAAGGGAGAGAAACAGGTTGAATAGAATTGTTCTTGGTGCAGCCAATCTTCGCCTCTTTGCATTTTAATTAATGCGTGAATTATTCCCGAATATCAGCGTTTTTATTTAAAAGCAAACTTTTGAAACGCACAAAGTAACTTCGCCAATCTTCTATGCTGACGAATATGATTTGATTTTCCTATTTCTCTGCTTTGTTTTATTTTGTGCTGCCACTGTTGGCGAAATAAAGATCGATGATAAACTGGTTGAATATAAGCTTCGAGTGTAACTCCGCTACTGCCACGTTTTGTTTACGCCATTCACAAGACTTGGAAAAGGAGGAAAAGGGCGACACTAGTCCTTCTTTACTATGACACAGCATCGCTACACAAAAACCGTTAATATTCGTTGGGTTATAAGCTATCGTTTAATGTTTGGCTTTGCACCAGATATGGCTTTTGTGTGCAAGGGTTAAGTGGACGTCAAAGGCCCTTGGCAGCCGCACGATGTCGCTAAACTCTTGATGCTCTAAAATGCCAGGATCTGTTTAGACACCTTTAAATGGTTCTAACTGATGTTTTATATTCATCTGTTTCGCAAACCCTACTGTTCGTACCCACAATTAAGTTAGATGTGAACCGTAAAAAATCGTTAAACACATAATGCTTCTCGTATCGATGAGTCGAAACGCTTGTAATAGTAGACGACTGACTCTTCAGCCGAGTAAGTGTAAATGTAGTCGGTTTTATATACCGATCGTAAGACCTCGGCTCTGCTCATCTTTTCACTAGAAAGTAAGACGCTGAAGGGGACGATTCGAGTCGCTGCAATTTAGAAATTGGAAGAGTAATACGAGCGGAAGTACAAACATTCGAGAATGAATTGAAGAATTGCAGCAGACAAAGATTAGCTGTTCATGGTTAGACACCTTTAAATCGCTCTTAGGCTTGCTATATAAGCGTAATTTTCGTCCAATGGGTGCTTGCGACGAGTTCTTCACTTTATGCTCAACTTCGGCAGCCAACCTATATCCCTATATGCTAGTTGGCCTATCGCTATTGTCCCACATCTCAAACTGAAACGGTTCAACCCATGCTACGGATATAAGTTCCGACGCAGATGCAGTAATATCTAAGTACTCTTGAAGAACATTATCGATCTGTTGTATCGGCGCGGTTTTTTCAGAGTTTGGGGGATTGGCTCATCCAAAGGTTTAGAAAGAGGCCTCAAGAAGGAGGATGATTGCATTTTATATTTACAGAAAATTTTACGATCCATATATGAACAAGGCTCCAAAATGTAAATGTATACGATTTCCTATAGATAGGGACCGTATTGCCTCGACCCTGCTCAGTTTGCAATTAATTTATCGGGTGAGATCCTTCACCACAGCTGCCCGTTTGAATGGGGGCCATTTAAGGTCTCCGTGTACGGACCGTGCTAGCCCCAGATTTAAATCTCTGAAATATAGATACATTTCAGTATGCGAACCGGCATTCTCACTTAAAGAGGCGCCTTGACGTACGCTTTAACCAATGTAGCTAGCCAGATCAGCCAAACTCCGAATGGTCTTCTGTGTATAAGTCATCCCTCCCACGCCCTCTATTGAAACAACGCAGCTTTTAATATCATTCACGGTTCAGTGTTTTACTGTAACTTCTGGCCTTTTAGGTTTACTTTTAGGCTTCCATCTAACAAATTAAGGCGATTAGTTGTTTTCAGGGTTTAACAACATCTTATGGCTGCCAATGGCGTTGCTTTGACCTTGCCTGACCTTCGTATGTTGTCACTACACCCAAATGAAATTGTGGAATATTATAATGTCTGGAAAAGCGATTTAAGGGTGTCTAAAACCCTGTTAATATTAGGTATTTGTTGAAACGAGTTAAACAACATCTTGTGGCTGCCAGGCTGATTGACGTCAAACTTCTCTTTTATTTTGACATTTTTAGTTAAGCAAAACGAAAATAAACGAAAGTGATGAAGATTTTGGGCCGAAAAGTCGAAAAAATCGATTTTCAAGGTCTCTAAACCATATGTAGGCGGCAGATTCTTGGAGCGTCATGGAGCGTCGCCAGGAAGACAGCGGATATACCGTGCAGCAGTAGCTATTCCTATTTTTAACGACATCTTATGGCATCAAAAGCCGTTTGACGTCGTCATTCCTCATACATCGGGGCAAAGAATAACGCCTACTCTCTGACTGAAAGTGAGTTATATAAAAGTCTTAGATAAGCGATTGAAGGGTGTCTAAATATAACCTATTATGATCAGGTAATTGTAGAAGTTAATTAATCGAGATCTTGTGGCTGACAAATGTAAAATGCAAATCAAGCAGATTGTTTTTCTTAGTTGGGACACGTGCAACGAAAGATTTGAGACTTGCTTGAGAAAGATATCATCCAAAACAATTCCTGAGTACCTAGAGCGGAGAAAAACTAAAACAGACAATTCAAGACAACTCCATTTCTCCGACAGAATTACTTACTGTTGGAACCGTTATTCAAAGAAATAAATAACAGAACCACTTTGAAGAAAATTGTCCGTGGTGCAGCTAATCTTCGGCTCGAGGAAATTCAACCTCCCCTTGTATTCATAAGCCCAAGAAAGTAACAACAAAATTAAATCCGTCACTGCCTTATTTGGAGGCAGTGCCAGTCACAAGCCTCCATCGGCTTATGCCACTTTTTCTTAGGATACATTTTCTGTTCGCAAGACAGGGCACACTTTTATGCTAACAACTTTTAGAATTAATATGTTTAAAAGTAGTTTGAAAACCGATGTATTTTAGTTATATTTAGCTTAATATACACCTGTACCATTCGGTTATATTTGTTCAAGTTGTGATATATTGATTCGTTTAAGCCCTTATATAAGGCTCCAACAGGTGCTTATATAGTCACATACATAAATACACATCTGGATACATACGTGCATATATACATTCATTCATTCTTTCACACATAACTACAGTATATACATGCATTGCATGCACACATCACTACTCCTACTACTATATATGCCGTATGTCTGTTGACGTCGACCTTGCCTTCATGTTGCAGCAAAGAAAAGATAATAATTAGTAGTAGTAGTTCCTCAGTTTAACGACATCTTATGGCATCAAAGGCCACTGGCGTCGCCCTCCTCTTTATCCAGGCTTGGGACTGGCACTGCCCGACTAGAGGCAGTGATTAATGCGCAAAATAAAGAGTATATTATCATGTAACACACGATTTAAAGGTGTCTAAGCGTGACCTAATATTCTTAAAACTGCCAATGCCGTTCGCTTGTATCGTAACTTATCTTTAAAAAAATCCGTAATTAATATAGGCTCCATGATAAATCACCTCTCTTAGCGAATAAAATCTATAAAAAGACGGTTATTGTTAGGTATAGCAGGGTCGATTTTTGCGACAGCGGCAGCCAAAAGATGCCCATAGAAACTGATGCTAATAATTAGAACTTGACTTTGCTTAGATAACTTTATTTCGCTTCTTACAATTTCATAATTACAGTATATTCCTCTGCTTGGGTTTTCTTATATGTCTTGTGGAGTCTCGGTGTTCTGCGAAGATGGAAGCATTTGAATGGGATCTTCCGGTCTTCAGAGAACAACTAAACGCCACAAGACACATCAGAAGACCTGTACGAACTGAAGATATCTAGGCGAACGATCTTTCTAGATCATCAACAGAAAATTATGAACAATGAACTATAAGAAAATAAATACCTAAAGACGTCAACGGCCACTGTAGCCATAAGATGTCGTTAAACTTTGGAAAGAATAATAAATCCGCCACTGCGAAACGACTCCTTCAAAGGTCACAACAGAAGGCAAGGTAAGGTCGACGTCTGCGTCTACGGCAGACAAAAGATGTCGTTGAACACTGGATGCTAGAATATTTTCAAATAAGTTATTTCAGGCACTTTAGTTTGTAATGGTAGATTCCACAATCCTGTCATCTTATGAATTTTATGCGTTCAAATGTATGAATTCATGCTCAATTGACTTTTTCAGCTGAAATTCTGAATTAAAAATCATAAAATGGCGCAATTGAGGATCTACCATTACTCCAGTATAGGCAATACTGCAGGCTGAACAAAATATTGCTTTTCGTTCATTGATTCATTCATTCATTCATTCATCCATTCGATTGTTTGTTTTGTTTGCTCGTTTGTTTGTCTTTCGTTCGTTCGTTCTTTTGTTCATGTTTTAATTTGTTTGTTCATTTATTCGTGTGACGAATTTACTGAGATATATATTTAGTTGAATGTACGATTCTTGTGGTTGAATCTCGCTCTGATTTACAAGGTGGTCGAATTCGCAAAACCAAGGTCTATAAGGTAAAATCAGCGTCAACGGCCTTGTTAGCAACAAGATAAATAAATGTAAAAGCAAATGGACACGTTTTTCTATAACGACTATGTATGACCCTGGTCACTTTTAATGAATTAATTCGAGTCTGGTTCTCTTTTATTTGCAACTGTGTACGATCGATGCGAGTGGCTTCTGGCAACCAGAAGTCGTTTAACGCTCGATTCTATTGATGATATTAGGTTGTGTTTATACACCCTTAAATCACTTTTATCCAACGTTATATATAATATATATATATTGTAATGCTCATTTTGTTCAAACGGTAACTCCGCCACTGCCTTGTTTCGGGGTAGTGCCAGTCCCAAGTCTGGATAAAGGAGGAGGGCGAAGGCAACGGCCTTTGATGCCATAAGCTGTCGTTAAACTGCGGAACTACTACTGTTCAAACGGTCGATATTGAAGGAGTCCAAACACGTAAGGAAAGTTCGAAGTCAATGGCCCTGGCAGCCACCAGATGTCGTTAAATAATGGAAAATTGTGGTTTTAAAACAATTAGTCAGGATAGGTAAAAAAAAAATTTTTCGGAAGCAAATCGGAAGGAATCAGTCGAATGGAAGAATAAACTGAGAATTACTAAACTTATTATATTTTACCAGAAATAAATGAAATAAGAAGCCGCAACTCAAATTAAACCTTTTGCAACTGCGTCATATCTGGGCTTTTAAGCTCCTCAACATTTGCCACTATTGCGATGATTGGCTAGACAGTGAGGGGACAGAGCTAGAGGGGGAGGGAGGTAGAGAGTGAGAGTGTGAGAGAGAGAGAGGTAGAGACACAAACAGAGGCAGAGATAGAGATAGAAACACAAACAGAGACCGAGATAGAGACAGAAACACAAACAGAGACCGAGATAGAGATAGAGACACAAACAGAGACAGAGATAGAGATAGAGACACAAACTGATCGGTAATGGTAGATTCCTGAATTGCGTCATTAAATAATTTTTTCTACGCTCAAAATCGAGAATTCTTGCCCAGTTAGCGCTTTTTCACCTCAATTTCTCAATTGAAAATCACAAAATGTTGCGATTGAGAAAACTACCAATACTCCAGTAGGTAATACTACAGGTTCAAATAGATATAACAATTCATTCATTCATTTGTTCCTTCACTCATTAAGATCATTCATAAATGAGAAATCCCTGTGGTTGACTCTTGCTTTCCTTTTCTTTTTGCTTTTGCTTTCATGCTTTTCCCTTCGCGACTATTGCCTGCAAGGGAACAAAACCTGTTCTGAGAAAGGTCATTTTGGGGTCGTTGCCCGTCCGCGGAAGATGTGAAGTCGGATCCCGAAACAGAGGTTTACAGCGTTGATTCCCTTAAGTAAGCGGCCAATCCTGATTCTTCCTTTGAGGGATAAGACACTATGGGATAGAGATGGTAAAGAAAGGTCTTTTTTAGCCGCTACTGAAAGCAGGTATAGAGATGCGGGTGGCTCAGAGGATAGAACTGGGTTGGAATCACCGCACTCCACCAAATAACATAAATTGCGTTACTCACAGTGATTACTGACACCTTACGGCTGTCATGGCCGTTAAGCAGGACCTTATTGAACATAATAACAATAAATTTAATCGATTGAACGAAAATGAGGAATATATAATTTTATAAAGAAATGAATTAAAGTTGTCTAAGCGAAACGTTACATCTTCAGCACGGCATGTTTAGCAACATCGTATACGGCTGCCCGTGCCGTTGAAGTCGACCGTAACTTATCTTACAACAAATAGTTAGCGGATATAAGCTCCCTTACAATTAACCTCTTTTACCTAATAAAATGCATAGAAAGACGTTTTTAGTAAGGTATTGTAACGTGGGTTTTATCCAACTTGGTAGCCGGAAGAAGTCTGTCGAAATAGGTTTTACAATTAATAACAGCCTATGTATGGAGTTCTGACACCTTTATTTGCTTCTTAAACGTACGTTATAATTTTCGTGTTTTTTGCAAGCACCTGTGAGAACTCCGCCACTGCCTTGTATGGGGGTAGTGCCAGTCCCAAGCCTGGATAAAGGAGGAGGCCAATGTCAACGGCCTTTTATGCCATAAAATGTCGTTAAACACTGGAACTATTAGTACTATATATAAGAGAGGCCTAATTTTGCATGCAAGCGACGTGTTATCATTGCATTAATTCCGTTTTCATTGGAAATGCTATTAGTCGAAGTATTACCCCAATATTCCCAGGGGATATCTAAATACTGTTTGATTTGCATGCATATAAATAAATAAGAACACGTGGTCTGTACACCACACACCTCACCCGCCTCCTTCCCTCCCTCGCCCACAGCGTCGTTAAACAGAAACTACACAGACATTCTGCTATTGTCTTCAGAGTTAGGTAGGTCGACGAGAACCGCCCTGACCGGGCAAAGAAGTTGTTAAAAAGCTATGCACTACGACTACTGGCGTAACAATGCCTTTAGTAAAGGATCCCCACTGAATCATACAATGGATTTCCTCCAACCTATGCTGTCTTTTGCTTATCTAGATAAATGCAATCGGACAACTTCTAAAGCGCCATTGTAATAATTCTCAAACATCAGTCGATGACTGCTGCTAATCAGTATCGTTGTGCATGCCGAGAAACAGGGTGACTCCGATTGCAAATGCTAAATAGAAATCCGAGAAGACACGGAAACAGACTACTTACGTGGAAAATGGGTTATCTACCTAGACCTCACTGCATGCATCGGTGTCTGGCTACTCAACACTGAAGCGGTGAGCCCCGGGGACTTGAAATTGGTAACGGGGAAAATGTATCTTTAGTGGTTGACAGTTCTTAATCATTGGGAAAGCTACCCTTCCCTCCGCACATCGCAGCATATGTAGCCCACGTGGATCATTTGAGTAGCCCTGCTAGAACTCGATTTCTGTTATACTTCGTCTGCCACCTGCTGCTTGTAATAAGCAATCGACGTGTGTGATATGGGAGGCTCAGGGCGTAGAACTGGGTTGGAGTCACTCCACTCCACTAAGTAACGAATAAATCGTGAGTACCGTACACTGTTTACTGACATCTTACATAGTTTAGAAATAGATGGCCCTTAATAGAGGCTCTGAAAATGAATGAAAACGAGTTATAAGTAATTTTGTAAAACACGATTTAAAGGTGTCTAAGCGTAACCGAATATTCTTAATGCATGTGCACTGTATAATTTAGCTACATTGTACGCGGCTACCAGTTGATGTCGACCATAAGAAAAAAGTGCTAACACATAACAGACAATTTCTTCCAATCGCTTCAGCGGCCTTTGATGTTTCAAGATGTCGTTAAACATCGGAAACTACTCCTATAAACCACAAATCACGACAAATGGCTTTGAATATAACATTAATATAAATCTAAAATTAAAAATAAAAAGCCTCTGTTCACGCAACTTTCTATCTGTTTTGCGACATAACATATCACTCTCGTTGGCGTTGGGTTGCCGGATTATTTCAAATGGTCCAACACCTTTTTTGTTTAAATCGACGCCACTTATATCTCATTTTGCTCAATCGCTGCTGTTAATCAGATCTGGTTGTTGGTTAAAGTGATGTCGACGGCAACGGCTCTGACGGCAACAAGATTAAACACCTAACAAGTAAAAACAATCACAAAGCTGTATTAGATACCTTTAAAACGAGTGTTCTTCTGCTATTAATAAATAAAATTTATATAGAGCGGAAGAACGGTCGTTTTATATGTATTTAAATAGGCCTAGCAGAAGATCACAAGTTTTAACCGCATGTGTGTGTTTGTGTGTGTATGTGGGTGGTTGGGTTTGAAAGGATAATGCTCATATCAAAAAATGACATTTTTTATTATTACAAAGGTGAAGCAGATAAGTAGAGGGTTAAGGTAGATAGAACTGAAGACGCAAGAGATACAAAAAGGAGGAATGAGGATAGGATACAGAAAAGTAACAATCACATAAAAATATTTATGAAAGAAACACTGCTGTTTTTTGCACTATAAGAAAAAACAATACATTTTTTCGTAGGCCTGTATCAGAGATGGATGAGGCAGTTTTGCATGAATCTTCCACTCAGTTGGTTTATCCTCGATGATATTTCGAATTGAAACATAACGTACGTCGTCTCTGCATTTCCATTTCACTTTTCCATCTTTATCCGTTAGGTCGATACCTCCTCCAATGACAAAGAGTCGTTCGTCCTCAAGAACCAAACCAAAGTGACCAACATCGGTCTTGAACTGTTGTCTTTCTTGCCAAGTCTCCGTTTCAAAGCTAAATATAAAACAAGTATGACGGCCAAGTAAAATAACAGATGTGTCCCAAAGAACAGCTCGCAGCAGTCGATATGGCCCCGGCATTGGCTTCGAAAGGAGAGTGCATGTGTTCTGTTTAGTGTCGTACACTTGAACATAACTCAGCGCCTTGTAATCTTTATCTGCTCCACCGAATATGTAGAGCGAAGTCTTGAATGGAACACAGTTGCCTGAATTCTGGATACCTTGAAAAAGATTTCCAACTGTAGAGCATTTGTTGGTGACTGCGTTGTAGGCTTCGACGCTGTCTAGAACTCTTCCTCCTGAATCCACATATCCTCCACAGATGTACATCACTTCATCCATAAACGCTGCGCTGTGTCTACGTCGGCGTTGAACTAAAGATCCGCATTTCATCCAACCGGAAGCCACGTTGTATTTCCAGATTTCATCTGCATTGTCTCCTATTCCTGTAACGTATATCGTGTTACTGTTAACGGCAGCAGCTACTTCCATCTGCATTGCAGTCGGTATTTGTTGTTGAGTTGAAATCTCATTTGGACGACGCAGATTTATTTGGATGACGTCGTTTGTTATGGTCGGACCATCACTTAATCCCACGACTATTGCATAGTTCTCAATCCGTGTACTGGTTTCTGTTTTAGCAGATGAAACAGATATATTCAAAATTAATGGTTAAACTGACAATAATATTCATTTATCTTCACCATTTATTTTAACTGACCATTTATCCGAGCATTTATTCTTTTGCTTACTTCTTATGAGTATTTGTCATAGAATAATTAAATCTATTGTAATGTAGCCGAATGTAACGTATTGTAATCTAATATTATGCAATCGAGTGTAATATAATCCATTGTAGTTTAATGTGACCTAATATGGAATCATTTAATCTAAGGTTATGCATTCTAATTAAATGCAATGTAATCTAATGTATTATGATGCGATGTAATATAGCCTTATTAAAACGTACGTAATATAATGCAGTGCAATGTGATGTGTTCTACTGTAATGTCATGTAGTGTATTGTATTTAATATAGCATTATGCTGTCCAATATAATGTCATATCTGGAAACGTTTATCGCTTCGTTTATATTATAAAACACGTGGCATCAGTCGAAAGTCGCTTCTAAGCAAAACCATATTTTAAAACCACAAATCATTTGAAACAGAACTACGCCGAATTTTTTTTAGTTCTCTCAGGCCAGATGACACGCGACACAGAAGATAAGCAATCCGGAAAAATAAGAGATTTCAACCCCAACATAAGCGATATCACAAAAATTGGAGACCAAAGACAGAACTTTTCCTCTTTTCAAGTTATCTGTAAACTCTGTTTTAAAAAAAACAAGCCATCCAGCTCAGGATGTTAATTTAAGCAATATGGAAAGTTTTTACCTTCAATTTGTCCCACAACAATCCTGTTGGACTTCTCTAAAACGTCTCGTATATATGTTGTTTCGAAAGAGACTTCGAATGATCGACGTGGACGACCAATGAATTCCTCGCGATCTTTCTCTAACTCGGCTGCTCTCACTGACAATTTGTCAACACAGCTGCAGATGTCGCTGGCCGATCCTTTTGATATTATTTCGGTGCAGTAAGTCTCAAAACTTTTAAAAATGATGTGAACCCGTTCAATTTCTTCCTTTTCGTTTTCACAATGTTTCATCTGTTCCTGTTTTATCAGAGACAGCTCATCCAGCAGGGACTTTGTGTAATTATCTATCATTTCTTTAAGCTCCACATTTCTTTGTCTAATTTCATTTTCTGTTTGTGCTAGTTTTAAAAGTATATTTTTCTTTCTCTGCTCCACGCTTTTCCCAACTGTTAGCACCTCATCAGCGTAGTTCGCAATCTTTAATGCATTTGCTTGAATTGTTTGTCGGAATTGCTCCTCGACTGAAGTCACACCTTTGCATTTATGTGATGCATGATTTTCGACAAAACACTCTACGCAAAGGATTTTTTTGCAATCGGCGCAGTACAGCTCTAATGGCTTTTGAATATGATCAGCGCAATTTCCTGTTCGTAGCATTTTTCTGATGTCTTCTTCGGTTTCACTTCCAATTTTTGCAATATGATGATCTTTGCTCAATTTCTGCAGCTTATGTGATTTTGCACAAATATCGCAAACGTTTTCTCTGCATTGAAAGCAGCGCATCGTAGCAGTTCTTGTCTTTTCGTCGCCCTCATAAAAATATTTACATATATCACAAAGAACGACTGGCGTGCTACTTCGTTGCAAATTTGTTGCGACATCCATGAGATGTTCTATGAAGAAGTTCTTCTGGAGTCCATCGAGTCCATTTGCTGGAATAAGAAACACTTTTCTGCACAAGGGACAAGGCATATTCTCTCCTGATTTCTTCTTTGCGGCATAGGCTGTTTGTTTGAGACATTCGAGACAGAACGTATGAATGCAGGGCAGTATTCTCGGATCTGTATACGCTTGGAGACATATACAGCATTTCGTCAGTTTCTGGAGTTGATGTCCCGCTTCACTCATGTTCAATGATTTAATTGCTTCCTGCAAAGCAAATACTTTTTTTCAACTCGGATTATTTTTGAACGATCGATTAAGTAGGCCTTTTGCTAATAGTTTAATTTTAACAAAATGACACAAATTGAAATTTAAGAGTAAATTTCATTTTACGAAGCTGCTTGAAATTGCCAACAAAAGATGGGAAAGTTGGTTATGTGCAAGAAGAATCTCAGATTTTGACTAATCAACGAGGTTGATTTTCCACTGCTTCCAACTTCAATTTCAAATTCTAAGAGTTGCTCTGGTTGAATGAATTTTACTGTGTCATTTTTAAGATAAATTTACATCAGAAGGCAATCAATTAAAGATTGTCTCCAACACCGAAAACGCCTTCGCAGATTTTGCATACAATCCTTCTTTTTCAATTTGTTTCCGTCAAAATCTACAGGTAAGACAGCATTTTGGATCGAGGCAAGACTACAGCTACAGAATACTTTATAGAATCATCTCCAGCATTCACAATACAGCATAGGGGTTTAATAAGTGAAGCGATAGTCAGGACCTGAACAACACAGTAAACTGTTTTCTTATTTTGTAGCTTCTTCTCGGCAGTTTCTCTTTCAAATATGCTGATAGCCATATAGATCAAAAAGTGTGCATGCAAAGTCCATTTACCTGTAACTGTGTCGGTTGCTAATCTTGTTTTAGGCTGGTTTCCTGTGGACCAGAAACGACTGACTGATTGGCTTAGGCAGAAACCTCTTACTATTTTAGTTCGTTTACCCAAAGGCTAATAGTTAGGATTCATGACACAGTTCATGTCCTAAAAATTGATTAGATGCAATTTTCATATTGCTGTTTGTTCGTGCTGTCATAACCTATGGCTATAAAGACAAATGTTGATTTGCTCAATGTTGCCTATTCCATTTTATTCATTTAGTGCCTGATTTTGACACAGAAGGTGCTGAACTGCTGGTATGCAATAACACCTTTTCATTTATTCTCACGCTTGCTGGTTGTCTATGCACATTAAGATGTAAGATGGTATGCATGGTCTTAGGATTAAAATGGGCCTAGAAACTGATTTTCATTTGCTCATTGTTGTCTAGAAGAGTTTAATCAAAAAACGTCTCAATTTAGATATCTTTTCGTCGCAAGAATATGCTGGTACATTCAAGAACCACTTGCTCCAACAATTCAATTAATCACTTCTTTCCAATAGGGGACCTATGTTGCAAGCTGTTTGGCTGCATACATACGAGCATATGCTAGGTATATCAAGAGATCAAAAAATCACTGACATGGATATGGTAACGAATTACCGTCGCTTTGTTGAGCGTCACAAATAGCTTTTAGATTTTATTATCAAGTGAGTTTAAACCGGTTTTGGGTGTTGTTCTCAAGCTGTGTCAGGCCTAGACACGTTTATCGTTGTTTGAATAGGCGCGCGATATTGAACGCAGAACCCGTGACTTGTAAATTAAAGAAGCCACCGGTGCTCGTTGCCCAACGGATTGCAACTGTAATTGTATTCGGAAATTTATAAAGCGCCTTTTCAACTTGAACTCATGAGGAGTGGTAACAGCTGGACAACATTTACCAAAAAGATGGAGCGCCCGCAGGGAAGCTTCTATGCAAAATTGTGGAAAATCGGGCCGAGGGACAGTTAGATTACTTTCTGCAGGTGATGGACGTCGATATTTGGTAAAATAGAAGCATAGCAGGTTTCCTGAGATTAGACCGTCACTATCGGATGGGCTTTTAAGAACTTATTCGCCATCTATTGCCTTCACATATCGTCAACGGCTGCAGAACGTCTTTTTGGTGGTGGCAATAATCTGAGATCCTGCTAATGAGTTTCCTTTAGGTTACTCTATATGAAGTTAGTTTACATTACATTTTGTCACACTATTTCTTAACAATTAACGTTTGTGAGAAAGATATGGAAATGAAAATAAGCTAGAAAGTCTTAAATGTAACGACTGAAGGGAGTGACTTAATTCTCAGCATTTTCATAACGACCAAATTAGGTGCGTTCTATGCAGTATGGCCTTGAATTTAATTAAAACTTCTCTTACTTCGAACCACCTGTAAACATTTAGTACAAATTATGTTATAAAATGTTCACCTTTTAGTGATCTTCGTCTCTATGTGAAAATATCGCTACCTGTGAATCAGTCCTTTTAAACGAAAGCGTTCTTAGAGACGACCTTTGCCCAGTCCTATGCCTTGACTTCGTGAGCTACGTGTTACTTCGTTTATTGCACTTCTGGCGCAAACATTTGAAGTGTTAGAGGCTTAACTTAATTAGCCCCGGCATAATAGGATGGGGGAGGGGCAATACTCTCTCTCGCCGCCTGATCTTCGAACTGCAGATCAGATAACGGGGAATAGGAACATATACCCACCTCAGATGCTGAGGCTAGGAAATATGAAGTTGGTAACATTTGATAGCAATGGCTGCCTCTCAGGCAAGATTAAGGGCCTTCTCGACTTCTTCTGCTTCTTCTGAACGCATATTAATTTACTCAGTAATACAGATGCAGCCTGTCAGTGGAAAAGTTCACGGGGAGCAGTGAAATGCTCTTGTACTTTTGAAGCCTAATAAGATCCTGTTTTTGATTTCTCCGTTGTCAGAAATGTTTATAGAGCCTGAAAAAAAAATAAAATATGACCCTGTACACATCTCAAGCCAATCAACCGGACTCATTATTTTGAGCAGAAATCCCACGACTTCCTTCAACCCTAACGATTGTTTTAATACCGAAACTTAAAGTCTACAATCCACCATGCTAACCAATAGCCTATCAAGCAAAGACCAAAATAACCGTTTCAGTGGTCTCAATTGTGGGTCTTTCATCGTAAATTATGAACCAGTGTCTCATCGGATAATTGCCCCTAAGTTATCTCGACCACACCAGCGCTTCTGTCCTCTTCTGACACCCGGACGTCGTCCACCGCTAGGACACGTGATCCAGTGTAAACCGTCAGACATTTCCTGTTGACCTTTCCTAATCAAACAATCCATTAGGTAATCGAATCGAATCGATTTAATCGGATGAATACCCAAACGATTATTCGGTCGAATATTTAATGGCGTGTAACGGCGACTGAAGTGGTCGACTGCCTCAGGTTGACCTGTACGGCCCAGAAGTAGACCTGTTGAGCTACGCTTGGGTCGTTGGTAAACAAAGACAGATGGGCGAGCAGAAGACCGTTTTAGCCGAAAGAGAGTAAGGAAGACAAGCATCTCGGATAACAGAAAATCAAATGTACAACACATATATTGATTGAAGACAAGCTCACCATAGGCCACGTATATCGGAAGATTTACGGCTAAATAGTCTAATGCTTCGGCTGTTTGTTTGTAGTTAATCAAATAACATCATGTGTCGCATTTAGTGTTCGCAAGTCTTCGACCCGTTATCTTTTGACACGTTTTAAAGTGCAAATTATTATTAATTACGAAGTTCGATTGGAAGGCACCAGCAACACATGCTTATGTTCTTCGCTTATGTTCTTCATAATTCCCTAGATGGCGATACTCTGTAACATCTAAAATCTTATATGATATGTTGGAAATTAAGAAGCTGCGATTTTATATATACCAATATTTAAAGAAATAATCAGACATTCTTTAAAATATTGCAGACAGTCTTTAATAAGAACTTTATATATTAAATTCATTCTCTGAACTGCCGTCGACGGTGCTTCTTACACTCAGTACTACTAAAGATATTATTCTACGATTTTAGACACCTTTAAACCGCTTCTTCAGAAGTTATATATTCCGCTTTTTCGTTTCGTACAAGTGTTGATTTCAGTTTCTTCAAACGTTCCTTGTAACTTAAAGTGGGGTCGACGTCAAACGGCCCTGATTTAGGTCAGTTCATTGTAGTTCGTTGTCGAGGTGGTGAAGTAAGATCGGTTAAGCTAGAAACTGTACATATTTATGTGATAAATCTTGTTATTTGAAAGAGAAGAATATAATACAGAATTTAAAATGTAAATGCATACGTTTTTCAATTGCGGTAGTATGACTTTGACCCCGCTTACGTGTCAAATCAGGTGAGATCCTTCACCAGCACAGCCCGTTTCAGTGGGCGCCACACCATTCAAGGTCCCTGTGTATGTAATCTAAAACGAAATGACGATTGTTTTTGATATGGAGGTGGGCGGCGTTGTCCCTTGCCAAAGATTATAAGAAGATCTAGGACCGTGACGCTAGTATAAGGGATTACGAATAACTGAAAATTAGGTTAAAGAAACGTGACAGGACATGTCTCTTGTTTCACAACAGCATCAAAGCAGAGGTTCGAAAACTTTATCTTTTCCTCATCTAACAAAAGTTGTCTAATAGACACCATTCCTACATCTCTGGTGAATGATGACTTTGATGTCATGGGTTTTAACCCTTACACCAATTATCTATTTCCCTTTGCATCATGGGAAGTAACTTCCCGTCTGTTTTTTGTTCATCCTCAACTTTATACTGATTGAGTGGAAAAAACAGCAAACTAATTCAGGACGGAACCAGAATTCCCAAACCAAAACTGGAGACGATGTGACTGTCGTTGTCGAAGTTGATTCCTTTTCCCATCCTTCTTATCCAGGTTTCGAACAAAGACCACTCGGGCGACCAAATAGCAGAGACAAGTGACGATAAAACGAAAATTAGTTATACATGACGTTCATAAAAAGTTATTTAAAGGTGTCTAAGTGTAAGCTAGGATTATTAATAGAATCGAGCATTTAATGAACTATGGCTGTCAGTCCGTTGAAATCGATGTAGCTCTATATTTATAGTCTAATCTTTCACTAGTGATTGAAGAAATTAGCCATTAATAACGTAAAGAAAGCGAAGCTTATGCGTTGAATCGCTAAACGTAACCTAAAGTCTACCTTACAGTAATCGTCTTTTTATATATTTTATTTGTTTAAAGAGGTGAATGACACGGGAGCCCATATCCGCTAATGAATTATGCTTAGATAAATTATGGCCAATGTCAATGGCTGTGGCAGCCGTGTATCATGTTGCTAAACACGCTGCATTACGCTAAGACACCTTTTAATCGTGTTTTACAGGATTATATATTACTCTTTCTCGTCCAAGCGCCGTTTAAACTCCGCCACTGCCTTGTTTGGGGGTAGTGCCAAGCCTGAATAAAGGAGGAGGCCGACGGCAACGGCCTTTGATGCCATAAGCTGTCGTTAAACAGTGGAACTACTACTAACGCCGTTTAGTTGGAAAAAGGTGTGTGGTATATAAGGTCAATATTAACGGCCATGACAGCCACAATATGTCGCTAAACACTGAGCAGTGATCGCGAACTGGGACCGTTCCATTTCAAGGTAACTTGGTGGAATGAATGACTGCAACCCATTTCTATGCTCTGAGCCACCCACATCTCTACACATAATTTCGATGTAGGCTAAAACGATAGTTCCGTATCATCGTGCCCCTAGTGTCCGTTCTCTCCACTAAAGATTCAGGATTGGCCGCCTCCTTAAGAGAGGCAAAGATGTAAAACTTAGTCTCGGGATCCGACTCTGCCTCTTCCATGGTCGTCGGGTGTGCAACGCCCTAAGGATGGCTTTTGCTCTAAACATGGTTGTTATTTATCGGTAATAGTCGTTCTCCTCTTTACTAAGGACTTTTACCTCCATTCTACATCTCGTAACTCTGAACTACCGCCTTTAATCTGAGACGCCAGTCGTTCTCTAAGTTCCTGGGACAAGAAAGTCTTTTGAAAAGTCACTGTGCCTTTCGTGCTCAGTTAGACCACACGCGTCGACGACGTTACTTGCAGCATGTGCCAGGTTTAGCTTAACTTGTTATTCAGGTACCAGCGGGATTACTCAATTCAGCCCCGTGGGCAATATCTGCCGCGATTTGCAAAAGAAGGGGTGGCTTTACCACGTCTTGAAACTGTCTGCGACTAAAGATATAGACGTATTTTCCCCATGAGCAGTTTCATGTACTTTAAGTTCGCAGCTAGAGAGAGCCAGAGGGTCTAGGTAGGTAACCCAGTTTTCACTTAAGTAGTCTGTTTTCGTGTCTGCTTCAATTTGCATTTAGCATTTACGACCGGCTTCACCCCGTATTTCGGATGCACATTGATGTTGCTTAGCAGCAACCATCAGTTGAAATTTTGACCATTATCACAATGGCGCTATAGAATTTCTACGTTTAAATTTATTCAATTTAGTTAAAAGGCAGCAGAGGTTGGAGAAAATTCGTTGTGTGAATCAATGAGGTTCCTTTCCTAGTAGTCTTTATGTCCGGTTTTTAACAACTTCTTATGGCCGCCAGGGCCGTTCTCGTCGATCGTATATAACATTGACGACAGTTACAGAATGTAATTGGTGATATGTGTGCGTAGTTTCTGTTTAACGAAGCTCTGCCATAACGAAGATCATTAATTCACCCCTTTTCCAGGCTTCGGACTGGTTCTACCCGACTAAAGGCAGTGGCGGAGTTAAACTGCAACGATTCGTAGTAGTTCCTCAATTTAACGACAGCTTATGGCATCAAAGGCCGTTGCCGTCGTCCTCCTCCTTTATCCAGGCTTGGGACTGGCACTACTCCAAAACAAGGCAGTGGCGGAGTTGTCTCTTATCAATCGAACAAACGCTGTTATTTATATATAACGTTAAATAAAAGTGATTTAAAGGTGTCTAAGCCTAACCTAATACACTGGCCAACACATAATTTGTTGCCTCAAATGTTAGAACTGTTTCTGGGTATATTTGACCTGCTGATTCCAGAAAAGGCACCAGTTTTCTCACAGCAGGTCTAGTTTTCGATATATAGAACATTATGCCATATATCAGTCCTTGCCTCTGCTCGCCCATAAAACATAAGGCTATAGCTATAATTATGTAGTGCTCAATTTATTATGTGATACACTAAATAAACATAATAATACAAATACTTAAAAGAAAATGGTAGTACCTGAAACTGTACTTATATGATACCAAACAGAACAAGTTTGTTATAAAAATTTCAAGTCATTCGACACCGAAGAAGCTCCTTTTGTACGATTTCCGAGTGTGGCATCTGCCGGAACAATCGCGCATAATATTCCGGCAATAGTCTGCCATCATGTGTGCATCCCATCTTCCTTGATATCGATTTTCCATTGTTTTGATGTCTTGGTGAAATCTTTCACCTTGCTCTTCGCTGAAGTCACCAAGATTCTCTGGAAAGCGATCTAAGTGACTGTGGAGATAATGGACTTTAATGCTCATGTTGCAGCCAAGCTTGTTGAAATGAAGAAGCATATCCTCTACTAGTTGTGCATAATTGTCTGCCTTCTTGTTGCCAAGAAAAGTTTTAGTTACAAGAACAAAGGAAGACCAGGCACAAGATTCGATTTCATTCATTGATAGTATGAAAAGTGGGTCATTCATAAGTTGCCTGATCTGTGGACCATCGAAGATTCCAGCCTTCAATTTTTCCATTGTAATTCCTGGTAACTTGTGTACTATGTATTCGAAGCATGAACCTTCTTTATTCAAAGCCCTGACAAATTGTTTCATCAGGCCTAGCTTTATATGTAGTGGTGGCAGTATGATCCTATCTCGTGCCACCAAAGATTCCTTGATTACATTTTGAGCTCCAACCACCATGTCTTTCCTCGAAGGCCAATCTTTTCTTGTCCAATGTTCATGCTTGGCTCTACTGTCCCAAAGACACAAAAAGCAGGGATACTTTGTGTAGCCACTTTGTTGACCAAGGAGGAAATTTACCATCTTCAAGTCTACACAAATTACCCATTGATGTTCTTTGTATTTTATCTTTTCCAGTACTAAAGAGATGGCATTGTACTCTTCTTTCATCCTGGTGGACTGACCGATTGGAATAGAACCAAATTTGTTGCCGTTATTTAAAAGCACACATTTCAGACTACGTTTTGAACTGTCGATAAAAAGACGCCACTCATCTGGGCTGTAATCCGACAGACCAATTTTCTTCAATAAGTTGCTGATGTCATTACAGAATACTAGGTTGTTGTCTTCGGTAAAGAATGGCAGCAAATCCTTTTCTCTGTTTCTATAAATTGTAATTTTCGTTCCAGGCTGAAGTGCATTCTTTTCCTTTAGTCTGGACGCAAGCAATTCAGAGGACTCTTTGGAAAGATTTAAGTCCCTGATCAGATCACTCAACTCTTTTTGGTCAAAACGTTCACTGTGTGAAGTTGATTGGAAATCACTGTCACTGCCCCCACTTTTTTCACTTTCGTCATCTTGTCCGATATTGGAAATGCAAGTGTCATCGTCTGAGAGCTGAGGTAGTTCGCGAAAAGGTGGAACTGGTACAATATCCGAATGCGGAACAGGTCTCCTGGCTGAAGGTATATCAGGGTAAGACAACTTGTGACGATTATTTCGATTGATGCCTATGATATTAACCATACAAAAGTAACAGTCGTCCAAGTGGTTTATCTGTTCCCTCCAAACCATCGGTACACCAAATTTCAGGCAGCTTCTCTTTCCAGTTGTCCAGTGGCGCAATTGTTCAATACAAGTTTTGCATACTGTATGAGGATCCCATTGCTTATCTTGATCTCCAAGTTTGACACCAAAATAACCTACATATGCTCTTTTTACAAACTCAGAAATCGGTTTCCTGTTTGCTTTTAGTGTGTATTCCCCAAAAATGTAGCAGAATATGTCTGGATGGTTAATGCAGCTCCGTCTGGAAGTAGCCATAACCTTAAGGATGTTCGCATCTGAGGAATTAAATGACTAACCTAAAAAATAGCAAGAACGTGTAGTTATTTAATGCTCACATTCACAGATTGTTCTTGCGACCAACTCTTAATATGCCCTAAGACGACTGCGGCTGCTCTAGCTTTCAGGAGGCGGTTTATATAGGCTATAAATGCTGACTTCAGCATAATCTATTTACATAGTTCGAAACCATGAAACGCTGTATAAGCACAAATAAATTCTAAATGAGGCCATGAATTTAGTGCTGAGTAAGCTGTAGGCTACGGAATAGTTATTTCGTTGAATCAGCAATATCTCAGCACGCGGCAAGATATGCTGATTTTACATTATAAGGATGTAGGCATTATATGAATCAGCAAGAATTATAATTAGCCATAAATAAAGCTTATTATGACATTTTAGTTTTGTCAAAGACATCGTTTAAAGAGTGGACTGGGTTTTCTTTACAAAATCGACGATATCTCAGAAACTAGACCTGATGCACTCAATCCAATGACATTTTCTGAATCAGCGCCCAAAATTACCCCAAGAACAGGTCTAAAACCGAAGGCAACAAGAAAAAAATTTTTTTCTGTTGGCCAGTGATATTATTAACAATATCTAGCTCGTGATGCATTATTATTTGCTTAAATACTTCGACTTTACCTTTAAGTCAAAAGTTGCAAAGTTATATCGGCGACTCAGCAAAAGTAATTCATATATAACGTTGAATACAAATGATTTACAGGTGTGTAATCGTGATCAAATATTAATAGAATCGAGCTTTTAACGGTTTTAATACCACTGTCGTAATCGGGTGGTGTTGGAATTCAGTGTCATGTTTGAAATGAAGTTCAGCTGAGCGTGAGCAACAGATAAAGGGAGAAATGAGTAGAAAATGCAAAAATATCACTAAATTCCAAATACATTGTTTAAATGCGTTGGCGAATGAAGAACAAAACCGAATTCAAATCGCACTGAAAAAAATAAAACATCAGGTTATATTTAAATTGCATCGCAACTTAAGGATTAAATTTTCATACGAAGTCTCTGAGTTGGCAATTATCGATCAACACAGTCAATGAATTCTGCTTCGAAAGATAATCGTAGGATCTCCGTGGAAATCTGAAATCGAAAGTACTCTCTCGATAAATCGACCACACACCTTAATCCAGAACTACATTCGTTAAACTCGTGGAATAAACCCAGTTGTAACTCCGTCACCGCCTTTATTCGGGTGGTACCAGTTCGAAGATTGGTATATTTCGACCAAAAACTTATCTCTCCCTGGACTCATTTTCTTGTACGCTGTTTCTGAGTCTTCTATGGATTCCTTGTTTGTTATTTCCAACCAAGACTCACCCTGGAAGTTGGCTTACACAATGGTTTTGCTTTAGCAGCCACCATCGACTGATGCTTTGAACAATGAATATTATCACAGTGGTGCTATAGAAGTTATGAGACTACTATTATGAAAAGGTGACGCTTATCGTCGTCGCTATGACACAGCGTCGTTAAACAGAAATAAAATACAATCCTTTCTCGGTGAAGTCGATGTCAACAGCCCAGGCAGTCACCAGATGTCATTAAGCGTTAAATAATATAACAATATCAACTTCATTGTGGTCTATTTAGACACCTTTAAATCGCTTTCTCGAGCCCTATATTAAGCTCATTCTCCTTCAAACGTCAGTGTTTGAGATTCAGTTCCTGGGGAATACGAATAAAATCTTTTTCTGGTTAGTAACAGTAATCGTCAACTGCGTGCAGTCCTCTCAGAGGCTACACTAATCATAAAGTAAGTCACAGGGTTGTCTGAGGGAAATCTTTCGTCAAGAATTGGTGAGTGACAATTCATTCATTCTTCGTGGAGACATAGAGACAAAGGTCACAAGGCGAAACTGTTATCGGACTTCTTCAATGAGTCAAGATACGTGGGATAAAAATGGCCATCAAATCCTTTGGGTGGTTAGAACTATAGGTATATAGGCTTTGTTGAGAAGCTGGCCTTAATTAAGGATTAACTAAGACTTTGATATTGCAATATATTGATTGATTTTCAACAAGTGACTTTGATTATTTTTATTCAATCACATATCATTGCATATTATCGTTGTGGAAACAACGAGCCATTGTATCATCATTACAATTTCCACAAGATATTACACGTTGACAGATCTATATTTATCATATTAGGTGACTAACCCCGAGTAGCGTGTATATCTCCTTACTTGTCTTAGCAAGCAAGCAAGGACCAGTATGATGTAAGGTGTTTGTAACAGAAAGTCACACAAATGGCTAGACACGAGAGAGTAAGAAGTTGTTGCCCATCCGGCGACCACGGAAGATGTAGAGTCGGATATCAATGCAGACCTTTACAGCGTTGTCCCCATAAAGAAGCTGCCAATCCTGAATCTTCATTTGAGAGAACGAATAATACGGGGAGAGATGGTACGGAACGACCATTTAAGCTTAAGTCTACCCAGTGTTTACTGTCATTTTACGGCTCTCATACAGTAGCTGTTAACATCGACCCTATCCTACAAGTCAGTTATATGTGCGGTTAAGCTTATATTTGGTAAACAACAAATAGTTAGTTAGTTCCGCAGTTTAACGACAGCTTATGGCATCCAAGGCCGTTTTCGTCGCCCTCCTCCTCTATCCAGGCTTGGGACTGGCACTACCCCCCAAACAAGGCAGTGGCGGAGTTGTAAACAACTATTGAATGAAATTGAGGCCTATATAATTTGTAAAAATCTAATGAAAAAGGTATGCATGAGTAACGTAATCTTTGCGGCACAGCATATCACAATCCACGACTGCCTTTTCTTATCTAAATATTGTATTCAATCGGAAGACATCCATAGCGCCACTGTCATGCTGCTCAAAACTTTAATCCATGGTTGCTGCTAAACAAAATCGATGTGCATCCCGGGTGAAAACCAGGGTGAGTCCGGTGGCAAATGATAAAGGGAAATCGGGGGAGACACGGAAAATTGCTATCCAGGTAGAAACTTGGTTGTCTGCCTAAACGTCCCTGCCGCCTGCGTGTTCGGCTACTCAGAACTGCAGCTCTGTACCCCTGGGACTTGAAACGATTTACGGGGAAAATGTACCTGTAGCGATGTGGGTGTTTTAAAGCATAGAACTGCGTTCGAGTCATCTCACCTCACTATGTAACGTATAAATCGCGGCTTCTGCAGTGTGTTCAGTGGCATCTTACAGCTGCCATGGCTGTTAACACATCGAACCATAATACTGTGACCGAGCTGGAAAATGCGCTATATAAATGCAGTACATTGTGCAATCCAGTGTGACTCAGTAAGTTGGCAGACTTCTTAGTCAAACGTGTGGATGCTGGCCGCTAACTTGGAATGTGTCAATCTGTTATCCAGCATAGCAAGTGGAGGAAGGGTTGCTGTACACGTCATAGCCCGGTGCTAGAACGGCTCAGCCTCGCAACAGGCCGGGAAGACAATGCAGGGGAAGATGACACATATGTAACTGATATTCCCTTAAAAGGAGATGTTAAGGATAATTGGCAGAAACGAGTAAGCCTGGTTAGCTCATCCAAAATAGCACAGTCTGGGTGATATGCTAATTCGTTCAGAGACAGAACCAAATATGGTAAGGATTTCGAATCCTGGGTTGGTCTGAGGGGTTCGCCAGCCAAGAGGAGATACGCTCAGAGGCTGAGAGACGCTGGCTAGAAATTAGTCAGGACAGCGAGCATTCCAGACAGTTGGGAAGAACAAGTCGGACGGAGAGGACGGTTCCTCGGGAGAAGGAAAGAGTCGAAGATGGACGACGAGACGACCGAAGAAGATGACGAAACTATTTGTGTAGAATCTAGTTAATATCAATGTATTAGGGTTTAGATTAGGCTCAATCCTGTCGATTGTATTCAACCTCTGTACAGTCAAATATTCTGAACGTAAGTGTAATAATAATTATTTTATAGAAATCATTGTCTTATTGTTCAGTCATTACTCGAGCATTCGTGTAGCGCCGATCCTAGGTATAACCATTTCGAATAATCAACTTCTAATGCGCCATACCTTGATATTCCACGTACCACCAAGGAAGTATAGTTTGTGAGTAAGTTCCCAAGACTATGAATACAGGACGGACCAATTAGGCACTTAGGTCTAGTCTATAATACGATACTCCGGGTTGTAAATGGAAGAAGTAGTAGTTGTTCCTCGGTTTCCTTAGTTTCCTCGGTCAGTGAGTCGACCTTACTAAGGATCGATAATCGGTTGGCACTGGCCATAGAAGTAGTCTCCAATGTTCAACGACTCCATGTTTCAAAAAGGCGGTCGACGTCGATTGGAGAAATTTGTACAGTCTCAACTGTTTTTTTTTTTTTTGATTTCATACAGAACTCGTATGTTACATTTCCTCGAACTGTCCAATAGTAGTAGTTCCTCAGTTTAACGACAGGTAATGGCATCAAAGGCCGTTGCCATCGCCCTCCTCCTTTATCCAGGCTTGGGACTCGCACTACGCCCAAACAAGGCAGTGGCGGGGTTTATATGGAACTCACACAGTTCAAAAGTTTATTGTCATCATATGATTACAACGATCGTTGACAACATTTCAGAAAAAGTATATACAGAATTACAAAGTTCTTAGTTACCAACATATAATATAACATTTTTGGAGATTATTGAATCTTTTATCTATTTTAACTACGATTAAAAATGACGAAAACATAATTTTTATAACCCGATTTAAAGGTGTCTAAGCGTTACCTAACAGTCCCAGTGTGGCGTGTTTCGCTACATCGTACAATATTGCCAGTTCCGTTGACTGCGACTGTAACTTATCTTACAACAAATCGGTATTTAATATGGACTCCCTATGATTAAGCTCTTTTAAAGAATAAAATACATAAAATACGGTTATGGTAAGGTCAAGCAGGGTCATTTTAATCACCTCGAAAGCCTCAAGAAGTCCTTAGAAACTGGAAACTACTAATTATACCTACAATAATTGCTACTTTTACAGTTTCAACTTTTTTAAATCTCTTTTTCGACTTTTCAAAAACCTCGCTTTTCTCAATCACGAATGTCAGATTACACTCAAACGTAAAGTAACGTCGATATCGTCTGGCTCTGACATCCATAAATAGTTGAACGATCGTTTTTTTAATAGCGTTCAGTCACACTTAGACACCTTTAAATCAGTTATGACTACATGTAACTTTATATAAATATTATTTTGTTCAACGGGAGCGTTTGCCATTGTTTGGAGGCGGTGACAGTCGATAGATGTCGTTTGACACTAAATGCTATTATACAACAAATTTATGTATGACTATTAATACTCTGTAATTGTCTAATATTTCCTGTGGTAATTAAATCCGTAGTCGAGGAATTTTTAATGGTCAATGGTTTTACAGCCAGAAAACGTCATAAAACACTAAAAAACTTAAAATTACTAACCATCATAAATTCCGTTTAGACACCTTTAAGTGGTCTTCTCCGATGTTTTATATAGCTCAGTGTCGCTCATCTAACAATCACAGTAAATATAGCGATCAAAGTCCGTCGGAAAATATTTGCTCGAGAAATTGGAATAAAATCTGAGTTACGACAAAGTGTAGATATTAATGTTAGTCGTTCCAGACAAGTTGTATCCTTTTGGAACTGTCTGTTGCAAAACATTTTGTGATTAACAAGGCGAATGCTTCGTTTTTCGTCATGAAACGGTATTTATACGGAAATAGTACGGATTAAGCGTCAGTAAATTTCCCGCCAAATTGGCGCGAAACAGCGCGTCTCTCTTAGCGGCTTGAAACTTTTTACATTACGTACAAAGTAAACAATTACCAAACGAATCGGAAAAAAGGACAAAAAAGAAAGAGACAATTAAACTCTTCGAGCAGCTCATCAGATTTTTCCATCGATGAAACCTGCATGAAGAGTCGTCTCCAACGATCGTAAAAATCGTGTAGGAATCCGTAGACACCACAGCAGACGCTGATATTGAGGATTTTCATAATCCTACTAAAGAGGATTGGAAGATGACGACAGAGTGTCCCGACAATGTATCCATTCCTCCTCCTCCTCCTCCTCCTCCTCCTCCTCCTTCTTCTTCTCTCCTCCACACCCATCTCCTCCGCCTGACTCGGTCGACTGATGAATACATGGGAATAATGGTTTTAAAGTTCTTATGTCTATTTAGCTTCTAAAAACCAGTTTACATACAGTACAATGTAGAGTAAATTAGCAAAAAACATTTGAATTTTGATATAACCTCTTGTAACATCTTCTAAATGAATGAGTTGGATTGTGTCGGGTTAGAATTTAAAGCTGGTTCGAGTCTAGTTATGTGCAGTATATATATATATATATTTAATATATATATATATACTGCACATAACTAGATATATTATATTATATATTATATATATATTATATATATATATATATATATTATATATATGTGATGAGTACGGTTCTTAAAAAAATGCCCACCGACAGTTCCATTCGGCCCTGGCGGAGATTTGAGTCAGTGAACTTTCTGCTGATAGTCGATCGCGCTAACCAATACACTGTATGTATATGTATGTGATCTAAGAGGAAGTGGCGTCTGTAGTGATGAGGAGATTGGCTGCGATGTCTCGAGCGAAAGATTATATGTAGATTCATGACTGCGACATTTGTCTAAGAGATTACCGACTGACATTTACATTTAAATAAAATATCAATACATGTCTCCTAAATACTGTATACAATTTAGAAGCCAGTTGTCCAACGATGTTAAAGAGTCTCTCCATCTAGGGAATTGTGAAGAACATAATCAAAGAATAAAAACGCATGCTGCTGGTGCCATCTAGGAATCAATCTTTGCTAGAGGAACTTCATAATTATTTAGATGTTGCTTTTGAAACCCGTCTAAAGATAAAGAACCGCGGACCGCGATTTGTAAATGAGGCAAATTATGTTCCTTGGTTAACGACGAACAAACGAAGAAACAGCCAGAGCATTTGGCCTTTAACTGTTAATGTACTGATATCCGTAGCTGATGATAATCGTAATCGTAATCGTTTACTGTTAAATTCTTCATTTAGACCATCTAAATTATTATTATGATTTTTTCTGGCTTTGTATTACCACATCTTCAATTCCTCTTTAATTGAGCTGACACTTCAGTGATTGAACGAAAATGATGAATATATAACTTAAATCACACCGAATTAAAGGTGTCTAAACGCTTCTAAGAAATTATTGTTCTATCGAGTGTTTAACGAATTATTTAAAACGAAATCTTGTGACTAATCGGCAGATTGACATTCCGCGAGTCTGATATAAACTAAAGTCGAATTCAACGGTTTTGACAGCCGCATGATGTCGCTAAACAATAAAAACTAAATAACTGACACAAAACGTGGTTTTTGCGGCGTTGATTTTAAATAGCGCCGGCGAATATTATACGCTGGTCTTCCTGACGTAGATTTGGTCGTTGTACTCTGAATGTTGCTAAAAATAATATCCACTTTTAGTCAACATTATATATTCTTCCTTTTACATGGAGACTGAATAGTTTACCTATTTTGCGAATTTCAATTTCTTAAGCCGATTATATGAGTCTTCGCATTCGAGTATGGCCGACCCTAATATCTGGGTGGATGCGGCTGAATATACGAGAGGCAGAAGAAGCCAGAATCAACCTCCGTCGAACACCAAGATCGCCATCTCTGATTGAAGGAGTGGCCTCCTACAATTGAATGCCATTGAGTCTGACATTTAGCATCAGTTTCAGTTCGTAACGCATCAGTTTCTGTCAGTAGAGGATGAACACAGTATGGACCATAGCTCAGGCCATCGGGTAGCTTTGCAGCACCTAAGTATGACCGTCGTTATAGGGTCAATGCAATTTAGGCCTTAGATCTGTCAGATCTTGTATCATTTGCTGAAGTACATCTGCCTGATTTTGAAGGGTGTTGTCCACTTTGAATGCCCAATACAATATAATATAAATTCCAAAATAACATTGTTTAGATGCGTTGGCTAATGAAGAACAAAACCGAGTTCTAATCGCTCTGAAAAAATAAAACATCAGGTTAACTTTAAATGGCATCTCAACTTATGGATTAAGTTTTAATATGGAGCCTATGAGTTCGAAGTTATCGATCAACACAGTCAGTGAATTCTGCTTCGAAAGACAATCGTATGATCTCCCTGGAACTCTAAAAGTCAAGCTCCTCCTCTGTCTGTAACCTTCGCCATTCGACCACAGACCTTCATCCTGACCTACACTCGTTAAACGCTTGGAATCCATCCAGTTGCAATTCCGTCACCGCCTTTATTCGGGTGGCACCAGTTCGAAGCCCGGTATATTTCGACTAAAAACATATCTCCCAGGACTTATTTCCTTGTACGCTGTTTCTGAGTCTTCTGGGATTCCTTGTTTGGTATTTCCAACCAAGACTCACCCTGGAAGTTGGCTTGCACAACGATTTTCCTTAGCAGCCACCATCGACTGATGCCTTGAACAATGAACACTATCAAAGTGGCGCTATAGAAGTTCTCAGATGATTATTATAAAGAGGTGACGCTTATCATCGTCGCTATGACACAGCGTCGTTAAACGGAAATCAAATACAATGCTTTCTAGGTGATGTCGATGTCAACAGCCCTGGCAGTCACAAGATGTCGTTAAGCATTAAATAATATTAAAATATCAACTTCATTGTGGTCTATTTAGACACTTTTAAATCGTTTTCTCCAGCCCTATATGACGATCATTCTCCTTCAATTGATAAACTCCGCCACCTCTTTGTTTGGGGGTAGTGCCAGTCCCAAGCCTGGATGAAGGAGGAGGGCGACGGCAACGGCCTTTGATGCCATAAGCCTTTGTTTGGGGTAGTGGCAGGCCCAAGCCTGGATGAAGGAGGAGGGCGACGTTAATAGCCTTTGGTGTCATAAGGTATCGTTAAACTGTGGAACTAATCGATATTTCTTTGAGTTTTCGCCTGATGCATGACAGTTCCTGGAGAATACGAATATAATCGCATTCTGGTTGGTAATATTAATCGTCAACTCCAGTCCTCTCAGAGGCTACATTAATCGTAAAGTAAGTCATAGAGTTGTCTGAGGGAAGTCGTTCGTCAAGAATTGGTGAGTGACAATTCATTCATTCTTCGTGGAGACATAGAGACAAAGGTCACAAGGCGAAACTGTTATCGGACTTCTTCAATGAGTCAAGATACGTGGGATAAAAATGGCCATCAAATCCTGTGGGTGGTTAGAACTATAGGTATAGGCTTTGTTAAGAAGCTGACCTTAATTAAGGATTAATTAAGACTTAGATATTGCAATATATTGATTGATTTGCAACAAGTGATTTTGGTTACTTTATACAATCACATATCGTTGTACATTATGGTTGTGGAAACTACGAGCCATTGTATCGTCATTACAATTTCCACAAGATATTACACACTGACTTAAATAAGTCAGGCCTGTATTTATAATATTAGGTGACTAACCCACAGTAATGTGTATATCTCCTTACTTGTCTAGTATGCAAGCAAGGACCAGTGTGTAATGTAAAGTGGCTGTAAAGATAGTCACACAAATACCTAGACAGGAGAGAGAAAGATAGGGGCTATAATCGCCAAATATGCGATGTTAAATAAAACTTTTCACCTTACACACCTTTAAATCGTGTTTTTTCATGCTATACAATCGTCATTTTCGGACGTTCTCTAGTGATTCTTGGGTATGAGATAATAAGATGAATTGAGGTCGACGTCAAAGGCCCTGGAAGCTAGAAGATGTTGTTAAACAAAAGAAAACTACAATCATTAGTCACGTATCCATTACCATTCAAATTATCCTAACCCTTGGACTATTGCATCAAGTACAAATTTTAGAGGATATTGACGCTTGCACTTCATTTATTAATATCACTAATTTATATTTGTACCCGAGCAAATTTCACTGGGCAATTAAACAATATTTATTATATAGTCTCTAGTCTCGACAAATATTTGATATATTTATTCACAAAGAAAGCAAGAGGTCAGACGACTAAGTTTGGATCATGTCCTGTGAAACAGCTCACTTAAAACCAGGGGGGTAAGTCCAACTGACCTCTGCTCTGAGTGCAAAGCGTCAGAGTCCATAGAACATATCTTACTTGCATGTAAAAAACACAAAATATCAAATAAATTAAGACAGAAATGCTATGAAACGAAGGTAGATTTTTACCATTAAGACATTCTTTCCATTAGGATGTTTATCTTGAAGCTTTCAATATTATTATAAGAATAACCAATGGTGAGGTTTTATAATTAATTTATGTTAATAAAATGTAAAATAATGTACATATTATCTGCACCTACAGTTAATAAATACATTTTTATACCCTTGATAGGTAACGTGTAAATACTCCCTATCAAGATTTTATGCATATCTAGAGTAAGCAAAACTATACGGAACCCACAGCTATTACATAAGAATATTGAATGAATGCATTTAACTGAACGCTTCCAATACATAGGCCACATGCAATAGTTTAAGTAATCCCGCTAGACCCTGAATTCTAAGTTGTTCTAAGCCTGCCACGTCATCCGAGTAACACCATCGACATCATGTGTCATCAAATTGCCAGAACTGCGCCAGGAACAAAAGGCGCTCTGACTTTTCACAAGACCCTCCTTGTCTCAGAAACTTATAACGCTAACTGGAAGCGAATTAAAGGTGTCTAAGCGTAAACTGATATTGCTAATAGAATTCCGCGTTTAACGACTTATGACTGACACGGTCGTTGATATCGACGTTACATTACGTTTTTTTGTGTAATCTGACAGAGGTGGTTGAGAGAAACGAGGCATTAATAACGTCGAAAAAACAAATAAAATAATGTAGGGCTGTTAACGATTAATTTAAATTTAATAGTTAACTTTTGAAAAATTAACGATTAATTAATAGTTAATTTCGATTAAAGCCAAAAATTAAAATTTATGGTGTCATAAGTAACATTTATTAAACGTACTTGTCGAAAATCGAAATAACACTGGAATGTCTCCTTTATATGTCATCTTTTAACCAACTACGCAAACAGACAAGTGTGTTGACATTATTTGGTTCAAGTGATGAGCGGGTCTTATTGACAATATAACCAGCCGAGCTGAACAATCGTTCACATGGAACTGAGGTAGCTGGTATGCACAAAACGGTCTTGGCAAGGAATGACAATTTCGGATATCGGTGTTCATTAAGTTTCCACCATTGTAGAGGGTCAACGGATTCAGGAACTTTCATCTCCATTTTGTAACGCAGTAATTCATCAGAAGAGCTGTCGACATTTTCTGTGTCTGAGTCAGACTCCATTAGCTTAATACGCTTTTCATTTGGTTCACATAGAGTTTCATTGTCAATGTCACCACCATCCGTTGCAACTGTCTCCATGTGCTCATCGTGAACATCAACTTCTATTTGTTGTTCAATACGTGACCAGGTTCGTTCTTTTGCATCTTCTGACAAACACTTCAGGAATTCGTAGCGTGGATCAAGTGCTGTTGCAACCTGTAGTATTTCAATACTTGTCATAGCAGTTACACGTTCATTGAAGTCATTAATAGATGCTGCCTTGAATCTAGCTATGTAGCCCGGATCATCATCACGTACAGTCATGTGTTTTGTCAGTGATTATAGCAGCGGCAATACGCATCTACATGAAACATAATCTTGACCAATAAGCAGGCCTGACAGAATAAGTCCAAAACTTTGACATATTTCGAAATCTTCTCCCATTCCAAATCTGTCAATTTTGGTGCTTTGTATTGCTTCTTTTCGTCTGACATGTAAACAGTTAGTGCTTCTCTGGCCTGCAGAAGACTCTGCAGCATTGTAAAAATACTGTTCCATCTTGTTGGTACATCTTGCTGCAGCTTACACAATGAGGATTCAGTACAATTGTGCAATTCAGTTGTGTTTGCAGCACTGTGTTTAAAATGACCGACAATTTTTCGACATTTTCCAAACAATGGTTCGGTATAGGCGGCTTTAAATCCATGCAAGATGCTCAGCTGTACGCTATGAGCCAAACACGGAATATGAGCAAAATCAGTTTTATTAACAGCAGAAACCATATTTCTCGCATTGTCAGTAACGAGAGCCTGAATCCTGTTTGTTATATCCCAGTCTGTTGCAAACTGTTTATATAACCCAGCAATATTATCAGAATAGTGACGTTCGACAACGTTCACGCACTCAAGAACAACACTTTTCAATTTCCAGTCGTCGGTATATATAATCCAATGGCCAGTGACTCCACAATAACTTTCGTTGCCTAGAGATGTCCAAAAATCAGATGTCAGCGCAATTCCCTTTGCGTTTTTCACCGATTCTTTAACAATGTGAATCTTGCTGTTATACATGTCATTCAACAGTTTGTCAATAGTGCCGCGGGAAGGTAGCTTATATTCGGCATTTTGCAATGCTGTTCGTAATACTTCCTGAAGGCCGTCGTCATCTACTATTGATATTGGCCTGCCACTGCTAGCAATCCAATTTGCAAGTGCCACTTTAATATCACGCTGTAAAGTAACGCTGACTGGACGATCTGATGAACGACAAAAGTGACTCAAAGTACCATGCTTCGAAGTAGATGAAGTAGATGATGCTGGTGTAGACTGTCTCAGCGGAAGTTTCTGATACTGTAGTGGATGTTTGGTTTGCAGGTGATAAGTAAGCGAAGTGTTAGAACCATGGTAGGCAAACGATTTCTCACAATGGATACAATAAACTTTATCAACATTTTCAACATTCCCGTCAGTCAATAGTTTAAAACCAAAATGTTCGTGTAATCGTCCGGAAATTTGTTTATATTTCTCGGCCGCCATTTTTTTACTTTTTGACTTCCGGTACATTTGTAAGTGATGGGTCGATTAATCGTTAAAAAAATTTAATCGTTAAAAAATTTTGACGATTAATCGATTAATTAATCGTTAAATTTTGCAGCCCTAAAACTTTCCAATGTTTAACGACATTTTATGAAGAGGTCGTTTCTTTACCCTCCGTTGTGTGAGGAGTTAGGACCGGAAATGTATAACTGAGCTGACTCGGCTGACGAATTAAAATTTAATGAGGTTTATAATAAGTTGGAAAATGCGATTTAAAGGTGTCTGTGCGTAGCGTAATTATATTAGGACAGCAATGAAAGTTCTTTCTCCGGATTTTCGTTCCTCCAGTGCGACCTAGACGTCGTTCCCTACGGTTGCGTGAAAGCGAAGGTGAAGAATCAATTCATCCTAAACGCCCTGTTTGGTCTCCCAGTAATAGAACTTACCTACAGGCACGCACTCTTCGTCTCAGGCATACCTCAGCACAGAATTACGAGTCGTTGTTTGTCGTCGTCATCATCATCACCATCACCATCATCATCATCATCATAATCATCATAATCATCATTATTGCACTAGTAACCTTTGCTTAGTGACATCTTATGGCTACCATATCCAACCAGTTGCGGGGAGTTTCAATAGCAACAATCGCCGAGCGATACACTCATATACAATATATAAAGCAGGGATAACCGATTTAAAGGTGTCTAATTGTGTCCGGTATTTGTAGTACTTATTGATAAATAAATGTATAGAGCCAGGTGTCTAAAGGATAAGGCTGCAGCGAATGGGACATCAAATTTAAGCTGCATTCAGGTCAATATTCCAAAAGGTTAGGTCGATATCAACGGCCTGGCAACCATTAGTCTTTCATAAACACTGGATTCCGTTTAAAATGTTGGGTTGCTCTTAGACACCTTTAAATCATTCTATCCAGCGTTACACATATATCTCATTTCGTTCAATCTTAAATATAACACCGCCACTGCCTTGTTTTGGGGTAGTGCCAGTCCCAGGCCTGGATGAAGGCGGGGGACGACGTCAACGGCCTTTGATGCCATAAGACGTCGATAAAGTGAGGAACTACTACTACTAGTAGGCGCACGATAGCAGAATGGTAACACACTGGCACGAAGAGCAGAAGGTAGCGGGTTCAAACCCCGCTAGCCCCACAAAAAGGTCGACTCAGCCTTCCGCTACTCCCTAGATGGCGGCAGGAAAATGAGTAGCAGTTTCATTGCGATGGTAACCTCGGGTTCAGCGGAAAGACCTGGCCACCTACCGCCGATGTATGGCAATGCCACCTGAGGGCTTATGGCCTAGCACCGGAGATCAGCACCGGGCCCGACACTCGAAACGAGTATGGGCAAAACCTTTACCTTTACCTTTATTACTACTAATCTTAAATATGCAGATGGGTCCAAATTTGTAACTAAAGTTAAAGCAGCTTACTGCGTAACTTCCTCAAACTGTCTTAAAATTGTAAGAATTACTGATAAATCTTCTGTCTACTCAGATCAGCCACAGCAATAGTAGAATCTCTATAGTGGCATACAAAAGTTCACCGTACATTTGACCGCTTCCGGAATCTGGATAAACATCAATGGCGTCGCACCGTTTTACATTGGGAAAGATGGCACTTTGAAAATTCACAGAAAATCGCCGGATCGTTTCCGGAAGACGGGAATAGGCGCATTCGACTAAGGTTGCATATTTTGATAGCTACCATCTGGTAAAATTTCATGCGGTTAGGTGAGGTAGAACAAATCTTGATCCGTACCGTTTTGACACCTTTATTCGCTTTTCCACATCACAAATACCTCGCTTTTCTCAATCAGGAGTGTCAGGTTATACTACAAACTTAAGGTAAAGTCACAACAAAGGCCCTGGCTGCCACAAATCGTTAAGTATTCGATTCTGTTAAAAATATTATGGTGCGCTAAGACACCTTTAAATAACTTTTCTTCAGCTTTATATATGTCTCATTTTTGTGCAAACCAAAATAATCCATATGTATCACAACAAATGCGGGAAAGGTCGAAGAGCCGTAAAATGTCAATAAACTCTCGATGCTACTAATTAGTATTAGCTTTGTTCAGACACCTTTATTCTTACACAATAGAAATAACTACTAATCGCGCATTTTCCCTCAAGTGATTGCCAACTCTTCTACTGTCTGGTCCTAAAAGAGGAGGGCAACGCAAACCGCCTTCGCTCTATAGAAACAGCATCGTTACACATAAACTATTCTATAATTATCGTAAATTGTGATGAAACGACGTCTCGAGGAGAAGAACTGAAGACAACGTATGTTAGACTAAAAACGTTGGGAAACGTAGATTTCTGTTTTAAGTCGCCTGTACTTATGGAATCTTTAGTGAGGACAGGTTGAAACCAGCGGCACTATCATAATGCTCGAAACATTTATCGATGGTTGCTGCTTAAGCATAACAGCTTGGCATGAGTCCTGTCTCAGAAGCCAAAGGAAACTCCGAGAAGACACGGAAGGAGACTACTCTCGTGGAAACTGGTTTACCTAGCAAGATCTCACTGAACGCGTCGGTGTCCGGCTACTCAGAACTGTTACTGTGAACCCCAGGACTTGAGACTGTTCATCGGGAAATGTATATTTAATGGGTGACAGTTTGAATCAATGGGGAAACTACCCTTCAATCTGCACATCGCAGATGGAGCCCAGGTGGCTCAGTGGGTTACTCTGTTGATGCCTGAATTCTAAGTTCGGTTCCAGTTCAAGATTCAAAAGTTAGACAGAGAGACAACGAATGAATTATGTTCTGGGAAATCTATCCTTAGCATGTTGCGAATCAGGCGACCTCGGAAGAGGTAGAGTCGGACCCTTAGAATGAGCTTTACACAGTTGCCTCCCTTAAGAAAGCGACCAGTCATAAATCTTCATTTGAAAGTTAGGACACTACGGCCATTGAGCGTATACACTGAAAGCGGATGTAGGGAGTGGGTGGCGCGGAGCATAAACCTATTTTGGAGTATCATAAAAATCGATACTGATGCTCAGCGTTTAGTGACATCTTACGGCTCTAATGGCCGTTAACATCGACTTTGATAGATAGATGTCTTCCTACGTAGCAACAGCGATTTTATGAAAATAAAGAATATATAGATTTGTATAAAAAACGATTTAGAGGTGTCTAAGCTTAACCTATTAGTTGTACTAGGGCGCATTTAGTAAACTCGCACACGGCTGACATTAAATTTTGACGTCGACCGTAACCTATCTTACAACAAATCGTTAGCGGGTATTGGTTCCGTTTTAATTCTTCTTCTTCCTTCTGGCTGGAATTAATCCCTCCTAGGGAGGGGTCAGCCACATGAATCCTTCTTTTCCATTTGTTTCTATCTCCAGTATCTTCTTAATTCAGTCTGAGAAGCTTTAGGTCTTGTTGAATCATGTATCCCCATCTCTTCTTTTGTCTTCCCCGACTTATATATATATATATATATATATATATATATATATATATATATATATATATATATATATATATATATATATATATATATATATATATATATATATTCATAATTATATTATAATAAAAGTCATATGTCGCGACTTTGTGGTTAATAGTTGTATTTTCAAATGTTTAACGACATCTTTTGGCATCACTACATTTTGAAAATCACTATTTTCCAATAGCTAACGACATGTTGTGGCTGCCAGGGCCGCTGACTTCTACCTTTCCTAACATACAGTACAAGATACCGTCGCCTTGGCTCTTTAAAGTCGATCCTAATTTACCTCATCAAACCGTCGAGTTTATAACCTTTTTTGACCCAACGTTCCCAAAGTGGAACATATGATTAAAACTTCTGGAGGGGCAGTGAAACAGACTAAAAGTTACTTCATAAATATTCATTGGCTTGACCAATGATGGAAGCGTGTTTCTTTACTTTGATTTCGCGTCTGTTTTGTTAAATATAATTATAATTGTTGTACAAATCGGACAAAAATTGACATTTTTGCTTCTAAATATTGAAAATAACTGTATGCTACAGGTACGTGACAATTACTTGTCTTTATTGTACAGTTTGAATTAACTGTGTTTATTGTGCTTGTATATGGTTACATTTTTAAGTGATAATGCTTTATGCATGAGCAGCGTAGCTGTTTTCAAATGTGTTCCATTTTGGGAACGTTGGGTCACTGTCCTTACATGTAGCACTATTTTGCGTTACTACTGAAAATTGCCTTTTCTCAGTCCACATTACATTGATAGTCATTGTGATTATTATTAGTATTATTATTATTTTATTATTATTATTGTTGTTATGTTATTGTGATTGGTGTGTAGTAACCCAGTTTGTTTCTGAGGTTTGCCGTACATGATGATAAATTCCATTCAACAAGACAAACAGCGAAGATGAGAATTTTTAAAATTTCTTTTTTCACTGTCTTTTAGTATGGATATTACAGAGGATATTTTACACTAAAAGAGGCAGTTGAAGCAGTTCTTAGAGACTCTGGCAGTGACAATGGTTCCGATTCGGATGATGAGAATAGTGTTCCAGAAATATGCGTCCTTCCGCCAAATGGTGGTGCAAAGAGCGAAGTCGAAGCCATCGATGAGGACGACTTAAGAGCTGTGAAGCCTGCAGACGTATGTGGCAAACTTCATGTTTTCACAGGTGGTGATGATACAAATAAAGACATCATTGAAAGAAAGGATGGTCAGCTGGAAGTAGCAAACACAAAGTGGAAAACAAGGTCACGATCTGCAACTACACGACAGGAATGGGTGGGGTTGACCTATTGGACCGTCTTCTTTCGGCATACAGACCGAAAATAAAGGGGAAAATGGTGGTGGAACCTGTTTGTGAATGAGTTGAACATTGCTGTTGTGGCTGCCTGGAAGATGCATTGTGTTCTGCTTCCTGCACCAGAACGCCTGAGTCACATCCAGTTTCGAAATGATGTAGCTTTCGGCCTGCTGAAGGGTGTGCCGCGTCAAAGACTGGGTGGTCCGACAGCACCGGTGCCTGCGTTGCTCCGATATGATGGACTGAACCATTTCATCGAGTCCACAACACAAGGTAGATGCGCCTACTGCCGCAGCAACCTAGGAAGAAGTGCGGAAAATGCGACAAGAGGCTTAACGAACTGTGCTTTCAAACATACCATACCACGTAAAACAGTCGACTTTGCAGTGTCTAGTTCTACTGAAACTGTTTCAATTAAATGAGATATTGACATTTGTGAATCACAACTTTTTGGACATTGCATGTCTGTTTTTTTGGACAAGTTACACTTTTACTAATGCACGGTGCTTATGATAAGCAAAGTGACCCAACGTTCCACTTTGTGAACATATGCATAATTCTGATATGAACTGAAAATAAATTACTTTTGTTTATGATTGCCCTTATATAGGTTGTAAACTGCATCATAACTAAATTCAGAAGTGATTGCATAGCAAGTTCAGTATCTGGGATGATAAGGCATTGCTGTCCTATTATTATCATCCTTATGTTTATTGTCGTTTCTTTTGTTACTGTTATATTATTAATTTCTTGTAAATTCTGGTGCGTTATATTTCGATACTGCAGAATCAATTTCAAGCAACATGCACCGTAGTTGTCTCGCTTCCCCGATCATGAGCAGAAACCATCTTGCCTGTCGATTTTGTTTTGACTGAGCGCCTGTGAATAAGTTGGTTCCCGCAACTTAGACCTCTTTTGGAACTGTATAAATCATGAGTTTACGATTACGATTATAATCTTCTATGTCAAAGAACAATAGTTATCACATACAGGTACATATGCACCGTTTCTAACTTAACCTGTCTTCATTCACCACCTCAACGACGAATTAGGCCTACTATCGTCTCACATAAATTTACATACAAACATTCGATTCTTTTAAAAATTAGGTTGCTTAGACACCCTTAAATCAGTTTTATTCAGCATTATATATCATATAGTTCAATTCGAATATTAACAAAAAAGAGGCCTCATAAATTTCCCAATCGATGTCAAAGGCCTTTGATGCCGTAAGAGGTCGTTAAACATTGGAACTACCACTAAACCTAATGCAATATATTAGCATTAATTATTCCATAAATAATGCTGCAAATGTGGGAAAAGGTCGCAGTAAAGGGCCGTAAAATGACAATGAACTTTCGATGCTACTATTTAGTATTAGGCTTTGTTTAGACACCTTTATATAGCTTATTCCAACTTTAACAGTCGAAATTACTACTAATATCGCTTTTTCGTTCAATCGCTGGCAAAACTACTATCTGATGGTTGGAGAGGAGGGCAACGCAAATCATCCTCGTTATGAAACAGCATCTTTAAACAGAAAGTATTCTATAAGAATCTTAAATTGCGAAATTAATAATTTAATGTTGCTAACTTTAGTTCGACTTTTGTTATATTATTAGTTCGTAACGCACTGATGTTTCTCATATTTCTTGTGGCGTTTTGATGTCGTTTTACGAAGCTGGAAGCCAGGTGATAAGGTTCTTCCTGGCTGGTAGACGGTTTTGGCTTTGATTTCTTTAAGTTTTTGTTCACTTTCCATTTTAAAATATAATTGCACTAATTCTATGTTTTCTCGGTTGTCTGCATGGAAGGGCAAAAAAATCGGATTTCATGACCAAACTCTGCTATGATGACGTCTCTGATGGCTACGTTTTCTCGATGTCTTTTTAGCCATAACTGCATTTATGAAGCGACCAAAATCGGTTCTCGTTTGCAGTAGGTGCCCATTCATGGCCATAAATGTTTTTTTTTCATTTTCTAAAGACTAAAAATGTATTTACAGAAATTTACATGGTTTGAGGCTATATTATATCATATTATAATACATTACATAACATTAATTATACTATATTATGTTATTTTTCTTCTTCCTTCTATATTATGTTATGCTATGTTATATTATGTTATGTTATGGTATACTATGCTATGTTATGTTACGTTACGTTATGTTATGTTATGTTATGTTATGTTATGCTGTGTTATGTTATTATTATTATTGTCATCGTCATCAGCAACAGCAGCATCATCATCATCGTCATTGGGGTTCCTAGATGTTCATAGCAGAGTTCTGGAGAAGCAGTTGAGATTCCAACGGTGGACAGCCATTGAGAGTCTTTGGAGCCGGTAGCTGGTCACCATTGGATAGTCCATTGCCTTCGTCCTAACTCCAACACAAAATCCAACCCTTCTTTACTCCACGCGCTGCTGGTCTCCAATGCGACCTTGACAAAAGCGTGGATTTTGGCTACAGTGGCGTATTCTCACCTTTCGGCTGAGACTGCCCCGTTTGCAAGACCATAGGATAAGAGTCGCGCCATCCGGTCGTTTGCTATCTTCCCTGGTGAGGACCGACGGTTCTTTCTGAGCAAAGATGTTCGCTCTGCCAAACGAATATTACTAATATGTAATCGAGAGGCGACTTCATCTGCTCTGACAGCCACAAGATGTCGTTAAAACGCTGGATACGGCTGACAAATATCGAGTTACGTTTAGACACCTTTAAATTGTTTTCTCCAACGTTATATATTCAATGGATTCGCGCTCTCGAAAATCGGACAGTTTATTCTTCTGTGTAGACTTTAAACACGCTGTCGGCCACAAGGTGTCATTAAATACTGGAATCCTCTATAGTATTATTCCATTGTAAAACTCCATCCTTGATCCAAATTGTCCCACACCTTTAGTTCGCTTTCTCATATTAGTTCTTCGAAATAGTTTTAAAAGTTGGATGGTTCAATTTCAGTTCAGTAGAAAGTGAGTGGCTGAAGGCGACGATTCGAGACGCCGCTAATCAGGAATTGTAAGTTTAATACGAACAGAAGTGCAAATATTCGAGGATTCAAGTACAGTAACAGACGAAGTTTCGCTTTGCTCGTTAATTGCCTCGTTTAGTTATAACTTAAATTTGACTCAGAAACTGTTTAACAATTTCGATTGAAAACAGCAGGACACCAAACACCTTTCGTTGTCTTCCTACATCTCAAAATGAGACGATATCTATAGCCATTGTAATGATATAATTTCGAACGGCGATGCATTGATGTTTGAGTACTCTTGTGACTAGAAGCGCTATTGACGTTGCTCATTACCATATCTCGTCCAGCAGTTTAGTTTAATATTATAATCGTTAGTAGTAATAGTTCCGATGTATAACGACATCTTATGGCATCAAAGGTCGTTGACGTCGCCCTCCTCCTTTATCCAGGCTTGGGACTAGCACTACTCAAACAAGGCAGTGGTGTCATTTATTACACTCGTTTTGATACACGGTATCTTAAATACTTAAATTTTCGCTGCAATAAAAGGTGTGCACTCTGCGCTGTTGTCATGCATGAATTGGTGGGAAACTTATTGCTGCTAATAAACAAAATATAAAAATCCATATCGAAATAAACTGATCGAAGTGGACTAAATGAAAATCAGGTCTGTGTGCTGATCTCGCCCTGAAGGAGTAAAAATGCCTCGGACGAAGGGCAGAGGTCGAAAACAGGACATTTTGTACTGTTCTATCAATGCAACAAACGACAACTCAAACAAGGACACACACGAAGCAGGGGTTGACGAGGACCCTTATACCAGACTAAAGACCGAAAACTTTAGTTCAAACTATATTTAAGTCCAAAGCCTTTTACGTAAAGAACTGAATTTTGTTGTTCCACAGTTGAACGACATCTTAGGGGCATCAAAGGCCGTTGACGTCGCCCTTCCCCTTTATTCGGACTTCGGACTGGCACTACCCGACTAAAGGCAGTGGCGGAGTTAAATAATGCACCGATTACTAAGGATTGTAGTTTCTATTTCTATTATTTGTTTAACGACAGCTTATGGCTGTAAGGGGCCGTTTACGTCGACCTTACTTTACGGGATTACCAGATTCAAAGAAAAGCCAGCAAAGTAGTTCCAATGTTTAACGACATCTTATGGCATCTTGTCGTCATCGTTGAACCGCAGAGTTCAACACAATAATGATTTATTTATTATTTATTTTTAGTATTCATGGCAATATAGTGTCGGAAAGTAAGAACGACAGTAATTGTATTATCTTCTTTTACGACATATTCTACTGCCAAGAATCGTGGAAGTCCGCTTAACGTTTTAAATTAGCCAACCATTACTAACAATTTAAGTAAGGTATAACATATAACGTTGAAATGGACAGATTTAAGGGTGTCCAAATAGATAATAATATTTGGCTTTTGTATTCGGGTGTCTTGTCCAGTGGCACACAGATTATTATAACGAAAATATTTAACGCGTGCAGTCACCCAGAAATGCGAAGCGGAGGCGCGGATAGTCAGTCAGTCAGAGGCCAGGTTAAAAGAGTTAGATATTCAGATGTTTGAAAGCCAGCGAGAAATAGTGAGTTTTCGGCTCTCTTTGAAGAAAGTACGAGAGTTTGAGCTTCGGAGAATCATCGAAGTCGGCTCCATTCCTTCGAGGCAGCAGTATGGAATGCATGGGAGCACAGGGCAGTTGTGCATCATGTCTCAGCTATAAAATCGTAAGCTGCGAGGAGGGATGTAAGGAGGGACTTTTGACTGAACGTCGATATCAACGGACCTGGCAGCCACAAGTCGTTAAACGCTCAATTCTATTGATAAAAGTTGATTACCCTTAGACACCTTTAAAACACGTTTACATAAAGTTATATATAAGCGTAAATTCGTCAGTCTTCGGGTGGATTTGGTAAATGCCAAGAAGGTTCGACGTCAACGGCATTTGATGTCATAACTTCATAAGAAATCGTTAAACGTTGGAAATTACTACAATGTCAGATTCTCTCCTTGTTATTTGAACCTGTATACGTTCGATGCCAACGATCCCGGCAATATATATATATATATATTTGTAAGATGTCGTAAGATAGTGATAGTCTTCATTATATCTTAAAATATCTTTAAAACGTATATATATATACACTTGCATACATACATACACACATACCTACATGTCTGTCAGGTGGTTGCAGAACGAATCACACACTCACGCACACACACACACGCACAAGCACAAGCACACGCACACGCACGCACACCCGGTGACCGCGGAAGAAGGAGGTAGAGTCGAATTCCTAGAATGAGCTTTACATTGTTGCCTCTTTATCTTTTAGGGGAGCGGCCAATCCTGAATCTTCATTTGAGAGGAGATAGGACACTACAACCCAGATATGTTACGGGACGGCCATTTTAGCGTTTACACTGAAAGCAGATGTAGAGATTGGGTGGTTCGGATCAGAAAACGGTGTTGGAGTCTCATCGCTTCTCAGGGTTAAGTGACATCTTACGGCTGTCGTGGCAGTTAACTTCGACATTATCCGACGCATATACGTATAAATCTGAACAGCGAATTAACGAAAATAAGGAATATAAGGAATGTGAAAATCGATTTAAAGGTGTCTAAGCTTAACCGTAGTATCACGTGTTTATCCACATCACACATGGTTGCGATGGCAGTTGACTTGGACCGTAACTTATCTTACAACAAATCGTTAGCGGATATATGTTCCATTGTAATTAACCTCTTTTAACGAATTAAATGTATAAATTGATGGTTATAACTTGTTGAAGCAAGGTCGACTTTAACTACCACGGGATCCGTAAGAACGTCCTTAGAAACTGGGTACAACTGATAATGATTGATAATAATGGCCTACATTTAGAGTTTTGACACATTATTTTATTTGTTTTGTCGACGTTATTAATGCCTCGTTTCTCTCAACCACCTCTGTCAGATTACACAAAAAATGTAATGTAACGTCGATATCAACGACCGTGTCAGTCATAAGTCGTTAAACGCGGAATTCTATTAGCAATATCAGTTTACGCTTAGACACCTTTAATTCGCTTCCAGTTAGCGTTATAAGTTTCTGAGACAAGGAGGGTCTTGTGAAAAGTCAGAGCGCCTTTTGTTCCTGGTGCAGTTCTGGCCATTTGATGACACATGATGTCGATGGTGTTACTGGGATGACGTGGCAGGCTTAGAACAACTTAGAATTCAGGGTCTAGCGGGATTACATAAACTATTGCATGTGGCCTATGTATTGGAGGCGTTCAGTTAAATGCATTCATTCAATTTTCATATGTAATGGCTGTGGGTTCCGTATAGTTTTGCTTACTCTAGATATGCATAAAATCTTGATAGGGAGTATTTACACGTTACCTATCAAGGGTATAAAAATGTATTTATTAACTGTAGGTGCAGATAATATGTACATTATTTTACATTTTATTAACATAAATTAATTATAAAACCTCACCATTGGTTATTCGTATAATAATATTGAAAGCTTCAAGATAAACATCCTAATGGAAAGAATGTTTTAATGGTAAAATCTACCTGCGTTTCATAGCATTTCTGTCTTAATTTATTTGATATTTTGTGTTTTTTTCATGCAAGTAAGATATGTTCTATGGACTCTGACGCTTTGCACTCAGAGCAGAGGTCAGTTGGACTTATCCCCCTGGTTTTAAGTGAGCTGTTTCACAGGACATGATCCAAACTTAGTAGTCTGATTTGGACCTCTTGCTTTCTTTGTGAATAAATATATCAAATATTTGTCGAGACTAGAGACTATATATTTTAATTGCTCAGTGAAATTTGCTCGAGTACAAATATAAATTAGTGATATTAATAAATGTAGTGCAAGCGTCAATATCCTCTAAAATTTGTACTTGATGCAATAGTCCAAGGGTTAGGATAATTTGAATGGTAATGGATAGCATGAAAAAACACGATATAAAGGTGTGCAAAGTGAAAAGTTTTATTTAACATCGCATATTTGTCGATTATAGCCTCTATCTTTCTCTCTCCTGTCTAGGTATTTGTGTGACTATCTGTTACAGCCACTTTACATTACACACTGGTCCTTGCTTGCTTACTAGACACGTAAGGAGATATACACATTACTCTGGGTTAGTCACCTAATATGATAAATACAGGCCTGACTTAAGTCAGTGTGTAATATCTTGTGGAAATTGCAATGACGATACAATGGCTCGTAGTTTCCACAACAATAATGTACAACGATATGTGATTGTATAAAGTAACCAAAATCACTTGTTGCAAATCAATCAATATATTGCAATATCTAAGTCTCAATTAATCCTTAATTAAGGTCAGCTTCTTAACAAAGCCTATACCTATAGTTCTAACCACCCACAGGATTTGATGGCCATTTTTATCCCACGTATCTTGACTCTTTGAAGAAGTCTGACAACTGTTTCACTCTGTGCCCTTTGTCTCTATGTCTCCACGAAGAATGGATGAATTGTCACTCACCAATTCTTGACGACCGACTTCCCTCAGACAACCCTATGACTTACTTTACGATTTATATAGCCTCTGGGAGGACTGGAGTTGACGATTAATATTACCAACCAGAATGCGATTATATTCGTATTCTCAAGGAACTGTCATGCATCAGGCGAAAACTCAAAGAAATATCGATTAGTTCCACAGTTTAACGATATCTTATGGCACCAAAGGCCATTGACGTCGCCCTCCTCCTTCATCCAGACTTGGGCCTGCCACTACCCCCAAACAAAGGCTTATGGCATCAAAGGCCGTTGCCGTCGCCCTCCTCCTTCATCCAGGCTTGGGACTGGCACTACCCCCCAAACAAGGCAGTGGCAGAGTTAGTTTATCGATTGAAGGACAATGATCGTCATATAGGGCTGGAGAAAACGATTTAAAGGTGTCTAAATAGACCACAATGAAGTTGATATTTCAATATTATTTAATGCTTAACGACATCTTGTGACTGCCTGGGCTGTTGACATCGACATCACCTAGAAAGCATTGTATTTGATTTCCGTTTAACGACGCTGTGTCATAGCGACGATGATAAGCGTCACCTCTTTATAATAATCATCTGAGAACTTCTATAGCGCCACTTTGATAGTGTTCATTGTTCAAGGCATCAGTCGATGGTGGCTGCTAAGGAAAATCGTTGTGCAAGCCAACTTCCAGGGTGAGTCTTGGTTGGAAATACCAAACAAGGAATCCCGGAAGACGCAGAAACAGCGTACAAGGAAATAAGTCCAGGAAGAGATAAGTTTTTCGTCGCAATATACCGGGCTTCGAACTGGTACCACCCGACTGAAGTCGGTGACGGAGTTGCAATTGGATGGTTTCCAAGAGTTTAACGAGTGTAGGTCTGGACGAAGGTCTGTTGTCGAATAGCGAAGGTTATCGAGAGAGGAGCTTCGTTTTCATAGATCCAAGGAGATCCTACGATTATCTTTCGAAGCAGAATTCACTGACTGTGTTGATCGATAACTTCAAACTCAGAGACTCCATATTAAAACTTAATCCGTAAGTTGAGATCCATTTAAAGTTAACCTGATGTTTTATTTTTTTCAGAGCGATTAGATTCGGTTTTGTTCTTCATTAGCCAACGCATCTAAACAATGTTATTTTGGAATTTATATTACATTGTATTGGACATTCAAAGTGGACAACACCCTTCAAAATCAGGCAGATGTACTTCAGCAAATGATACAATATCTGACAGATCTAAGGTCTAAAGTGCATTGCCTCTATAACGACGATCATGATTTGTGGCTGTAAAGCTACCCGATGCGCTGAACTATGGTCCATACTGTGTTCATCCTCTGCTGACAGAAACTGATGCGTTACGGACTGGAACTGATGCTAAATGTCAGACTCAATGGCATTCAATTGTAGGAGGCCACTCCTTCAATCAGAGATGGCGATCTTGGTGTTCGACGGAGGTTGATTCTGGCTTCTTCTGCCTCTCGTAGCATCAGCCGCATCCACCCAGATATTAGGGTCGGCCAGACTCGGATGCGAAGATTCATATAATCGGGTTAAGAAATTGAAATTCGCAAAATACGTAAACTATTCAGTTTCCATGTAAAAGGAAGAATATATAATGTTGACTAAAAGGGGATATTATTTTAGCAACATTCAGAGTACAACGACCAAATCTACGTCAGGAAGACCAGCGTATAATATTCGCCGGCGCTATTTAAAATCAACGCCGCAAAAACCACGTTTTGTGTCAGTTATTTAGTTTTTATTGTTTAGCGACATCGTGTGGCTGTCAGAACCGTTGAATTCGACTTTAGTTTATATCAGACACGCGGACGGTCAATATGCCGATTAGTCACAAGATTTCGTTTTAAATAATTTGTTAAACACTCGATACAACAATAATTTCTTAGAAGCGTTTAGACACCTTTAATTCGGTGTGATTTAAGTTATATATTCATCATTTTCGTTCAATCACTGTAGTGTCAGTCCAATTAAAGAGGAATTGAAGATGTGGTAATACAAAGCCAGCCAAAATCAAAGTAATAATTTAGATGATGTCAATGAAGAATTTAACAGCAAACGATTACGATTACGATTATCATCGGTTACGGATATCAGTACAATAACAGTTAAAGGCCAAATGCTCTGGCTGTATGTTTGTTTGTTCGTCGTTAACCAAAGAACATAATATGCCGCATTTACAAATCGCAGTCTATGGCCCTTTATCTTTCGACGGGTTTCAAATACAACATATAAATAATTATGAAGTTGCTAGAAGAAAGCTTGATTCCCTAGATGGCACTAGCAGCACACGTTTTTATTCTTTGATTATATTATGTTCTTCGTAATTCCCTAGGCTCTTTAGCATCGTTGGACAACTGGATACTAAAATTCCTACAGTATTTAGGAGACATGTACTGCGATGTTATTTAAATGTAAATGTCAGTCCGTAATCTCTTAGACAAACGTCACAGTCATAAATCAACCTATAATCTTTCGCTCGAGACATCGGAGCCAATCTCCTCATGAACCACAGACGCCATTTCCTCTTAGATCGCATATACGTGCATATTGTGTATTGGTGAGCGAGATCGACTATCAGCAGAAAGGTCACTGACTCAAATCTCAGCCAGGGTCGCACAGAGTTCTCGGTGGGTCATTCTTAAAGGAACCGACTCATCACATACTGGAGATAACTCGACTCGAACCAGCTTTAAATTCTGACACGACACAATCCGACTCATTCGTTTAGAAGACGATACAAGAGTTTATATCAAAATTCAAATGTTTTTCTAATTTACTTTATGTTGTACTGTAATGTAAACTGGTTTTTAGAAGCTGAATAGACATGAAAACTTTAAACCATTATTTCCATTTATTCTTCACTCGACCGAGCATTTAGTGATATTAGGTCACATTATGTTAGTATTCGAATCTACAGGGGATTGGCAAGTGAACGAAAATGAGCATAATATAAGGTTGTAGAAAGCGATATAGAGGTGTCTAAAGAGAGTATAATTCAGTTGATATTTTAGTATTATTTAGTGCTTTCCGACATCTTATGGCTGCCAGCACTGTTGACGTCGACCTCCACTTACGTAGAAAACATGACCATAGGAATACATATTGGCAGTTGAGTGCAGTTTCTGTTTAACGATTCTGTGTCTTAGCGAAGAAGATAAGCGTCGCCCTCTTCACATTAATTATTTGAGAACTTCTATAGCGTCACTGTGATAATGCTCAAGTCATCAGTCGATGGTCGCTCCTAAGCAAAATCGTCATGCAAAGCCAACTTTCCGTGTGAGTCGGGTCAAAAAACCAAGAAAGGAATCCGAGAAGACACAGAAACAACCTATGGAAGAAATGGGTCCAGGAAGACACGAGATTTTAGATGAGATCATCCAGGCTTTGAACTGGCATCACTCGAATGAATGCAGTGACGGAGTTACAACTGGACGAATTCCAAGAGTTTAAAGTGCGAAGGTGGGGACGAAGATTATTAGTCAAATGGCGAAGGTTATCGAGCAATGATCTTCACTATCAAGAGTTCCACGGAGACCCTATCAGAATCTGTTGAAGCAGAATTTACTAGAGCTGTTGACCGAGAACTGCCAACACATAGACCTGGTACAAAACTTACTCCGTAAGATGTGTTGCATGACAAATAGAAGTGTGAGGCAGGAAGGCCTTCGCACAAAACGAGGGAGAGGCATTTTCTGATAGTGCGAAATGCGTTTCCCGATGGACCTATGCTTCGGGCGGAAAGATGCATAGACTTGTCATGAGACTCGATTGTCTAAGGAACGAAGAGAACGACTGGTGACGCAGACTATTAGCGGTAGTTTCATGTTTACGAGATGCAGAAATGTGAGGACTGCACTTCAAGTGTTGAAAGGCCCTGTTTAAAATCGTAGGCCACTTCCCATCCGTTCAAGGCGACAACTTAATATCTTTCTTTTTCGCCGTCATTTGGACCGAGTAATCAATTGAATAGGCGCATAGGCCTAAATGTATTTTCTGATACACCTGTTAATCCCTGTTATGGCAAAGGCCGCGGAACAAAACGGTCCGCTTTTAAACCATCCGCGTATAACTAAAAACACTCTTGTGGTAATGCAACATGCTACTACATGCTATTTAATATCATATGTACCTGTGACTGGGAAAACCCTCACAAAGTCGGAAAAATCAAAACTGCGTCTAACACTGCGCCATATTGAATAATTATGTGAACGTCGTATGTTTCTGTCACAAAGAGTAAAAAGGTTACAATTTTTAAAGATGTACAGTGTAGGTCTTTTGACGGCTACTTTTAAGAAATCACGAGTTAGAGTTTACCGAAACTATGATCCAACCTAAGTCGCTGTGCCTGGAAGTTTCAATTTATAAGCTATGTGTAATTAATAAATTGGAACGTATTCATATACCTCTGTGTATGCCATAAAATAATAAAATCTCCATTAACGCTGGTTAAGACGAAGATTTACTTAACTTGGCTAGTTGCAAAGTAACTGTTTCACATAACCAGGACTTCAAGAGGACATGTTAAATTAAGTTTTGTGCAGAACATCAGAATAAAATTGAAAGTAAAAAACTTAGACAGCGAAACTCCACATAAGGACTCATAGTTTGAGAGCTAACACAACAAGGAATATAAATATTCAAATAGGAATATAAATATTCAATAAAGGTCAGTTGACCATTCTTTGCCTACGTCCCTTCTGAGCGCGTTTCTTGCAAATTCCCTTTTCCGATTTCGTGAAGGGTTTTCTCTGGCACGGTTAAATATCATCAAAAAGTAAATACATGTAGGCCTAATTTGTAATTGTCTTAGTTTGATCTTCACGAATTGCTAGTGCACTCCTTCAGTAGAAATCGGTGTTCGTAATTTGGTGCGTGACTGGGAACCTCAGTTTTGCATAAGAATGTACAAGCGACGGTGCTGGTAACTTCGCGTGAATCTTCCAAGCAGTCTGTTTATTCTCGAGAATATTCTGAAAAGGCACATAACGTACCTCATCTCTGAATTTCCATTTATGTTGGCCATATTTATCCTTCTCGCTGTTTCCTCCTCCAATGACAAAGAGTCGATCATTCTCAAGAACCAAACCAAAGTAATAAACGTCGGTCTTGAACTGTTGTCTTTCTTGCCAAGTCTCTGTCTTCAAGTTAAATATAAAACATGTATCGCATCCAACTAAGATAGTAAATGTATCCCAAAGTGCAGCTCGCATGAAGCCCTGAGGACGTGGGATTGGTTTCGAAAGGAGACTGCATGTGTTAAGTTTAGTGTCGTAAACTTGAACGTGAGTCAGCGCATTGTAATATTTATCGCCACCGCCGAAAATGTAGAGCGAAGTCTTGAGTGGAACACAGTTGCCTGAACTTTGGACACAGTGAACAAGCTTTCCAACTCTAGTGCATTTATTGGTGACTGCATTATAAGCTTCGACGCTGTCTAGAGCTCTTCTCTCGGAATACACATATCCTCCACAGATGTACAATACTTCACCGATAAACGCTGCGCTGTGGTTACGTCGGCCTTGAAATAAAGAAGCGCATTTCATCCAACCGGAAGCCAAGTTGTATTTCCAGATTTCATCGCAATTGTCTCCTATTCCTGTAACGTACATCGTGTTACAGTAAACGGCGGTTGCGGCGTCGCCTTCCAGTGTAGTAGGTATTCGTTTTAGAATTGGAACTTTGTTTGGAAGACGCAAATTTATTTGGACAACGTCCTTCGTTATGGACTTGCCATAATATAATCCAACTACTGCATAATTTTCAAACTGCGTAGTGGTTTCTGTTTCATCTGTTAAAACAAATACACATTAGTAAGTGACGATTGCATGAACTGGACATTTAGTCATTTGCTAATTACTTAGTCTTATCGTGTATGAAATCTATAACAATGCTAATTAATATTGATATTCGCTATATCTGAAAACTCTTTCGATTAAGACTCTTTGGCTATAAATCTTATAGTAGTTCTTTTTATACAGAAGTATTTTAATTTCCAGATTAATCCTGTGTGTTTTTAACATATCAACTTTTTATTGCAGCCAAACGAATGCTTTGTTTATATCACCTTCCCCGGTTAGTGCAACCCGATTCCTCTGCAACTGGAACATTGCCCTACAGATGCATAAGTGCGCCTGAATATTGTAGCCAAGTATACCAGTTTTGTATCAGTTATCTTGTTTTTCAGACACAGGCTTTTCGAGAAATATACTTTAAGTTGTAGTAGGCCTACATATTTCTCTCGCAAATCATTGATAATTATTTCATGATGACGAAGAAGAAGATGATAACGAAGGCGTTGACGACGGCGACGACGATGATGATTATGATGGAGGTGAGGATGAAGACGACGAATATCGCTGATCCGTGACAATGCCTTTTAAAACGGCCTAATAAGCCAACAAGCTTGGGCTCTTGTCAGTCGCCTTACAATGCGAGTAGTTCAGTTCTTTGGGAAAAAAATTACCCTACTAATCTATTGCCACCCGGCGTTTAGATTAGCACTAATCTATTGCCACCCGGCGTTTCAATGTAATCCATTAAATGGCAATTCTAGGCTAGCTAAATTCAAAAACATTATCAGCAACTGCTTACTTTGAATCCGACCAACAATGTTGTTGTTCGACATCCATAAGAGTGCCTGTAGATCAGTAGGCTTGAAAGAAACATCGATAGATTGATGTGATCGACCAGCAAATTTCTCGTGATCTTTTTCCAATTCATCTGCTCTTCTCATGACTTCATCGATACAGCTACAGATGTCGCTGGCCGATCCTTTTGAACTTAGCTGAGTACAATAAGCCCCAAAACTTGTTAATATAGTGCAACATCTGTCTATTTCTTCAATTGTGACTTCTAACACCTTTAAGCTACTTTGCTTCGCCACATGGAGTGCCTCTAAAACAGCTTTTATGTGTTGGTCTATCGTATCATTAAGTTCCATAGGCCTACTTCTTTTACGAATTGCATCTTCTTTCTCGGAAATGTCTTTTAGAAAATTTGCTTTTCTCTGTTCCACATTCATTCGCAATGCCAACATCTCATCATTGAAGCTCGACATCTTCCATGCATTCACTTCCATCTTATAACGAAATTCTTTGTCGACTGTGGCGACATCTATGCAATCGTGTAACTTGTGACTCTCAACAAAACACGAGACACAAACGATTTTCTCGCAGTTGCCGCAATAGTAGTCTAATGGTTTCTGAGTGTGTTTCGTGCAATGTTTTGCTTGAAATGTTGGCCCAGTGCCTTCATTTGTTTTGCCTCCAATTATGACAATTTGGTGAGTTTTGTTCAGTTGCTGCATAAGATGCTGTTTCGAACAGTCATCACAGTACTTATGTTGACAATCTATGCATTGCATTGTAGCTTCAGGAATGTTTGTTGCGTCGGTCGTTTTACCTATTTTGCAGATATCACAGGGAGTGATTGTGTTACTTTGTTCCAAGTTCGTAGTCATTTGTATCAGATTCTCCATGAAGAAGTTTTTCTGCAGACCAGCGATGCCTTCCACTGGAATAATGAACTCCTTTCTACACAACGGACAAGGCATCTTGTCTCCTCGTTTCTTGTTAGTCGATTCTCCAGTTCGTTTAAGACATTGAAAACAGAATGTATGAATGCATGGCAGCATTCTTGGATCTGTGAATACGTTGGTGCAGATTGAGCACTCAGTTAAGTCTTTCAGTTGTCTTGCAGGGTTCTGTTCTCTCGCGGTCATGTTTACTCTTGTAGTTCTACCTGTAACCAAAATTTGAGTTACACTTTGGATAGGTTAATCTATTCCGTAGAAGTGGTGAGATAACGAAATCTTGATTTTATTCTTATGTCAAATATTTTATGAATAGACGGTGGATATGATGTGTAGGCATATGATTGCTGGTGTGAATCTCCTGATAAGAAAGATGGATAGCGACGACAGACCATTTTTCACAAATAATTGAGCTTTAAGTATGTCAAAGAATAAGTTTCAATGACAGAAAGAATTATAAGCCTGAAGACATTTATCTCAGGCTAGTCCGGTTATTCACGTTAATCTAAAATAAAGCTGAAAGTATACACAGAATCACTCTTTTGTTCATGATTTTTGGATCTATCAAGTGCTTACTGAGAGACAGAAAGAAATATTGCTTTTCCGAATATGAGTTTTTCGTTAAATAATTCGACACTTAATGAATTGCTGAACTGTGGCCTAGTGTTTATCACCAAGAGTATTGTATCTTTGACTGTTGATGTCTTACAAGGGGTTCTAAAATTACTTGACACGTTTTCAAACAGACAGGGATATCGCCCGATGAAAACAGTAAAACGATAAGTATGGAAGTCATAGTGTAGCCATGTACAAAGAACCCAACATACTTTACGCAATATCGGTCTTCCCTAACGCTTCCCCGCCCTCCCGACACCTCATCCTTAAATTTGGTAATCGTTTCATAGCCATAGCTGCCCCACCACTCTGGAATAAACTCCCCCCAGAACTACGGTAATTTTCTGACACATCATACAAATTCATCGATGCTCCATCACTTGCAATTTCTGCATAGGCCTTTCACTCAAAAGTGAAAACGTTCCTCTTTCACAGATCCTATCCTGACATCCCTTCTTCCTCTTATCTCTCTCTCCTCTCCAACCCCAAACACCAACCCCCTTAGCTGTCACGCTGTCTCTCCGTCTGGCTTTTGGATATTGAAATGGAACCGATCCCTTTTGCCTGTAGATTTTTATTTTGACTGAGCGCCTGTGAGTAAGCTAGTCCCCGCGACGTGGCTTTCTTTGGGCACTGTAGAAATCTTGGAATTACGATTACGATTACGAATATATAAATTTTGCTAAAAATAGCCAAGTATGTTTGTCGGTTTGTCGGTTTAGCTTTACTTTCTGTTTCAAAGATTTCCTTTTTTATTGAGATTTAGTTCTATTCGTTAGTTAATTCAAATCTTCATCTTAGTTTGAATTTGAAGCAGAACGGTCAATGTGTCCTATTGCTATTGTCGTTTCCGACACTTAGGTGAAAGGTGTGCAAGCAAACAGTCTCAGATTTTGAATGAAGTGTAATAACTAAAAGCAAGTCTTACTTTGCAATACAAATAAATGTAGTCCATGTATCGGCCAGCCACGATATTCGATGACTTATCTGATGATCTTTGTCCCTATGTTGAAGGCGTTGGCATACCTGAAGCGAGCACCT